>OY756228.1:21207500-21639000 GCA_963576875.1 Acrobasis repandana
TACCCCTAGTGCAGATGGAATGCATAGCCTGAGCACCAAGGATAGGTATAACTGATAATAAGAAGACAAAAAGTACAAATTTTTAGTTACTTCAATTTAGCTACACTTTGGATTGATAAGATTAGCTCAAGAAGAATACAACAACAGTTAACCTTATCTACTTCATCATCAATAGTATCATTTAACAGCAGCTCTTTTCTCTATTCGAAACCCTTAATAATCTGACAACGAATTCTACAATACCTATATGTAAAATTAATAATATTTGAATTGTATGTATATTTACTTGTAATATTATACTAGAATTTTTGCACATATGTGTTTGGGTCATAGGATTACACCATCCTACTATATTTCACCAGATTTGATCCAGAAGATTCGGAGAAAATTGGCTGTGACAGACGGACGGACAGACTGACGCACGAGTGATCCTATAAGGGTTCCGTTTTTTCATTTTTGGTACGGAACCCTAAAAATGTAAGCAATACATCTTATACAGTTAAGAAACAAAAATACTTGCTTCGCGCGCACGGCTCGTCGGAATGACATCGTACATGGGTATAAAAGGAGTACCTAGTACCATAATAACGATTTCTATACCCTCGGCGCTGTGTGTCGCACGACCTCAATCACACAAATATTTTCGAGGTCCCAGCCCGTGCGTAGCGCAGCTCTGCTGGGAATTAATTTAGGTATAGACCGACGAGCTGACGATGCAGGCGACGGAGTTTAATATTATCTTACACGGGGAAATATTGATATTAGAAATATACACCTGTACGAATGATATTTCAAAACAGACGCAGTCGGCCCATTCTACAAATGATTTCTTTATTGACATGATTCACGTTCTCCTACTCTAAAGTATTTCCGTTTTTTCCTACGTAATTTTCATCAAGTTCAGTTAAAAAAAACTGTAATATGTACTTGATTAACGACATAGAAAAGGCTTAAACATGATATTATGATATATAAATAACAATGTTATTTTAACATTGGAAACGTTGCACTTTGATACCTACGTTAACAAATATTATACATAGGATATTAGTAAAATCCGAGCCGGGACTCAATAATTTAACTAATTAATCTTGGTACTTAATACTACTTGGTATTTGGTAAGTTGAGTCTTAAGATGTTCGTATTATATACTCACAGTAGGTACATACCATGGGTAGGTACTGTACTATTTTGTTAAAAAAAAAAAATTAAGCTGAAATATTTCGGATACCGGATGACTCTTAATCCACCAGCCAAATTTTTGATATACTGAACCTGGCTGGACCCACCAATGTATGCTGTGCACATGTCAATCGAATACTGCACATCGACTTCCCAAATTCATGGCATATTCGCCGTTATTGCCTCTCCATATAAGTGCTTGAAGGGTTTCATACCTTGTTGTTGGCTGTACCTGCCCCATACACAAGAATAAGCGCAGTGTACCGGCGGTCGTATGCGCTTTCTTGGTTCATCGTTCACATTGTGTAAACATTTTTACAAGCTTTTATTAACCCGTTGATGTTATTTGAATTTTGTTCAACTTTTTTTCAAGTTAAATTGAGACACCCGGTTTCCGATTGAGATAAAACTTTGTATGCTGATGTAAATCAGATGACACTGCAATATTATTATAACAAGAAGCTGATCTAACGATAGAGCCAAAAGGCGGCTATAGGAACCCTGTAATGAAACAACACCACCCCATCGAGTTTGGGCTTATTACATTGTTTTGATAACAATAAAAGTTAGCATGAGAAAATGATTTTTTTTCAAAATACTTCTTATTGACAAGAATAGCTAACAGTTAATACAGACTCCAAACAACTACACATAAAGTCACGGCCACAGCCAATAGTTTACAAATGGCAATAGTATTACCGCCGGTAGCTTACACGTGTACAACATATCGAGCTCGCTGTGCTGTAGTGCTGTAGTGCTGTAGTCGGCTACGGTTCACTCACACCTCGCAGCAGCGAACAAGCGACGCCCCGCGCGCTGCAAATTGCAAAAAGGCTCAAGCGATAAGCAACTGCGGTAAAATAATACATTTTGTCGAATAAGACAATTGACAGATGTAGAAACTGCTAGACAAGTGTACTTGAGTTACTTTCACAGTCTAATGTCTTACGGGATACTTCTATGGGGAAGTGCAGCCGACATTCAGACTATTTTTATTTTACAAAAAAGAGCAATTCGTGCCATTTACGGTTTAGGATCGAGAGACTCACTGAGAGAATTATTCAAGGAAATAGATATACTTACTTTTGCATCACAATTCATATTTGAAAATATAATGTACTCGTATGTAAGGAAAAATATTTCCATGTTCAATAAAGTAAGTGATTTTACAGATAGAAATTTACGTAATAAGAATGTCTTAGTTAGCCCGAATTACAGGCTGAATACAGTCAATAAGTCTTTTATGGAGAAGTGCATGCTTTTTAGAGTTCCGTACAAAAAATTAAAAAACGGAACCCTTATAGGATCACTCGTGCGTCTGTCTGTCCGTCCGTCTGTCACAGCCAATTTGCTCCGAATCTACTTGACCGAATAAGGTGAAATTTGGTAGAATGTTGTAATCCTATGACCCAAACACATATGTGCAAAGAAAATAAATATTTTTTTAAAATAAGGGTCATTTTCGGGGGACACATTAGGAAATAAAAGAAAAAGTTTTGCAAACCTTAAATAAAAGGGCTCATTATGAGGATCTTAAATATATTTTTGTTATTATTGTAAAATTAATAGTTTTGATTTTATTCATGGAAGAAGACGAAAATTGACCATCCCCCCCCCCCTGATCTCCGAAACTACTAAGCCTAAAATTTTTAAAAAAATATAGTTCATTGCTTGTAGATAACAAGAAAACCTATAAGAATTCAATCAATTGTACGGAACCCTCTCCACGCGAGTTTAACTCGCACTTGGCCGGTTTAATTATAATAAATTGCCAGAATTGGTCCTTGATATACCAGACAGAAAATTCTTTGAAAATGTAAAGATAGTACTTTGTGAGAAGGCTTATTATAGGACCGATGACTATCTTAAAGACAAAAAATTCTGGCTTGAGCTTGGCGCGGGTCCCTCTTAAAGGTTTGTATACTGAGACATGTCATAATTTAGGTACATTGGTACATACTAAATTTACAAATTGACATTATTTTAAATTTCGTAATTCATAAAATTCTATTTAATTATGACATAACAAACAATGTAATCTCAGTCCATTCATATAACTAATTTTAAGTTTTAAGTTTGTTAGTTGACGTCTTTGGAGAAAACGTGCAGTGCAGTTTGTTGCCGCTTCCTCTGCACTTGCGCCTAGAAAGCGGCGTAAACTTAGCTGTAAGTAACGATTTGACGTCAACATTTCTGCAAAACAAAACATATTGACTATTACTCGTATTAAGAGATATTATAAATATCCTATGATAATAAAGATATTTTGAATTTTGTTTTTTTTTTTAAATTTTGAATCTGCTGCAGTTATTATGTCAACGCTAGTCAAGACTTTCCACTGAGGAACTCGTTAGCCCAATGGGAGTACGCATTGCTAGTGCTTTCGCAAGTTAAGCACGGTAAGTGTGGTCTGCACTTGGATGGGTGACCACAAGTGACATAAAATTTTCTCGATCTCTTTCGTGCTTCGGAAGGCACATTAAGCCGTTATGGCAATCATCAAGCTACACAAAAAACCATAACGAAAACCAACAAACTTTCCAGGCAGATCTAAATTACTATATTATAATTATTATATGTATATTAATTTATTATTTTACTCTATTGCACAAAAACATTAATATTTCTCCCAGGCAGTCTCGCTTGTTAAAAAAGTGATGGGAAATTAGATAGTGCGCGATGGATGTATTTATCATAAAATATAGTATCGTTGAATTAGTATCCCATAACACAAGTTTAAAAAAAACTAACTTTGGGGCTAGCTTAATCAGTGTGATCTGTCCTTATATATTTATTTATTTATATATTTATAATCCCCACGCTGGGTTGGTGATCGCAGTAGATGGTGAAATCTTTGCACGGAGGACGCTTTCTGCTCGTTCTCAGTTATCTATACCTGCCTTAGTCAACTTTTACAACACCCGTAGCAGAAGAAAGTGGTCATCAAGATGTACCAATTTCAAATTAATAAAAACTTAAAGTCGCATATTAATTTTCATAATCCCGTCGCCTCTTCCTCGTGTAACTTAGTCCAAAGCATAACAAACTGGTTTCCGGGGAAGGGTAACTTCACACACACACGCCCCGCACGTCACGTATTATGTGCCGAATGTGGTGGTGTGCGAACCAATAACGACAACCCTTTCGGGTAAGGACTGAGCTGTACCAATACAAGCTATGCGTTACTACTTTATATTTCTGCTACAGCAGATTGCTACATCAAGAAAAGTGTCAGTTGTTGTTGTTGAATGCTTGAAAAAAAAATGTTATTAGGTATATTAAAAAATCTCTTTTAACATGCTTTAAAAAGTTATTACAACCAAACGCTTCGTATTGCTACGTAATGCTACGAGAAGCTACAAAGTGCTACGAGTACCTGCGTAGTTCTACAAATGCCACAGAAACCTGCTACATTATCTAAAGGTGAACTGCCAAAAGCTAGAATGTAGCACGAGTAACAAGCGAATACAAGTAGCTTATATACCTACGCGCATCGCTGCCCCTGTGCTACAGTCCTAAGGCTGCGCTAATAGCCATGCTAAGTGTCTGTCTAATTTGTTAGATTTGTAGCCTCCGCCCGGTCGATACGATCTGACCCACATCTACGAGTACAACCAGGAAACAGGCGGCAAGCATATCTACAAGCTATTCTAAACTATTTTTCTCCCTGCATTCCTCATTGATAAAAAACCTCGTAGCTATGTTAATTTTTAAAATGGTCTGACCACATCCAGAAGGAAATTTTACATATATAATTAAATTCTTCCAAGCCTTTTTACCATGTTGTATCAGTCCTCTGTTGAAGTAATTTCCTAGTATTTTTGTCCGGATTTTTCCACCTCGCTGAGTGGATTAGTTATCGAAGAAGATAATATAAATTGGTTTTACAAAAAACTCTTCTATGCTTCATATCCCGCCCTGAAACGCGTCTTACGAGTATAAGAGAAAAGAGCTAGTGACATATTGTTTTCTACTGTACGGTAACCTCACGGTAAATTATCCTTATGTATCTATTTCTCTACACGCTTAATTTGTTCGATTTGTAAACTGACCTGGTCGATAAGACTGCTGTGACCCGCAGCCAATCAGGACCCATGTCTAAAAGCTGTTCTAAACTATTATTCTCAAGATTTGATTTTACACATTGAAAAGTTGTTTATTTACACTTTATTTTTGTGGTGCCTTTATGTATAAAGTCATTTTACGAGTACTATAAGAAATAAGGCACTTTTCATGATTTTTAGGATTTTAAATATTAATTCCTTAACTTACAATAACAGTTGAAGTCAAATAGCTAAAACTTCGTTATTGTCGTTGTCTAAATAGTGTAAAAGAAGCGGCGACAATGACGTCAACTTACAATTCAATTGATAAACTATATAGGTATATATTTCAGGTACTAAAACCGAATTCCTATCAAATAAGTGAGTCAGAAGCGGTGTGGGCTAAGCGGTTCCCTGGCTGTGGGTCTGTAATGCACAAGTTCGATCCTCACTAGGCGCGTCCCTCTGAGTTTGTGCTCGTACTGTACGTAGTCAGTACATCATCCAACCTGCACAATACTGCACATAGGTTCACTTTCTTTTAGCCTAAGTATATTGGTACTGGGCAAAGGCCTCCCCTTCCTCCTTCCACTCGTCCCATCTCAGAGCTGTCACTAGTGTTAGAAATCCCAACACTAATTAAAAATAATAATTTTTTTCCTGTGTTTACATGGCCAGGTTTTAGTAATTTTTAGTAAGGCAATAATGTGACAACTGTAATTTTTGTACTCTTACTCTTTGTGCCAAGCTTCCGTGGCGATTAAACGTGTGCATCGATGCTCCTGGGTCTTATTGCAGCCCTCAATCAATGAGGGCTTTTTCGAGAAAAAAAAGTTTTTTTATGACACCAATAGATGGCGCTACATTCCGAGCATATGTCAAACAAAGTTGTCAGTTGGTTGTCAGTCTTTCTTTGGTGAGGAGTGCTATTTTTGAAATCGGGAGTCACATAACGAATGATGGTCGCGAGCGTTTCCAAAAAGGCGCATTTTTAAATCGGTCGTACCGTACGCGAAGAATTTGAACGATTGGTCTTGACTTGACCACACAAAGAGCAAAAAAGGTACCTTTTTAAAGAGAGAATAGGTTGAAAAATAACAAGTTTTATATTTCGCTGATTCCCTCGTTGAAAAATAGCACTTCTGTTTTGATAGCGATGTTTTAGAATTTTTTTAACATTGACAAATTGTTATTTTAATTTTTAACTGTCAAATTGAGAACCTCTCATTCCCACAGTCCACTAGCCCTCAATAAAGGTAATCAAACTTATTCAACTAGTGAGTAAAAATTACAATTGTCACTAGATAACAGACCAGTCAGTCTGTCACAGTGATAATTACTCCACACTCGATAATATCTCGATATTATCGAGGTGTCGATCGATATCTCGAAATCAAATAAATCTCGTCTCATTATATTTGATTCCCCGAGTGTTTTAACGCACTCCAGTTAATTTCGATCTAATCAGAAAGCTCACACTATTGACGACACCTCGGACAAAGCTGCCCCGTCTGGAGCTTTGTGCTTAAGAAAGCTCACACCTACAGCTTTATGCCCGAGACAAAGCCTTCAATGGAGATCACGCATAAAGCCTAGCGGTACGGCGTGGTTTATTTGCTGCCAGTCTTTTGAGGCTGTGTGTGAATTATTGCTTTTGAAATGTCGTAAATATTAGGATGAGTACCCTTGGCCCTGATCTCGTGTCGTTTGGTTTAGTTATTTGTGATATATCTGCCAGCTATGATGATTTCATAAACGCTTAAACTCTATTTTAGGTATATCTAAGTATTTTGTAGCGTATTGTTTTCTAATAGTTCATGGGTACAGCGGAAAAAACAAACCAAAGTCACGATTAATACTTGCAAGATTCATTGGCAAATAAAATTAATAAATACCAAAGTATAACAATCAAATTCTTTGAAACCGATTGTTTTTTGTTGTTTTTCGTGTATGTAGTAGGTAAGTGCCCAACAGTGATGTCAGATTTTTTTCTAGCAAAATTCTAATATTAATTTAACTTGACAATTAACTTAAATACTAAACTTCTTCGTCGAAGCGCGTTCCCGATTGCATCCTCAGCTGTGCTGCTTTGGAGCCCTGGGTGCGCTTTCCCGCTTTTTCTTCTCTAAATATAACATGCATGTCAACGCTCACCCAAGGATGCCAAAGACCTTGCAAAATGGAGAAGGAATAGCCAGAACAGTTTGAGTGATTTGACTTTACTTTAACGACCGGCTGCCTGCCTGACGTCAACCCTCTTTGGGAATGTATTTGTGCGAAAAGTTTTACAACCGGCCGCCGCCTGACGTTAACTCTCCTTGGGAATGCAATTATAGCACGAGATGTTTGTGCTTAGTCCTTTAGTCACCTCTTACGACATCCACAGGAAGAGATGGAGTGGTCCTATATTCTAACACGAAACCACACGGGTAATTTACTTAAATACTAATGTTTTATTTTATTTTTGACATATTTTGTATATTATCTAAACTTTGGTCTGTATTTATCTAGCTTTGAATATTATAATTATTATTTTAATGTTCTAACAGACTACCAGGGTTCCATGTTATGCATATCTTGTAAATATGAAAACAATAAATATATGAATATGACTACTAAGTAAAAAAATCAATAAAATAATGACTTACGTCAGTATTCGTATTTTCATTTAATAATAATAATAAAATAAAATTAAAATAAAATCATTTATTTCGGACAACTAAAATCCATATTATGAACAAATTTAAAACATGTCATTACTGATTAGGAAACAATAAATTGAATTAGGTAGATTGGACACACAAATATTAAATAATTTAAATAATAATAATAAGATCAACAATAATTCAATAAATATACGAAACACAATCAGTAATCCTAATATCATTTAGTACCTTCTCTGCGGCATAGCTACTGTGACATGTCTATCACAGCAATGCCGCAGGTAAGGACAGTCCAATCTAGCGCTAATCATGCGCAGGGTGACGTTAGAGCTGGGCCCCGATCGCGCTAATTTTGAACGGTTTTGCCATTCGAACGTAACGTATTTGGTTCTGGTTTGGATTTGGTTAATCCGATGTAAAAAATGGTATCGCGCTATTTTTCTTGAACGGTTAAATCGTTGACGTTACCACATCGTTACCAAAAGAAGTCCAAAGTTGAAACGTCTAAACATACAACTAGTATGCATTAAATACTAGGTATTTATTTCGTTATCGATGATTGGCTGTATGGCCTTGTCCCGTTGCCAACCCAAAATGGATGAATTAGCCAATAAAAAAAGTAAACTTTTCAAATCGAGGACACTTAAGGTATGTCAAAACTCAAAATTCAAAAGTTTCAAAACTTCGGAATCTTTGTTTGAATGAGATTGTGAATTTGTGAGTGAAAAATTGTATTTTTTACCAATAGGTAAGTATTGTTTTTCTAGAATAATTAATCAGTAGGTATACATGTGGCCTCCACTACTGCCACTCCTTTTCACCCAAATTTTGTATGTATATTTTCTGTTTCTCGCATGAACTCGTGTGCTCCTTCTAAAAATGTATATAGTTGTATTGTGCTAGTTTCGTTGTAAATAAGCTGTAAATACTTTCAGTGTAAATAAAATAGCCATAGTACATAAATATGAGGGGTTTTAATTCCTCCACCAACTCCGTAAACAGCTCCGTTGAAAGACGGTAACGCTTTCTAAAACTGCTTTCCGATATGGAAAGCATTGATTGCCTGAAAATTGCATTCTGCTTGCGGGTTTCTTGTCTTTGTTTTGCTACATCCACTGCATGACTTAGTTTTAAATTATCTAAATAAAGCCCGAGCATTTTTATTAAATTTTTCGCTCCTTTTTTGATATTTTCTGCTGTGAAAAGTTGCTAACCACTAACTTATTTAAAAACGTTTATTTGACTGCGGCATACGCGTTCCCAACGAAACGCATTTGGTTTTAAACGCTGTCAAAAAATAGCGTGATACCATAAATTAAAGAAAGTTCGATCGTTCGCTATTTAAATGTATTTTCCGAAACAAAGCTAATCCATTACCGTTCAAATGATTAGCGCGATACGAAATGTACCTAACGTAACGTTTTTGGTTGTCGTTTAGTTTTGGTATTACCGTTCAAAATTAGCGCGATTGGGGCCCTGGTCCGTACCCGGCGCACCAGGGATGCGCTCCGCTTGCGCATAGTTGTGTTGAAGCAGTCGGTGCGCGCCCATCATAAGTGTGATAAATCTATTTGGATTAATTAACCGAGCGAGCAAATCAGCTTTGTTTCAACTTAAACAAAAATTATTGCGTGGGTCCGGATGTTCGAATGTCTAGAATTCTAGATTTTCGACTGTTCTCGCCTACAAGTCGCATCAACCGATTCTTGTAAAATTTTGTGAGCAGGTTCAATAATTGGGTACCTATTAGGTATACATTTTTTTTATTAATTCAGGTTTTCGTAATTTCTCAAAATGATGGAATTACGTGGTTTGAAAACTATAAAAAATTCTTATTTTAGCCAGTTCGAAAAATGCTCATAAATGTTATTAAACTCTTTTATTCGGTAAACTTTAAGTGGTAAGGGGGTGATGCAAAGAAAAAAAAGCAGAATTGTAGAATTTTAATGACACACATTCAGTGTAACGCAGTGGTCAGCAACAAGTTAAGTCTCCGTAACATAATTAATCAGACAGAGCCTGCTCGATTGGTCGCGTCTTATCGGATTATCTGCCGAGCTCGGTGCTTACCGCTCAGGGGGTTGATTACACACAATCACACAACTATCTTGGAAATCCTTTTGCGCGGTCTGCATGCCCAGACCACTTCTTGAAGCCGATGTGATGATGACCCAACTACATACTACATACCAAAAGTAACTTAGCCCACACTTTTTCTAACAGGATTCGTAGTAACTTACTGTTTAGGTTTTTTTCGGTGGTTTCTAACTGTAACTTACCCTCAATAGTCTTTTAAGAGGTTGCTTTTATCGGTGAAGTTAAGTGTAGATGCCTTAAGAAAGGAGTAAGTAACCCGCGTAGCTATTATCTATTTTTATTGTCGATAAATATGTTAGAAACCTCCACTATTTTTGCCAATAAATATTTTTTTTAAATATTAGTATTTTGTCCTTTGCAGTGACACCAAGGGCCTGTTTCTGTAAAGATGTAAAAAGAAGTTACTGAATGATTCAGACTGACAATTATTCTTTCTTCGTAAAGTCGTTTAGATATTTAATAATTTTTGATTTGTAGTTACAAATGCCATCCAATCAAATCAAGCCCTATCCTAACGCTAATGATGTCGAGTAAGCATATTGTCGCGGGTTGACTTCGGGGGAAAATCATAAAAGAAACTAGAATTAAAAAGTAAAGGTTGAAATATCTTCAAAAAACCTAAATCTAAAGGTCAAAAACATGTTAAAATTTAAATATCTTCAAAAAATCTAAAGGTGCATCATCATCACATTCAATTTGGGATATTGGGTTGAATCAAAAATTCAAAGCAATATTATAATTAATTATAAAGTTAAATCTAAATGTTAAAAAATGTACCTAAAGAAACAATTTCAATGACAAAAATTGTTCTTTTTCATAGATAAATAGAAAGAATATGAAGAAGGACAATGGCATATTGAATCATATCAAATATTATTTAAGTTCTACTTACGGCTAAAAAAATTATATAATTCATCTTATTGATATAACTCTCCTGCGTCTTAACTATATCATTAAGTACCTACCAAGATATTATCATCATCATTATTGTAGCTGTGAGAATCCCACTGCTGGACATAGGCGTCCCCAATGATTACGTGGATTAAAAGTAAAATGTTATATTTCAAAACTTAAATTAAAAGTTATTGGATCAAAAAAACATTTATAAAAGCTGAGTTCGTTCCAAACGGCTCGTGTCGGAGCCGTCGGACTTTAGTTCAACTTGTGGGTTTCAAACATAAGGTTTTACTTTCCCCTATATATCAAATTCAATAAATATGAAGTCATCCAAAATATAAAAGATTCGTTTTTTAAAATATCAATGTACTTATATAGGTACTCAAGATGATCATTACCTATTGAAGATTCAAATTTTTAAGTTGACATTTTGTACCATAGTACTACAAATTCAATTTGACTATTCGATAAACATTTTTCTCATATAGATATATACTATTTATAATAAAAACTACATTAAAATCTGTCAAACAGAAAATTAAATAAGGATAGCATTTCATAACTATCCTTTTCTTGAAACTACAAATAAATCTGTGGCATTTTAAATATACTTAACACTTTTCTAAATACATTTTTAAGCAGTAGGGTTGAGGTTGATAATCAGGTTTAAGTATAATCATCCAGTGTCAGACACTAACATCAAGTACTAGAGATCTGAAACCCGAGCGCGGCGCGGCGCGGCGCGGCGTTAAAGCGGCATTGTCTTTGTAAAGACGCTAATTATTACCAGGGCCTAATTAAACGAAAAAAAAACAATGAAAAGCCGACGGTACAGCTGCGTGCGAACTGTACTATATGCAGTGCTAGGTAGGTACGTGTTTCTGTGGATGCGGTGCACGCCAGATGGGATTTGAAAAAAATGTAAATACTTAGCCAGAAAACTTGGTATAATCTGGGAAGAAACATTGAGATTAAGACTTTATATTTATAATAAAAATGTGAAAGTAGGTACTAAGTCAATTAAAAATGGTAATTATAGTTTCTAAAAGTTGTATCTATATTCAGCTTACAAGCTTATACTTAGACTACTTAACTAATAGAATGTATCCTTACTTTTTTAAGCCTAGCACACACGTACGATTTATCAATTTTGTAGAGTTAGCAAACAACTGGCAGATGATAGAGACAAATGGAAGAAAATTCATACTCCACCAAAAAGAGCATGGCTCTTAAATATACAAAGATAGCATTTAGTTATTTTTTTATCTGTTTATTTATGCTTATCGCTTATAAGTACTTATATCGACAAGAACGAATCTAAAAAATATTTCAGATATAAAAATAATTTTACTTTATTTACAGCAACGAAAAATAAGTAAATATTAATTTCTTCTAATCATTTAGGTAAGTTGTTTGTTTTTTGTTTTAAAATATATTAAAAAAATAACATATTATTACTTAATAAGAAGATTAGGTAGATTTTTGTTGCTTTGTCAAAGCAAAGCGTTGAAATCTTGAACTTCCTGTGCAATAGGTAATTTGTCTCATTACCTTTGATTATTGACATAATTTTGACTTTGACTTTATCTTACTCGTATTAGTTTGTGTGTTTGTGAAAAATGACGTAGACAGGTATTACTTTTGTATTGGAATAATAATTTAAAAATTATATTAATTTTAGGCATGATATTAAATATAATAATTGTAAAAGTGTTTCAATTCTTTTAAAAATTAATCAGGGTTTTAAAATACGAGTACAGTTTTCAGACTTTTTAGGCCTGATGGGTAAAACTAAAAACCCACTGGGAATATCGTAAATAGGTACTCTACCCATCTGCTTTAACATTAAGCCCGAGGATAAACTTTTATGTCAGAAAATTTTATAAAATCATATCACAAGTTATATAGTAAGTAGGTACTCTAAGGTCAATCAATTCAAATGTCTTAAATCCACCATACCTAATCGTCCAAGGTGGTTTTCTATGTCTTGTTTTCCCTTCTTTTCGAATCAAGAATAGGTTCCTTATTTATAGATAGAATTTTTGACCAGTATGTGAGTATGGCCGTTGCTCGGTCATCTACCTCATCGCGGTATGTTTGCGAAAAAGATCCTGGGTATTTGGAACAGGACAAATTATATGCTGTGGATTAGATACTCTGCATCGATACGGCGGTGAGCAGTTAAAACCACCGCATATTTATCTCGGTGACAAATACGTTCTTCAGCACTATTAAAGGTAACGATGTAGCAGTATGTTGTACTCACCAGGTGGATGATGCAGTAGCGGCGGGCCCGGCAAGAAGGCAGCAGCCACGGCCGCCTGCGCGTTGAAGGCAGCCGCGTATGCCACCCGACTAGCTACAGATGCCGGCAGCTGGAACTGAGGAGTATACCGCGGCTCTCTGCCGTCCGCCAAGTTCAGCACGCGCTCCTCGCGGCCCTCGAAGAACCGCTCCCGGGAGTCCCGACTGTCCGAAAGGCCCAGCAGCTCTTGGATGGCGAATGGCGAGCGTTGCGGCGCGCGCGGCGCGCTCGCGTTCGCGCTCATCGCTTGCATCTTTCTGAACTAAGCTAAACTTTTAGCTTTAATTTCCATACTTAAAATTATTTATCACAATTTTTAGGTCGTTATTTTGAAGTCTTTAATTTAAACACTACAGTTCACTTTGTTTATACTAATTCTAGGTTTCCTAGGCCACCGAGTTAGGCCTGATTTTTTATTTTAAATTTTCCGTGGTGTTGAAATTCGCGGAAAATTGTATTGTGAAATCGCGACACGAGCACCCGGGGCGCCGTCCGGAGCGCTTCTGTCCACGGCTCCGCCGACGACCTGTAAAAACGACAAAACCCCCCTCACTGTTCACTCGGCTGCAAAGGGTCGTATCTCCGGCGCGTTCCGTAGCCAGCGCGACGTTTCGCGCCGCGCGGCATTTGGCCGAGCCGCTCCGAACCGCAACGGCGGTAGCGCCCCCTCAGGTTGATGTCTTACGACCTTTTGGAGCCGCGGGGAGGGTCTCGCCGGCCGGGCGGGGCCTGCTAATAGCCAATCCGGATATTTTGTTACCGCACTCTATTGGCCAGATTTCTTCGCGGGGGACACGCCTACCTAATATTCCACCAGCTGATACCAAACTCTAAACAGTTTCGTATAAAGTTGAATGTTAATCGGAGAAATTTGGTTGATTTAATTTTGATTAATTGTAAGAAATGAATAGGTCGTCTGTGGTGGGGGGTGGGGTTGCAGGTGGATTGCCGACCATGCCGTGGTATCGGTTACTGGTAATGACCATTGTTCGTCATTGGTCCTTGCACCTGTAATGATACCACGCACTGAGACAAAAGGTCGTATTTAATGTATGGAGCCTTCATTCTATAGCTTGAACAAAAGTAACCAAAGATGGCGCTGCTGGTGCTAAGCTCAGAGAATAATAAAAAAAGAATATTTCTTCGTAAGATAAATTGAGATATATTTTTAAATTTCGTTTAATTTATTATTTCATGGGATCATAAAAATAAGTTCAATTGTAAGTAATATCAAGAAAAGTTTTCAGTTTTTTTATTTATTTTTATATTGCTTTTAAATTTTAATTTATTCTAAATATTGGTATTTTAAAAACAAATAAATAAATAGGGTAAAATCACAGTTATTTCTAAAAGCCCCAAGGGAAGTTGAACTTGTGTTCTTCTTAAGAGTTCTTATTTAAGAGCTTAGTAGCTCTTATCGGTTACCTACTCTTTAGTGCTGCTTGCTACATGACCCTGGTTTTTCTTCCAGTTGGTCTACATAGCTCTTTCTTGGTCCTCCTGGACCTCTTCTACCTTTTATCTTTCCTTCTAGTATGTAAACTTGTGTCATGGGATACTAACTCAACGATAACATGTTTTATAATAATTACTTACATATATAAGTAGATGAACACCCAAGACCCAGGACAATTTGTAACAGGTCTTTGTTCCAAATGGCCCTGGCTGGGGACCGCATTAATCTTACACAAATCTATTACAAAACAGTTAGTAATTTCTGTATTTTACATATAAAAATACAACAGCGTATAATAATAGTACAAAGACGGACTTATCCCTGTCAGGGATCTCTTCCGGTCAATATCGGCAATTAGAATAAGTTCTACATATCTAAAATTTACTTGTATGAGTAAAGCCTAATATTTATAATAAAATTTACTTGTGCGAGTACGAGTAAAGCCTTATTTATAATAAAATTACAAACTTTTTTTCCAATCCATGTAAAATAAATCTAGATAAAAATATTCTAACCAGTGTAGTAAACTATAGAGTTCTAGATCTAGGACTTTAGTAACAGCAGTCCATGTTACATTTTCGAGATCATAATAATATGTAGGTGTTCATAATTTAGTTAAAAATATAGCCTAAGTATAGCGAATGTTTTCTCTGTCAACAGCTTTATATAGAAAAACCTAATCCGCGGTTCTGAGGGACAGTGCTCTGTGTTTTTATTTATATTATTATATAGAAAATGTATTTTTTCTTATCAATAATTTTTTCAAATAAATTATGATTAAGGCCGTACCTGAATTTTCCGGGGTCCAGTGCTGCCCCCATTTAAAATAAATCATTTCAAAGAAAACGGAGACATCATTTAAAATTTTGCAACTACCAAGTCCTAGATAACCCTTCAAAGTATTCTATGAACTACTGTTTACAATTTATAGTGAGAACGTTAAGCTTTACTACGCACAATTGCGAAAAACGGCCACTTTTGGCTTTTCTTTGAAATGATTTATTTTAAATGGGGGCAGCACTGGACCCCGGAAAATTCAAGTACCTTAAACAGAAAATCGCCTCTGCAAAATAACAATTTATTTTAAAAATTATTGATTATTCCAGATAGTTGTTACGAGTACTTACTTTATTTCAACAATTTAAGTTTGATGAAATAAAAGTTAAAATTGTGATATTAAACTTGTACTGGTTTCACTTTATATTATCCTATTGTACCTATCGGTCATCAGTACTTTGTTGTTACTTTCCTTATTTAGGTACATTAGATATCTAAGAAGCTAAGGAAAACTAATAAAATGTAGGTAAATGCTTATGCACAAAAATGTATTGGTAGAATTTTGAACTCAATGCAGTTTTTCGGATTGTAAGAAAAATGGCTATGCGTCTTTTTTTTCTATCTATTTAAAAAACAAAGCTTCACGTGTCCTTGAATTTATTTTGTCTAATATCTCGGAATCTCCCGTTCGAATAAAGCATTATGGCAATAAATTGATAGCTAGACTCTACTTAAGTTTCTTTCATATTGGAATAATATACGACTAAATTAATTACCCTGTATATATGCCGCTGTAAAAAATTTATTTATATACCAATTTATGTACTCGGAAAATATATACCTACTTATAGAGAACATATAAAATAAAAGTTGTACAAAGACACTACTTATCTCAAAAGAGATCTCTTCCATCCAGAAGGCCTGTGAGAGGAGATAATTATACAAGAAAGGCGTTTAGTTTATGTCATGAACAAAATAAAAAACTATGTATTCTTAAAAAATAAAACAAGTAAATATTTAAGAAAAATAAAAGCACCTTTTTATACCCTTGAATTCACTTAATACATATTTTAGCCAAATTCACTCACTGTTTCAATGGTATTTGTCAAAATGAAAAATGATTTTACATGTCTCGAATTTACATAGGAGACCCATACTAAACTATATCTTCTTATCTGCTTCGAATTACAAGAAGATTCTCTCTGAGGATTATGAATGATGTAATAATTTCAAAGTTATGGTAGAGTTAAGAAGCTCACACACACATCACACTTTTTATTTTGAATCAGTCCTGTCAAAAGTCGTACACCTAACTGTTAAGTGTGATAATACGGGTGTACTTTCTTATACAGACAAAAGTTTAACAGATTTTCGTTATAAAGTTTAACAGTTTAAGATTATCATGTCATAGAATAATCAATATGTAGGTTACTCAGTATAAAGAATTTTTAATAATAGATTTTCGTTGCACAGAAGATCAATAATTATAATGTTTGTTATGAATAATTTGATTTTTTCATTTTTTTAAAAATCATAGAATTTTATTACAAATAACATTCAAAAGTAAATGTTATTGATACGATGTTTCTAATATCAGAATATCAAATTAAATATTATTATTTTTAATAAGTTTAGTTAATATAATATTTATAACCAAGTTTGCCCTATTCTAGTAAAATGGATAAAACTTTCCCAGTCACAGTTCTAACCTAACCTAACCTAAAAGTTTGCCCTAACCTATATTCTTTCTTCTTCTTTCGAGTCGATTGGCTATAATAATACTATTATATTAAACTATTATATTATACCTATATTGTGGTAGCGATTTATAATGTATTCTAACTTATTATATGGTATTTAATTTGATTAAACAATGTTTTCACTTAATACTTCCTTAAATAATAATTTTCAGTAAAATAAAATTCCATGAAAGATTATACCGAACAAACAATATTCTTTATAGAAATATTCTACTGTTTGATTAGTTTGTTAAATGAAAATATGAGATTAAAAAATTCCTTGAACTGTGTTTCTATAAATTGTGTTTCATTCAAGTAAATAGTCTTTGAAACAATAATATTTGAAATAAAAATATAAGAATTAAATATTCTATGAAAAATTTTCTGTGAATCGAAATTCTTTGAAATTTCAGTCTGTGAAACAAGGGGCACCCGTGATAATACTAACACTGGTGGCAGATTTTTTGAGCCTGAATGTATCTGACGTGGCTCAATGACTGTTATCTAATGACAACAGTCATTCTTAAATACTAGTGCGCAGGTTTCCTGACCATGTTTTCCTGCACCGGAAGCCAGTGGTGGTCGATGAAAATTACCGTACATGAGTGAGATAATTCCGAGAACTCAGATGTACATCTCAGTTCTCAGAATTCGTACAAATTGGGCTAGGCGGGGATCGAATCTGGGACCTTTAGGTTATAGTTTGCGCTCCTAAACCACTACATGACCACTACTGCTTCGAAGAAGACTCACCCTAATGATTATGGATGATGTACTCATTTCAAAGTTACGGTAGAGTAAAGAAACTGTACGCACATTACACTTCTTATATTGGATCAGTCGTGTCAAAACCAAAAGTCATACACCTGACTATTAACTTCGATGTTTCTTCAAAATGTTTCTGCCTAAAATCTAAATATTGTTTAACGGAGGTAAGTATTTAATAAAATAAATATAGAGAAAATTACACAGTTGTGACAGATAAGTTTTCGCACTTGAGGTTAAATTATTATTAATCAAGTTTTGTTGACTTTGTAGTAATTCTGGATTGTAAAAATGTATCACTATCAAGTAGATATTTTCCCCTTTCTTCTCCCACGGGGTCATAAGAGGTGAGAGGTAGTTACTGCGATTACCAACCCGCCTGCCTACCGTGGGCAAATTCTCTCTTAATTAGAAGAAGCTTTAGTCCAACAGTGGACCTCGCACGTGCTGAGTGAGCTACAGTATTTGGATATTCTTGCTTATTTATGACTAGTTTTAATAAAAGGTTTATTGTGACCTGCAAACTTTCTGACGACCTCCGTGACGTATTGGCTAACACGCTAGACCATCGCTCGGAGGTACTGGGTTTGATCCCCAGCCAGGGCAAGCTGGAAAAATTCCTTTTTTTTAATTGTCCTGGGTCTTGGGTTTATTTATTTATGTATTTATTATAAAATATAGTATGTATCGTCAAGTTAGTATGCCATAATACAATTCAGTGTAATTTACCTTATATACTTACTCGTACGTAAATATCACTTTATGTAGTACTTCTAGTGGTGACGTAAGTACATAGACTATACACATAAATCAGTACTTTATTTATTTATGTATTTATTATAAAATATAGTATGTATCGTCAAGTTAGTATGCCATAATACAATTCAGTGTAATTTACCTTATATACTTACTCGTACGTAAATACCACTTTATGTAGTACTTCTAGTGGTGACGTAAGTACATAGACTATACACATAAATCAGTACTTTATTTATTTGTGTAAATACAATTAGTTTATTTTAATAAAACACATACTCGCTAGAAGTTATTAACACCAAGTCGTCACAAGATTTTTATGCATTAATTTATTACCTAGTAGGTAATGACGCAACGTGATAATCTAAAAATAAACGGGCAAGTGCGAGTCAGACTCGTACATTAAGGGTTCCGTACCACCGTACAATGTTTTAAAACGCTGAAGAAACACGTTTCTTGTATAACGACCCCCTTTAATTTTTAACTTTATTTTATTTTTAGTATTTGTTGTTATGGTGGTCATAGTAATACATAATTGGTGAAAATTTCAAGTATCTAGTTAATGCCATTATAAAGATCAAGTTAAAAACACTGAAAAAAACACGTTCCTTGTATGACGACCCCCTTTTATTTGTTGTTATAGCAGCCACAGTAATACATACTTAATCGGGGAAAATTTCAGGTGTCTAGCTATTACGGTTCAAGAGATAGAGCCCTGTGAAAGACGGACAGACGGACAGACGGACAGATGGTCAGACGGACAGACGGACAGACGGCCAGACAGACAGATGGACAGACAGCGGAGTCTCAGTAATAGGGTCCCGTTTGCACCCTTCGGGTACGAAACCCTAAAAAGCATAGGCTTTATGAGTCTTTAAATGAATCTACCAAATTTTAACTACTACACCTATTTCTATAAATAAATTCGTCAAATACTTTCAAAGTTTATTCCCCAAACACATTTCATCAATCTACTGCTGGCACACCTGAGAAGTCCAAACAAAATCATATTTCAGAATCGCAAACGGCGAAAATAAAGCTCAACAAATGACAGGTCAACAATAGCAGCCGAAAACAGATCGTGTGAACGACGCGTCGGCGGCTCAATGGACGTACACAAATGGTGTTGGGAACTAAAAGGAATGTTTGGCTGGCCGGTCACAACAGTCTTTGTGTGGTGTAAGGTGACACGGCGCGGATCTAGAGGTCGTCGGTGGGAGGGCCGCGCTGCGCGGGCGTCGCGTCTCGCGGGGATAACGCCCATATCACACACACGTGTACATTTCTTTGGATCGTCTTCATTCCAGTATAATCATTCTGTCATCTAATTCTGCAGTTAGAAAATGTGGTTTTCTCATGCAATTTTTGTACAATTGTAAAGTATGGTTAACTGCAAATCGTTTACTTACTTATAACTAAGTTTAGCCTATGCTTTTGAGGAAGTAGTATGAATTCTCTTCCTTCTCTCCGGTCCGCCAGCTGCTTTACTTCGCTGTACGACACGACGTTCACATTCTCCTTTATCTGTTTCATGAGCTATGCCTCGGTCTTCCTGGTACTCTTTTCCCATCTACCTTTTTCAGCGGACAGGGACACAGGACAGCCTTTTTCAGGACAGCCTTTTTCAGGACAATCTCTCATTAAATCTTGGTCCAGAGTTAGTAAGTAGAATAAACTTAACGATATATGCTATATTAAAAACGTATTCACTTATCCCAAATTGTGTGCTCTCAATTCTTCTATTAAATTAAAAATTGTCTTAAAAATCTACTGGATCAAACACACTTGAGTTGTCGTTGAATATACATTATATTATCTACACAAACCGCCTTCAAGTAGGTATGTATTTACTTTAAGTATTTAAATGCACGGGAAACTTCGCTTACATGATTTGCTCATTTAATTAAATGCCTACCTCCATATCAACAGGTCCTTTTTTGTCTCCACTTGAGGAGCACGACCTTCTCTGTACTACGATTTCACCTACGTTCTCCATGCTGACCAGAGCAGTCAGAGGATTTGGCCTACACTCTCCAAGCGGGCCAAACGGATTGGGGAGGTCTAACTAAAATCTGTCAATACTTTTCAAATTATATAAATGGTCATCTAATAGTAACTATTTGATTTTAATGCTACTTATAAATAATAAAAGCCTTTATTCGCTGACTATGTTTTACAATTATAACTTATATTACTACATCAGCATCCAGTTGTTGGTCAGGTTGTCCTTTGACATCCTTTGAATGCTACTCAGTTACGATTAAAAATATGAACGCAGCTACTGAACGTGACTCTACCTATGTAGAGTTAAATAACAGTTGTGTAGACAGTTATACCTCGACCTGTAGGTACCTATCATTTACAAACTCGCCCTTAACAGGGCTGCTACACACAACTCTACAATAAAATACATACACTACGAGTATTACTTCATCTTCTAATTACTAATCAGATGTCAGATTTGCCGAGCTGCCTAACGGAATGCCTAAATGCATGTAACGTAGCTCGATGCCTGCCATCTAGTGACAACAGTAATGTTTACACACTAGTGAACAAGTAGTTAGGTTTCCTCACGATGTATTCCTTCACCGGAAGCAAGATGTTGTAGTTGAAAATGGCGGTACATGAGCACAATCTCAAAAGTACAAGTCGCGCCTAGCGAGGATCAACTCGTACTTCCCAGATGCCCAGCCAGCGCCTACGCCGCTTGGCCACTACCGCTCTATATATGTACTTAAGTACTACTGGAAATAAATTAAATACCTAATACATTATTTTACACAGGTTTGTTCTGGAACAATCAGTTCTCTAATTATTGTAATCAGCTAGATGACAAACACTCAAATCAGACACATTTTAGGGTTCCGTATCCGAAGGGTGCAAACGGGACCCTATTACTGAGACTCCGCTGTCTGTCCGTCTGTCCGTCTATCCGTCTGTCTGTCCGTCTGTCCGTCTGACACAGGGCTCTATCTCTTGAACCGTAATAGCTAGACACCTGAAATTTTCACCGATTATGTATTACTGTGGCCGCTATAACAACAAATACTAAAAATAAAAAAAGTTAAAAATTAAAGGGGGTCGTCATACCAGAAACGTATTTCTTCAGCGTTTTAAAACATTGTACGGTGGTACGGAACCCTTCATGTACGAGTCCGACTCGCACTTGCCCTTTTATTCCTAAACGTAAAAATACACATTTTCTTTGAGAATCAAAACCGTGACGTCATAATCATTTCGACACGCGGACCTTTCGCAGTAGTGCGCGAGAATCTAATAGTACACTTTTTAATGTGAACTTTGTTCGCCCTATACTGACATGCCATGAACATACAAAAAATTATTTACATAAAATAAATAATTTAATAGGTACCATGCAAATAAAAAAAATATTGTCAGAAATATGTGTTACTTGAAATAATTTAGATATTTTTTTATGATTAGTATATTAGTAGTTATAAAAATATATGTTTTTTATTCACTTATGGTGCTTCTCAAAAGTATTTAAATATTTGTCTGAGTTAACTCGAAAAATCTGTAACGTGTTACAATATCTGATTGGAACTATCTATGTAATGTTTGATAAAATAAATGTGTAGTAACAAGGTAAATACTCGTACGTATGGATTTATTCTTTCAAAAATATTAATACTGAATTGTAGATAAACTACACTACTTTGAGTACCAGTTTCCTTATCTCATTGATGGATACTAAGCCAGATACAATAGAAATAACAATTGATTACGTCTATAGGCGTCCTACTGTCCTTTAATGTGTTATCAGCAATGTCATTAGCAGGTCTTTTTCAGTCTTCACTTCTTCTTCTCGTGTCGAAAGCTCAAAATGTAATTGTATCCACTGCAGGAGCACGACCCTCTCTATACTACCAGAGCCACATATTAGCCAGAGCAGTCAGAGGATTGATCAGCAATGTATTTGAAACAAAATAAAGTAATAAGTCTGTAGAGTCCTACACATGGTGTTTGTTACCACCTCGGTAAATACATAACTTAATTACCTAATGTTTAAAATGTGTATATCAAGCTGCCAACCTTGTGTCACGTATAATGAGCACTCAACACTAAGGCAGTATTTCCACTGCATACAGGGTATTTTTATATATAATATTATTATTTATATTAAATGTTATGTTAATTATATTTAATGATACTTTTAAAAGCACCTTTTATATCCTATACAAAAAATAAGTTTAGAAAAAATAATTTAACGTCAGTATCTACTCTTAAGTATAGCTGATATCTTATGTCAAAAAATAAACGGGCAAGTGCGAGTCGGACTTGTACATGAAGGGTTCCGTACCTCCGTTTGTGAAAATATTGTGTTTTCAAACGCTGAAAAAACATGTTTCTTGTATGACAACCCCCCTTTAATTTTTAACTTTTTTTATTTTTAGTATTTGTTGTTATAGCGGCCACAGTAATACAAAATCGGTGAAAATTTCAAGGGTCTTGCTATTACGGTTCAAGAGATAAAGCTGTGACAGACGGACAGACAGACAGGCAGACAGACAGCGGAGTCTCAGTAATAGGGTTCCGTTTGCACCCTTTGGGTACGGAACCCTAGGTAGCTACGAGTATGTAAGCTTCAGACCGCTAGAATTTCAGAACAATCAGAAATCGTCGAAGCATGTTGTAAATAAATGCATATACATGCATTTTCCTCTAAGCTGGTCAGGGAAAAAAGAAAATACTTAGAATGTACCAGCTGCTGATCTTCTCGTGCTAATCGTAAAAGCCGATCGAGGGGATGGGGAGAACCTGAATCATGGTAATAGGCGATGCGGCTAGCATCCCATCACTATTTTGATCCCCTTTTTCCACCACGGTAGGTAAACGTGGCCTTTGGGTCTTATGGCCACGGGCTCAGTCTGCGATTAAGACGTGATAATTTATCTGTATCTGCTATATTATATAAATTAATAAGTATAGTCTTAAAAATATGTGACATCCACCAAGTAGCAAAGGTAAAAATATATATAGTCATCGACGACAATTTTAACATCGATACTATAGAAAATATTTTACTACAAGTAGAATTGTCAATCAATTCAAAGCCCACACATTCCACTGGAAGACCAGCAGAACAATACTACAATTCCAAATAAGGCCGAATTTTCTCCAAAAGATTGTAACAACTGAACCAGATCCCTCGCATACAATGACACCTCCAGCTCCGCTTATTTAAAAAGGTGACGCAGCAGACACGCGGACGAACAGACGGACGGACGGCTCTATCATAGTTTATTGTTAGTTTACTCGTGTTATTATCGACTCCAATTGTTTAATTGACGCTTTGCTGGAATTAATAGCTCATCATTATAAATATACTTTCGGCATTATTAAATGAGTGTTTGGGTTTTTTGTGATTAGAAGTTCCTAAAGAAAAAATTATAATAATAAAGACTAATAATTAAGCTGCTTCAAACGAGCTAACAAAGTTTTACCTGGTGTTTAAAGGTGTAGATAAGTCTTAAGTAGATACAAGTAGTATTTGACGACCTCCGTGGCGTAATGGTTAACACGCTAGACCGCTAATCCGGAGGTTCTGGGTTCGATTCCCAGCCAGGGCAAGTTGGAAAATGGCCTTTTTCAATTTTTCCTGGGTCTTGGGTGTTTATCTATATATGTATTTATCATAAAATATAGTGTCGTTGAGTTAGTATCCCATAACACAAGTTTAAAACTTACTTTGGGGCTAGCTTAATCGGTGTGATTTGTCCAAAAAAAATAAAAAAAGTATCTAGAAGTTGTAAGGGTAACTAAAATTGAAAGAAATAGTCTTGTCTATTATGTAGGTAAAATAAACGGAACTGCAAATCTCACTTTTAAAACAAAACCGAAATAAAAATATGGACAAATGAGCAAGTTAATTTTTAGGAGGAGAACTATATCTACGTAAGACTGAATCTGAGGGACATAAACCTTTCATAGACTAACTATGAACACATATCATCATCATCATCATCAGGTCTTTTTTAGTCTCCACTGCAGAAGCACGATCCTCTGTGTACTACCAGAGCCATACTTAGCAGTAGCCAGAGGATTTGGCCTTCACTCTCCACGCTGGCCAGACAAGTTGGAGAGGTCTCATTATTGTTTATAAGCTTTGTTTAGCTTGTGTTTCCTAAGTCGCCTTCTACGACATCCACGGGAAGACTTGGAGTATTCCTATTCTGCTCTGCCACTCAGCATGACTACATCCTCCCCCTCTATTGCTGTGACGTAATATGTAGCTAGCCCCAAAGGTAAAATAATGTTGCATAGTGGAAAGAGTAAGACAATCTTGGTTTACATATATGTGAACGTTATTCAAAGCCACAGCATATTTTTTTTTATTTGATTTTGTTTATGACATAGGTTGTTTTTCGCCTTCGTGATCGGAGCAAACGGTGTACTTATCTAACCATCGGAGGTAACCCTACCGTCACCCGCTCGCCAGGGCCACCACAAATTCACGCGACACTACTTTTCATTGAGATGGCAAGGGGGCTCGGGGGTGCGGGCGCTGGCGGGCGCCACCCTGAGGGTGCATAATTGCGCGCCCATTGCACCTCTATGCAACCTGTGAGCCTGAGAAAACTCAGTTATAGGCATTTTGCTTCTTCCACCGTACACTGCGCTGGATAGTGACACCAGATCAGATGCTGCATGTTTTGGAAATAAGTATTATTGTGATATTAAGTTTGATGTGTGACTACCTACTACCTAAGTTTCAACAAAATATTCTTTCAGGTTCCCTGTCCCTATTGTTTAACTATTAAGTAGGTACTTTTTATTTATAGAAGAGGAAAGGGTTTTGTAATAAGTTTTAAAAAAAGCCGTGTGGTTCCCGGCAGAGTAGAATAGGACCACTCCAAGTCTTCCCGTGGATGTCGTAGAAGGCGACTTAGGAAATACAAGCTAAACAAATTTGTATACATCAATGAGATCTCTCCAACCCGTCTGGCCAGCGTGGAGAGTGTTGGCCTAACCCTCTGACTGCTCTGACTAATATATAGCTCTGCTAGTTCAGAAAGAGTCGTGCTCCTGCAGTGGAGATTAAAAGAGACCTGATGATGGATGATGATGACGATTAAAATGATTCAAAAATTTCCAAAAACAAAATTGGATTAGTAAATGTAGGAACCTAACCTAAAAACTATTAGTAGGTATGCGAACATAAACTAGCCTCAGCCCTTACGAAGCGAACTCTTCTTTTTTTTTTTGTTAAAACTACACATCTAAACTACATAATGATTGCTTATGAAGTTATGATATTGTATTTAATTGCTGTTTTAAGAGTAATTAAATTTTAAGATGTATTTTACAAAAACTGCGTATAATCAAAACCATAGCAGTTGCCTAAAGGCGTGATAATATGTATGTATGTATAATAATTGGGTAAAATCATTGCCCATTATAGTAAAGCTAGATTTATTTTTTATTTTATTTTTTTGTATCATTGGCTGCCAATTTACATGGCCCTATGTTATGAATAATCATGTAGATTTCATCAGATCAGTTTAGTTTGAATGCAGACTCCTGAAAAAGGAAAGTCCCATAAAAGTAGTGAAACTTGGAAACTCTAGTCGGCTGCTCACGGCGGCTACTCTTGCCTCTGAATAACTTTCGCGGATCGTGTCCGCGAACACGTCTCATTTGAATCGGCTGATGTAAGGATAAGCTGGGAATACTGTTTCGGGACATCAAAGGAGGTGAATTTTAAATAGGAGTATTTGCATGTTAGTGTCATGGTATTCGAATTAAAATAACTCCTTCAAACACGTATATTTACCTACCTAGGTATTTATAAATCTGAGGTCTCGGTTATCAACTTATCAACCATTGTTATACCTTACACCACAGAACCTTCATCAAATACACTACACATTCTACTAGGAATATTATGATAACTTATTGTTTATAAAGGGCTGTGGATTTATTAAATAAATAAATAAGCAATAATGAAAAAAAAACACTTATTTACCTCTAATTGCCTAAAATATAAATTAATGTATGCTTATCAATAGCAATCAGCTGATCAATAAAAACTGTCTAGTACATCCTAGATCAATTCTAACACAGTATTTACTGTGCTAGAAAAAATTATGTCTGGAAAATAAACATTTTTTTTTAATAGAAAGAGATATTTTTGCCTTGGCTTGGCGTGCTATAAAATAAGCTGGTATTATTTTAAATTCCAGCTAATTTTATAGCACCATATATTTCTCATAGCACATAACACCTTCATCTTATACAACGCCGCTATTTTCATCTAAGTATCGAACTCAATCACAGCCTGCTTCCGTGTGCATGCGTATACTGCACAGTATAGGTAACGCTTTACTGCTCGCGGACTGCACTCCATTATGCGGCATACTAATGACAGAGGGCGGTTGATTAAAAAACCTAAGTTGCGGGGCGTGGCAGCCCTGCGTCCCCGCCGCGCCCGCACTCCCCCGCCGCAGGGTTGACACTATACGTAATTAATAAGTTTTAACATGTAAATAATTAAATATTGGACTTCGACTTTTACACGTTTTTAAATTATGACAATTTTCAAATATGTAGTTCAATTAAACCTAATAATACAAGTTAAATTAAATTTTATTTAGATGGTACTCAAATAACTTACATAATCTACTACGTGTTACTATTAGTATCTATCTATTTATAATTATCTCTAAAATTATTCACGATATTATTTCAAACCTAGTATTTTATTATTATTTTTTTTTAATCTTGCTTTTCCGTTCCTAAATTTCCTTATGTTTTATAGGTACCTACATAAAAATGAATAAAATCACTTACTGTAAGTATTGCCATGCATACTCGTACTACATACAAATCAATTCTTTATCCCTGGCAGGGTGGACATAAATTTATCTATTTAAGTAGATTTTATAAACTCCTACATATATATAATAAATATTAATATTAATATTTTCTTGTAAGTGTTGGTAGGTACTTACTTGGTTTTTTTAAATATTGAGTGTTAGATTTAAATAAATCATAGGTATAAATTATCTTTACTCAAATAGGAAGTTTTACTGCTGTTGATAAAAAAAAGTATTCTGGCTTTTTTGATTTCTATACATTTTCCATACAGAAATTTGACTTAGTTATGAACCAAGACGGCAGGTACTTTATTTGCATGAAAGTATTTTGTTTACCAATTTAAAAAACTTTCAGTAATAAGCAAAACTATTTTGTAAAAGTTATAGAAACGTTAATTTCGTTGAATATTTAAATAATTAAATTGTTAATGGATATATTAAAATATTTGGTAACTTCTTTTAGAAAACATTTGTTAGACTGATATCGTAGTAATAAACTGTTTTTATTACATAAATGAAATACAACACGACTTAATTTAAATTAAAAAATAATAATTATAGCCTATGTCACTCGGGATGATGGAAGGATTGTAAAGATACCTTATACATCCAAAATCTATTCAGGCATTTCTAAGTTATGGCGGAATAAGAAAACTCATATATGTACGTACATAGGTACATACATGAACCCTAAACAGTAAATAAATTACAATGCTTTTTGGGGTAGTACGTGTAAAAAAAATATTAAATTGTATTTTTGTAATTTAAGTTCCTCAGTGACTACTTTGTCACTGTTTTCCAAACTTTGGCTTACATTCTGCCAAGTAATAGAGAGATAACATTTTTTACGCATAAGTTGTAGAATATCTTTTGTTTTTTAATCATCGTAAACTTGAGTAGGTGTAACACGTCCATTCAAACGTGTATGTAAATTACCTAGATGGCCCTAGACATACATCTGGGTCCAAAAAAAATTATCTTGTGAAATCTTTAAGACTCTATATATAATATACTCGTATCTAAGAATGGATGAATCGCCACCTTGTGCGATTATGACTTGCCAATATATGATGTTGCATATAAATTAAAATTTCAATACTAATTAGAAAGTAGTAAAGGTTTTAGCCAACTATGACCCTAAATAGCAAAAAAACTTCAAATTGATTTCTACACTGTTTATATTTATTAGTAACATAAATATACTAGGGTATTAAAATTTAGCGTGTAGATAGATGTCTTGGTGTCCATCTGTAAGACTGTATTTAAAAAAAATACAATACAATATACATATTTATTAAAGATACTACTTTTATATTCTTTATCCCTAATGGGGCAGACAGAAAATTTTGGGTCTTGCGGTTCTAAGAAGTGTGAACGTTCATTTGGTCTAAATACTTTGTTTCATTATATCTCCAGGTACCTATTTGTCTTTCGTTCCCTTTCCAATATAGTTTACTATTGTCTTTATTACAAGACATTTTTTTGCTGTGTAGTGCCATCAAAATCCCACTGTATCTGCCAGGCTCTCCATACCGCGGAGTCATTAATAAGATCACAGGCTTGGACAAGAGGCCTTCAGAGCCGCTTGAGCATGCGTAAGTATAATGGTAAGTGAGTGCCTGCTTAGGTACCTGTCTTTGTATCCTTAGATCCCTATATCAGTATATAGACATAAAGGCCCATATACACAAGGCAAGTACTATCTAGCACTAAGTATTTCAGGCTGACATCTGACTGTAATATCAACATGCTCCTCCGAAAACAATTAAAGTTTCTCAATTTTCACTTTATGTAGAAAATACCAGATATGACATCTTTATTTTACACGGCGAACATTAAGTTAAGTTATGTTAGATACAGAATGTAATAAAATAAAGAATAAATTAAAATAATAAAAAAAGAATGAAAAAGTAAACTAAGTTAATATTTAGAGCACTTTCTGATTTGGCATTTGCCTTAGTTTTCTGTTTTGATAAATTTTCATGGATGCGGTGCTGAACCAAAATATTATAGTTATTTGCATATAGGTACTCTTCCTATAGGTGTCTGTTTACTATAATGTAATTATTAGGTACTTAAGTACAATAAAGTTTTTTAAATAAATTATAATGTACATAATAAATTTCCTGTGGTCAACGATATAAAATATTAGGTTTAGGGCAAGTAAAACATTTCTATTTATTTATATGTACAAAGACAAAAGATCTGATCATTATTTTCATAGCATATATCGACAGAGATTTTCCTAATAAGCCTTGCATAAACTTTTAAAGAAAAGAGATTTCAATGTGAAAATAGGCAGGTATGAATAGTTTGATCGCTAACATCATGGAAAGAAAATAATAGGTATGAGTCACTGGCATGTAACAAAAGAAGGAAGGCAAGTTTTTTAATTTTAGTGGAAAGTCTATCAAAAGCTGTACTCCCAGATACTGTACATAAGTAAATGTACAGTATCTGGGAGTTAGATACCTATATGAAGGAGATGTATGCTGTGTGGTTCCCAGCAAAGTAAAATGGGACCACTCCAAGTCTTCCCGTGGATGTCGTAGAAGACGACTTAGGTAACACAAGCTAAACAAAGCTTTTAAACATAAATGAGACCTCTCCAACTCGTCTGGCCAGCGTGGAGAGTGTAGGCCGAATCCTCTGACTGTTCTGGCCATATATGGCTCTGCTAGTACAAAGAGAGCCGTGCTCCTGCGGTGGAGACCTGATGATGATGGTAGAGATGGAGCTACAATACCTATCGAGAAGATGGATTGAGTAAAAAATATATAAGATAAAAAGTTTATTTTTCTTCAGATAGAATTTCTAGGTACAATTAGAATATGCTATATATGTAGCTTAAAAGAAAATAATTGTACATAGGTACACAAATCACAATATTTAAAAATACTTAAAAAAAAATACCTGATCATGAACCTAAAAAGGTTAATTTTGAAATGTTTACTTTTGACCAACTTCACTGAAACTACACTACCTACACAAAAAAACAAACGAACAGTCGGCCATTGCGACCGCAACTAGCTGTAGTTATTGTGAGTAAAACAAAGCGTGGTCGGCGGCCATCTTGCGGTAATTAGACTGCGGCCAATCAGCGCGCCGTGCTGGCGCGGCCGGGATTGGTTGATGACCAGTCATCGTGCTTGATTGTTTAATTGCAGTGGGAATATGGGTCTGGAGAAAGACCCTAAGTTTTCGACACAATTGACAAATCCCTTAGCAGTGGTCGTGCCAAAATGCTATGCATAAGAAATAAGTTTCAGACAAATTAAAAAACCTCCAGCTTTCAAGCGTCAACCCCCAATAAGTTTTAAACAGCTTAACCGATTTTTATCAAATATCCTACTTACGTGGATAAGAACCATCTCGACAGTCAAGACTTTCGATTAAGAAAAACCGCATCGAAATCAGTCTATTCGGTTAGGAGCTACGATGTCTCAGATAGACACAGATACAGGAACACGTCCAACTTATAACACCCCTCTTTTTCGTCGGGGGTTAAAAATAACTGAATGACATTTACTGTTCTAAGAGATAAATTTAGCATAATTAAAAAAAACTGACTGACAATGAATAATAAAGTAAGTACAATGCCGTTCTAACAACTACCAGCTAACAACTACCTACTTACTGCTTCTTTTCAGAAGTTTTAAAGGAAAAGCCATCATTAATGAGACCCAGTTATTAATATGATTTTATGATGAAGACTTTAAAAAGTTTAGCTTAACGTCGTCGCCCGGCGGCGAACTACCGCCGCACTTACTTATGTAAGTAACTGTTCTAAGTAAGACACATAGGAGCCCTCTTTTTGAAAACTATAGGTAGGTAATTACTAGTATAGGTAGGTTTTGGGTGTTTATCTATTGTATACCTATTTATTATAAAATATTGTATCGTTGAGTTAGTATCCCATAAAAGAAGTTTAAGTGTCATTTATGCCTTATATCTTCTTCTTCGTCTAAGCGCGTTCCCGGTTGCAACTTATGCTATGCTGCTTCGGAGCCCGGGGTGCGCTTTCCCGCTTTTTCTTCTCCAGATATAACATGCATGTCAATGGTCACCCAAGAATGCCTAAGACCTTGCAAAATGGAGAAAAAATATCCGAAACAGTTTAAATGATTTAGCTATAGTTTTATGACCGGCCGCCTGCCGGACGTTTACTCTCTTTGGGAATGTATTTGTGTGAAAAGTTTTACAACCGGCCGCCGCCCGACGTTAACCCTCCTTGGGAATGCAATTGTAGCACGAGATGTTTGTGCTTAGTCCTTTAGTCGCCTCTTACAACATCCACAGGAAGAGATGGAGTGGTCCTATTCTAACCCGGAACCACACGGGTGTAGTCCTTGTATATTTATTTATAAATGCTTACGCCTTTTTAAAAGTATCTAGTATCTTTCTTACTAAACTTCTTAAGCGCCGAATTATAATAACAATACATGATAAGATACTACTACTAAGCATTTTGTGTACTTATAGGGTTTAATCAGTAAGATCATTTTGAAAATATCACTCCAACAACCAATTCAAAGTAGCGCAAGACACGCCTATCTCTATCTCACCTTAAAACCACTTCCACAGTCCCTATCACGGCCCTGAATATCTCTAGTAAATCTAGTCTGTCGTCACAGCCTGGTAGGTCTATTGGGATGGAAATTTCCGTTAAAACTACTGGTAGGACGAGCTTGTCTCCCTTACTCTTACCCTTAATCTTATTACTGCACCAATATTTTGCAATATATTATTTAAGAGCTCGATGGCTCAGTGGGTGTATGCATTGCTAGGGCTTTCGCAAGTTAAGCAACCCCAGGCTTGGTACGCACTTGAATAGATGACCACAAAAATTTTTTTTAGAGCTCCTCCGTGCTTCGGAAGACACGTAAAGCCATTGGTCCCGGCTGTCATTATTGTATGACAGTCGTCAAGCTATGTCAGATGCCTTTAGGCAGCTTGAAAAATCTGACACCAGTGTTGGCCACTTACACACACGAAAAAAAAATGTTAGCGATGAATAAATAAGTAAATGAATGTACACCAAACTTATGTCCAGGAAGTAGGCCTACGTAGAAAATGTTACACTAACTTTCTTCTTAACTAAAAAAAAACTAAGGAAAGTTTATTTACAGTTATTTCGCTCATGCAGGACGATGCCAATTCCTTGTTGCTATTTGATGTATTTTTTTAAAGACTCAAAAAATAAGGAGATTCTCAATCCCAATGTATAGGTATATGTTTTTTTTAATATCAATTACTTTTCCGTTTTTTAATCGTTTTAGAATTTTTTTTAAAGGGAAATATGCAACTTGGTCCCATTGTCATTAGGTGACGATCTGATGATGGAATCCTTGAGAAATCGAGGGTACTTCTCAAATATTCTATGCACACATACTTATAAGATATTTAATTTGATGTTTTTAACTGTAAATCAAGCATTTACATTCTGAAAGTGTGTTGTGGTGAAGTGGAACTGATAAAAAGGCCAGAAATTGAAGGCGCTTTTTTTTGTTTAAAATTATGGAATAAAATTGTCATACAGTTTTTAAAAATCACTAGAAAGAAACATATAAGGAACATATCAGGAAACATTCACATTCCACACACATTCACATGTTTCCTCAATATATGTTTCTTTCACCTAAATATGTAAAAAAATATGCACATAGGTACGCCAACTAAGTACGAACATAAAATCCTACCTAGTGAGGATTGACAGGTGCGACCCACAGAACCAAGACTGCTGGATCACCCCAGTCTCAGAACCTATACCTTAGTAAACTAGTGACTCTGTGAGCTGGAGACCTCGCGAGTCCTTGCATAGCCCCTCACATACGGACCCCTAGAAGTATCGCATAAAAAAGTTGTTCGGAAAAAAAAGATGCGTCCTAACAAGGGTAACAAAAAAGTTTTACCTATGACATTTTTGAATATTTTTCGAAATGGTTGAAGTATGATATTACGTTTTCAACCCCCATATTTTCGCCATTTTGAAAAATTTCGAAAACAGTTTTTCGAAATTTTTCAAAATGGACAAAATACTCCTACATAAGTGCGACCTGTAGGCGGAAATAACCGGAAAACTGGAATTCAGACACAAACAATATTTGTTGCCGAAGCTGGAACCAACTTCGTTCGCTTCGCTCGGTCAATAATAGGTAAGTAAGTACTAAGTATACAAACATGCTGTGACTTTTCAGTGATGTTAAACCACTGGAAAGCACTGTGCCACTAAAATGTTATACAGATGCAAGGATAGTGGAAGGAATTTATGAACATTATAAACCAAGACAGGTATAGGTATCGATAAGCAAAAATCTCACACACAAACCTAACTAATGCTACTAAATAAGTAGATACATATTTACAAAAAAATAAATAAAATAAAAAATTCTTCATTTCGAACTTTTACGAGATAACGTCCATTAGAGTTTTTAAGTCATACATTAGTCTTCTCATATCATTACATTGTCTATCAACCATTTATATTAAATTTGTTTGTTTATAAAGCTTTATTGTACACAAAAGAGAAGCAGATACAAAAACAGAAAAGTAAACATACAACGGCAGACTTATCCCGTATAGGGATCTCTTCCAGTCAACCGGCCAGTAATGTTTATATATGTATCTTTACTACTTATTCATTACATTTGGAATAAATCGTCACAATTAATTTTGTTTATTTACATGTCCTATTTATTTTTCAATTTGTACATATAGGGCGGGGCCCATTGATTTTATCCAATGCGCCTACACCGGACCTTCAATTTTATTAGCAATAATGCCCATCACTATTAGGACTACATCGGACCCTGCGCATCAGAAAAGCAGTCATTTTGGGTAAAATTGCATGGAAATCATTAACTGCTGCATCCGCAAACATCCCTGATGCGCTGCAGAACCGAGGCAGTCGCAATATGTACCTAATGTAACACGGTTACCTACTTTTGTTGTCGACAGTCGATGGGTCAGTTCGTATTATAATACGAATCGACCCATCGACTGTCGGCAACAACGGAGTCACAACACAACACGACACGCGCGAGACAACGCTCTCATTAAAAACAATCAGTCCATCCACTCATTAGTAATTTTTGTCACAAATTGGATTGCTCGGGCGGGAAGGCACTGCGCACAAACTGAAATCGATACAGATGTGAGGCTCTAGAATGCTCACAATTAGCTATAAGCTGTGGCTATAAGTATAACAACGATCTTGATCGTAGAAATAAATATGTTTACACCTAGAAAATACCTACTATACTATATACAATGTGTTAATGAACTAACGCAAAACCTCTCAGATGGTACCTCAGCCCATGAAACTGAACAACTTTTTTTTTACAACTTTCACGAAACCCAAAAAAATATAATTTGAATTTTCATACAAACTGATCAGCTGGTCGAGTCAATTTGTATAAAAATCCGAATTTTATTTTAGGAATTTTGGGAATGTTGTAGAACAAAAGTTGTTCAGTTTCATGGGCTGAGGTACCATCTGAGAGGTTTTGCGTTAGCTCATTAACACGTTGTATACCAGAGTTACCCATACATACCCAGCATTGCGACATCTTGCGTTATATCGACCCAACTGCAACACGGTGTCAGTGTGGTCATAACGAACAGACTACGTCACCCTCTCCTGCCCATCGTGCCCCACCCCCACTAGGCGTGACTACAGACAACGCTGTAAAAGTGGCAACCTGCTGGAGGGAAAAAAATTGATTACATTTTAAGCTATCGACACGAGAAGAAGAAGAACTATACTGGGTGACTTTTATCCACCAGCAAAATTTTTGGAGCAAGTCATGTTCATGATATTGAACTATTTTCTATAAAAAAGTTGTTAAAAATTGATAAAAAAATTTCGTTCTCCCATACAAAATCCGTTTGGTTGACCACTTACTGTAACTGAACCACCACTGAAAGTAGTTCAGTATCATGGACTGAATTTGCTCCAAAAGGGAATCAAAATAGTTTTGGGTTTCTAGCCGCATTACCTATTAACATGACTCAGATTTTCGCCCATTCCCTCGATCTGCGCGGAAAGAAAAGCAACTGGTAAGTACATTCAAAATTTTTCTTTTTTTCCCAGACCAGCATAGCAGGAGAATAATAAGAGTTTTTACAATATGGTGTTATAAATTAATAAAGTCCTTCTCATCAGTATCTACTATAATTGATTTACTATTATATAAAGCTACACTTACTGACTCATTGACATATAATAGTTGTTTGACCTGTTCCCGGATGGGTGGGGAAATGACATTTAGTGGAATGTTTAGGGTGCTGGGGGTCGAGTACCAGAAAAATTTCAATTCACGAGGTCGTAGGCCGAGTGACGCGAGCCCGAAGGGTGAGCTGTGGAGCCAGGCCGAAGGCTGAGCCCCTCCTTCCCACCCCCCAAAAACCGCTCATCCCCCTAAGTAATTTTCACGAGGCCGCAGGCCGAGTGATGCGAGTCAGAAGGGCAAGCTATGGAGCGAGACCGACGACCGAGCCATCCACACCAAGCGCTGCTTTTTTTTTATTTTTTGGAAATCCAAGATGGGCGCCAAAAGTAGACTGCTTCCGATTTGGATGAAAATCGATAACTAGGCGTGTTTTGGGTTTAAAAATCCAAATTTGGAATCCAAGATGGTGTCTGGATTTTGGTAAAAAAAAACTTATTTCGTTCATAACGTCTCACTGGAACCTCGTAGGGGCCTGAAATTTTGTATTCTAGGGTAAAACACCCCGCAAAACTCGAAACTGAAATCAGATTTTGGATCCAAGATGGCCGCCCGTATACATTTTTATTTTTTTTTCTTACTGACTGCAGCACCTTACCTATTCTCTCAACTGGACCTGGAATATAGTCCACTTCAACAGCTGCATGAAAAACCGCGAGCTGCTTACAGCTCGCTCCGCGCCTGAAACACTAGTTAGATTCTATAAAAGTGCGCAAACTAGGTATGCGTGCTGACAGTGGGGATAGATCAGATATCAGTTAGGCAAGTCATTATGGGGCTATTAAAATATATGAGTTATATTTCTGTACTCTCGATATACTTATAGACTTATATCCGGCGACTGAGGGCGAGCGGGGCGGTGAGCGGGGCGGCGAGCGGGCCGTGCGCTCATTAGCAAGTTGTCCAAACTCGTTATAAGTTGCCACCGCTCGTGACTCGTCGTGACTCTCTTCGTGATTGACTCGCTCGGTGGCAGATAAACTAATTCGGCGTCACAATTTGGCGGCGGCAGGGCTGCCGTGCCTTTGTTAACAATTTTCACTTTCATTGTTCAGTTTCAACTAAGGTTTACAATATTTTCAATTTTGTTTAAACAAAATCTCGCTCTTAAACGCTGGTCTGGGAGAGAATAAAAAACTTAGAATGTACCAGCTGCTTCTTTACCCGCGCAAATTGCAAAATGTAATTGATAGTATACTTTATCTTTATTAATTATACCTAATTTACCTTACTACAACAACATTTTTTTTTTATTCCGATCGTCTTCTTGCGAAGAGAGCCTTGCGGTACCTACTTTTCTGTACCGTATTTCTGCTAGCCCATTATCTATAATAAGTATGTACATACCTACATACATACTATCACGTCTTTTCCATAATGGGACAGACAGAGCATTTTGCACTAAGCAGGCAGAGCCCAGGGCCAGAAGACTCAAAGACCACTTTTAGCGTGATGCTGAGCGAGTAGGTGGAAAAAGGAATCAAAAAAGTGATGGGGTGCTAGCCACCTCGCCTATTAAAACATGATTTTCATTTTCAGCTATTCCCTCGATCAGCTTGTACGATCTGCGCGGGAAGAGCAGCAGCTGGTTACATTCTATTTTTTTCTTTTCTCCCAGGACAGCATGGAAAATAAGTAGGTACCTATCTATGTACTTGTATGTAGAATTTCAGACCTTGCGGGTCTCGGTTATGTATTGGTTCTCTATCTTATGCTTATATTGGTAACTAACCGAGGCTTCGACCTCGGCTACCATCGATCCAAAACAACAAAATAAACTGCAGAGAAGAACTCAGGTTTCTCCTTACCAATATTTTTTTTTTAATTAAAAAAAATGAGAATGTATATTTTTTCATTAGTTAGACATTTCGCTTACAACCAGACAGACGAAGTTTTGATACGAAACCCTAAAAAGCTGTAGATAATTTTTGACATGTCGCGTGTCGTTGCAACAATTATATTATCATAATTGCCCTACACCAGCGTCGCCTGCGGCAGCGACAGCCCTGCGGCGCCGCGGGGCTCGGTGCGTGACATCGTGACGTTCGAGTCGCCCGCCCCGCCCCGCTTCCCCGCTCCCCCGTGCCCGTACAACAAATTATTTTATATCATAATGTATTGGAGATAATTCTATCGCCAACTGCGAGGTACAGGATGTTTCACTTGATCGACGTTAATTTTCTCAAAGTTAAATTAACTTCCATAAAAGTATGTATGAATGTAGGCTCTGTCTATCCTGTGAGGGATGAAGACGTGATAATGTATCTGTATAGATATACAGATATATATATATTTACAGATGCAAAGAAATGTATTTATAAATATATACAATCGGTGGCACCGCGTCTATATGTGCTTGTTTATTAGAACTTTGTAAACTAACCCATTCGTATGTAAGGAAATACATAGATACTTCCTTAAATAGGGACAAATCACACAAATTCAGCTAGTCCCAAAGTAAGTTTTAAACTTGCGATATGTATAACTCAACGATACTATATTTTATGATAAATACTATAGGTATAGATAAATAGCCAAGACCGAGGACAATTTGAAAAAGACCATTTTCCATCTTGCCCTGACTGTGGATCAAACACAGAACACCCGCGGACCAGCGTGTTTATTTTTGTGTTTAAGATTTTAAAAAATTGCGTCATTAATTGTAGACATAATCCCTACCATAGGCCCTATACCTAGTGATCAGACTAGCGTTGAGCCAATGTATATGTATAATATTTATAAATAAAAGGTAAAGAAAGAGATCTAAGGGCTTGACATTTTAGAACGCCCTGTAGATTGATTGACGCTATCGCCCCGCGATTGTTGCAAATCGCTCGTTAGCGCCTCGCACCCCCGCACCCTGCACCCCGCACCACCACATTGCTGTGACACCGTAATGAGGCCCATCATCTCTTTTACCTTCTTCGCCAGTCGACCAGGAGAGCAATTTTTTAAATTAATCAAATCGATATGTCGTGAATTGTCTATTATAATTTCGGCACAAAATAAAGCTAACATTTCAGCTACCAACCCTGTCAATCCAAAGTGACAGTAAAATGATCCCATAAAAATTACATACTGAAAGAATTTTAATACAACGACGTCATTGCATTTTAAACTAAAAATTCGTAGCATTATATATGCTACATCTCATTCTATATTATAAAATCAATTGGTAGGGTCTAAGCGGTGGTCTAAGTTAGTTGTATGTTGCCTTTTTCATTTAAATATCATTAAATAACAATGCAAATGTACTTAATCGTAAAAAATCTTCTTTTTACCCGAATGCGGCAAAGCCGAAAAGGAGGGTATATGGGTTTGACCTGTATGTTTGTCCCTATATTTTCTGTTCCCTAGTTACTACTAAACTGCTAAATTATTTTAATAAATTATAGGTACATGTTTAGATTCGTCTTAACCACTAGAGTAACATAGGATATAGGTATTAAAATTTATTAAAAATCAAAATGGCGGATTTTAGGCCCCAAATAGCGCGGCATAATTTGTTTTTTCTTTTCAAAACCTATTGAGTGGGGTAACAAATTAAAGGATTTTATTCAAGGATTACAGAAATATATGCAACTTATATGTTTAAATGAAATTTGGAATGAGAAATGCTAAAAAACAACATATAACATCGTTTCGCCATGTGCATCCCCGGTTGCGTCTTACCTTACCTCAGAAGACAGTAAGTGCTTAGGCGTAGGTAAGTAGTGCTGTTGTATGTGTTGTAGTTATAGCTGTTTGACGACCTCCGTGGAGTAATGGTTAACACGCTAGACCGCTAATCCGGAGGTTCTGGGTTCGATCCCTAGCCAGGGCAAGTCGGAAAATGGCCTTTTTCAAATTGTTCTGGGTCTTGGGTGTTTATCTATATATGTATTTATCATAAAATATAGTCGTTGAGTTAGTATATCATAACACAAGTTTGACTCTTATGTATTCTGTGACACAAGTTTAAACTTACTTTGGGGCTAGTATAATTAGTGTGATTTGTACCTATATATTTATTTATTATTTATTTATTTATTAATCACGCAGTCGGGATTTATGTTTTTTTAATAATTACTTGTTATCTTTTCAATTCAATAGCAACTATGTATGTCTATTGTTGAAATTATATTGGCCCAGAACTGGGCCACATCTGTAACCCTTTGATTGGCGTCCATCAGGTCGTCTCTGTGCAGGGTGCGGGAGACGTAGGGCACATCTGTCATCGTCGGAATACTTCCACTTCTGTTTTAGCTCCTAAAATCTGTTGACGCGGAGTCTATTAAGCGATTCCAGAGTGCGCCAGGGCCAGGATAGGTTATGGTCTGGTAAAAGCTTTTAACTTATGGGAAAGGTAGTTTTAACACTACCTCCGAATCGTAGTAAATTATACACTGACGTGAATAATAAAATAAATATATAAAATAAAAAATTACTATATTATTTATTATTTGCGAATGGTTTTCGAAATGTGCAGCAAAGTTAGAGGGTGAATGGAAGGCCGTCAATCCACTCAACAAAGTCGCCATCAGCTTTGTGTATTTTTCTTATGCGCCACCCTCAATGCACAAGATTGGACAAGAGTCAGTGAGGTGGGATATAGACTGTATACTCCCGCAGCAGCAATTTTCACCTGCACATTAGTTCTGCACATCTTCCTTGTGAAGTTCGGCATCTATTTATCTGGGACCAGTATTTTCGCGGGAGATCAAAACCAGGAACAGGCAGATTAGGGTCAGATAAAAAATTACTGACTTCATATCTCTAAAGTTCTTCATTATATCTTCACCAAATGAATATGGAAAATCAACTAGATAGTAAATAAAAAAATGAATCATCAAAATCGGTTTACAATTGGCGATATTTCGCATAGCATACCAACATACAAAAAAAACATTCAGTCGAATTGAACCTCCTCCTTTTTTGAAGTCTGTTATAATGGCATTCATTGAGAGGGATATTCCAAGCAGTTGGAGGTTAAAGGCGGATTATGATGATGACGTGGAAAAATGTATAATAAAGCCTGGTTTCTAGAAGTCGTGTCCAAAGATTTATTTAGTCCTGGTATCTTCCCTAGGTTGGGCAGACATCAGACCTTGCTTGTTGATGTGTTTACATTTTCCATATCTTCCATTAATAAATTACAAATTACCAAATAAAGGAACTACTTTCTACCTACGACGTCACGTATCACAATTTTACAATAAAGTTTATCATACGTAATACATGTAAACCAGGGGCCTTTTCTACCAGTAAACTAAAAATAAGCTGATAACGTAGTATTTTTGGGGCAGGTAAAGGGTAGGCCTTGTTTTTGCACTTTAGATTATTCTATAAAATAAAATCAAGTGTTAGATTTTAATAAATTAATACTGGCACTTTAATTTAAAATGTGTAACTGGAATTAAACGTAAAAGGGGCGACGAATAGTCCCAGAGGAATCAATAACTTTATAAAACTGTTTTACAAAAAAGCGGCCAAGTGCGAGTCGGACTCGCCCATGAAGGGTTCCGTAGCAGCAAGTAACATAATATAAAAGTTCTAAAAGTTTTGCGGTTTACGATTTATGACGTATTAAAAAATAACTATCTATGATACCGAGACCGCTATAGTTTTAATTGAAAGTACATACTCTGAGGTATATACCACATTTTTTTCAGAATTATTTTAGTAATATTTCAAAAGTTACGGTGGGGGGACATCTCAAATTTTAATTTTGTATTAGATTATCTCAAGACTTAAAGCAGTTTTTTTTTTGCATTTTAAAAGACCTTTTCAACAATACCCCACAAGTTGGGGTTAGCCCAATTTAATTTTTTTAATTCACTTTTCGTTGTATGGGAAAAAAAACATTTTTTCATAATTTTAAAAACGAACTTTTGAAACTTCAATATCTATCTCTCCACCAATTTTCGTGACAATCGGTGCAGTAGCGGCGAAGTACGAGCCTGGACGGACAGACAGACGGACGGACGGATGGACATACCTACATGACGAAACTATAAGGGTTCCTTGTAGACTACGGAACGAAAATTGTCTCTCCATTACGCAATCCATAGTCATCCGCTTTGCCAAAAAGCCTTATCAAAGCCGGACACGCAAATATTTGGCCGGTAAAGCCGGATAGCATAACCCTGTATTCGATTGATTGGAATAAAAACAATTTTATAAGTATTCATGTGATAATACTAAAAAAATTTAAACACAAACTTTGACTTTGCAGTGCTTTACATACACCGTAAGTACCTTTTTATGGCGAGGTGGGTTCACAATTTGCAATACTGTTCGTGTTTTTGAAAAATCACTGTTATTAAACTACTACAGTTTATTCCTCAAAAAGTTTACATAAAAATCTTAAGGATTTCCTACAGACACCTACAATAGCCAAAACACGATTGAGCATTTATGGCTCGATAGAAAAAAAATCACAAACATACCTCTAAATTTGCCTAAAGCCTTTATAAAACATATTACTATTTTATACAATTACCATTTTATATGAAAATTATACTATATTTCTCCGCTCTCGACGAATATTTCACTGTGTTTTACTTATTTATTATATTTATATTTTTTTTTTGTAGCCAAAACGGATAGATATTTAGATAATAATTTTTTTGGCATAATTTTCATATAAAAAGGTAATTGTATAAAATAGTAATAAAATATAAAGGCAATGTTTGTGATTTTTTTAGAGAGAGTAAGATAGATAAAAGTACTGGAGTAGAAAAAGATATTTTTTTTTATTGATAATGTACTTATTTTATATTAATGAAGAAAAATACTACTCAGCGTTTAAAATAAGTGATAGTTTGTAATATTCCTATTAAATGTTTACCGATTCTACGATTTATTTTATACTAGGGTATCCAATTTAGATGACTTTTTTAGTGTTGGTAAATTTTATTTTATTAGATTATTACATAAAAATCACTGTAATGAAATAGAAATAAACGGGCAAGTGCGAGGCGGACTCGTACATGAAGGGTTCCGCACCTCCGTACAAAGTTTTAAAACGCTGAAAAAACACGATTCTTGTATGATGACCCCCTATTATTTTTAACATTATCTTATATTTAGTATTTGTTGTTATAGCGGTCTCAGTAATACAAAATCGGTGAAAATGTCAAGTGTCTAGCTATTACGGTTCAAGAGATAGAGCCCTGTGACAGACGGACAGACAGTGGAGTCTCAATAATAGAGTCCCGTTTGCACCCTTTGGGTACCTACGGAATCCTAAAAATGGAGTCCAGCAGTGGGACACGTGGCTCGTTAAAAAATATTTAAATGGACATAATTACTGATTCGAAGGAGGAAATATATTGTTTTAAGTATAAATAAAACAAAAGTTCCTACCTATTTATAAAAACTAACAAAGCTAATGCAATCCCATTGACTGTATCGCCTCTGAGCCGCAATCCAAGATTACATCTCCATTGACAGAGCGCAATCAGAGAGAAAGAGGGCCCTTACTCCAGTGGCTTTCACTTAGCGGAATCCACTCAGGCCCCCTCCCCTCTCTTGAAATCTCCTAACCTTCTTTTGCTGACGGTACTTGCTCAAAATGGCGCCGTATTTACCCGTTTTCGCCCGCCAGCACACAACCCCTCTATGTAAACATTTCAAATAAAAATGCGCCATTACTATTTGCATTCATATCTAAAGAAAACATACATGCTAAATGTTGTGACTACAATAACTTCTATCCAACAATCACGACAAATTCAGCCTTATTTTGAAGTACTCAAAATTCACATTACAATGTGAAGTAAACATCATTCGTGGATTTGAATGCACGTTGTATTTGAATGTGTAGTTTGTAGCTCGCTCTACTGTATAGGATTGATTTGTCGTCTCGCTCTCGCGTTAAGTAAAAGGTGGGATGATTGAGACGTAACTGCCAACTGCCACTGGTTCCATTATACACCTCGAGAATAGTAAACACGCGCCCATCCCTAGACAATTATCGTTGAGAAATGTCGATGTCGATAGTTGCGTCAGAATAATAGTGCAAGAAGCGATGGATTTTTGAGATTGGGTTTAAACGGGTGGACAAAACAAAGTATCCTAAGAAAATCCCGACTACCTTTTACTGTAACTAATTTGTTTTCTTATAGATAACAAATTTGAAGGTACGTAACGGTCAATACTTTGAGGTCTTATTTCGGCTGATACAATAAACAGTTAAATGATTATGCAGATTATCACCACAACATACAAGTACCTACTTACGCAAACTTCTCCTTCAAAAATTGAAATGAAAAAGTACTTTATTAATTTTTTTTTAACCATGTAGAACTTCTTTTCCAATTCTGGCATGAAATCCTAAGATATATTTCAAATTGAAGCTTAGGTTTACATAAAAATGTATACGTTGTCTTATCGACAAATACACGCTTCAACTCTAGGCCAACCAGCCACTCATACGACTAAGTACTTCAGGTAGCCAAAAATGAGAATAGTGAACGCAACTAATTTCGGACGAAACATTTCCATGCACAACTTACATTTTGAAAACAAAAGTGGCCAACTGACTTTGTATAGCAAGAGCCCGCGAGGGGCAGACTACCGTTATTCTATATAGACTGGCTTGCTGGTCGAGGTGGCTTTGGTAGATAATACAATACAATACAATACAAATTATCTTTATTGCACCATAATAATTAATAAAATATAAAATAACAAACACAAAGAAAATATTGTAGATAATGTATTGTTGCTTATTTATAGAGAAACTTTCAGCCTTTATAAAATAACGGTAGTCTGCTGCTCGTGGGCTCTTGGGCCTAAATTAGGTCTTTTGTTACAGCCACTTAGCTACAAGTAATAATGTGACCGCAACTATAACTTAGTGGTGATTATTATAATTTCTAAAGTTGAGGCTAGGTGGATGTCAATTGTCCTGCATTTTTTTAAGTCTGTCACTCTCTGTTACTCTCATCGATAACCACACGTCGCATCCCTAGCGCCGGCCGCTCACTCGAGCATAACTAATAGTGAGCGCGGCCGCACAAAGCAGCATTTTTTCCGCGTCCACCAATGAGAGCGCGCGCCGTTCGCCTCCGCCAATCACGGGCAAAGAAACACCAAATTATACCCGCGGCTTTAGGTCGCGGCTCGCACCAACTTTGCTACTACACCCCGCCACACAAACATCAACTTTCTATTCTATAGCATACGTCCCAGCCCTAGCTTGCCCTCGCCCTGCATACAGGGCTCGTAATTTTGATTACGATTGCAAATGGCGTCGCAGGGGAAAACGCACGGTTAATCAAATCATAAAATTGAGAGGAAACCGTTTTATTAGATGCAGTGATTGGAGAAAGAACGCCATATTGGTGATTAGATTAGTCGCTTTGCTGAAATTGGATTGCAATTTAAACTGATGTTCTTATGTACTTGAAGCATTTACTAAGAGCACATAGTAATAATATACTACGTTTAAGAGATTCCGATACCAATGAATCGAAAGATTCTAATTTTCTTACAATTTATTGAATGGTTAAAAAATACATCTCAGCCCACCAAGACAAGAATTTAAAAATACGAAAGATTTTTTTGATCCTCTTAATTAAGTTTCTTTGACTGGCAGATTTTAATTAAAAATAAAATGAGCGATCAATTTTTACGAATAGGTTAAAAACTGTTGAGTTATAAGTCAGGCATTAACTAATTTCCAATTCAAAGTTCCTTTTTCAAGAAAACACAACTGATATTTCATGTTAATATAGGTATCGTTTCCAAAAAATCCTAAATATTCTAATTCAACCTATACTGTCCCACTGCAGGGCAAAGGCCTCCTTTTCAGCACTCCAACTCTGTCGATTGGGGGCCTTTTAGGCCCAATATTCTATTGTAAATAAATTAAATAAATAATATAAATTCCTGCAGTAGGAGTCAAACTCCTAATTACCGGGCTTCCGTTTTGAGGAATATATTGTACTACTGCTTTGATCCAGAATTCGTTGGGCAAAAAATCCTACGTACCACGTTCTAGAAATAGTTTAAATGACCGAAAACCTCTTCACACGTTGTCTACGTACGTAAACACTTGTATTATACCTTAACAATTATATCATACAATATCCAAAAGACACAATACTCCACCACCAACAACAAATTCAAGACTAGTCTTGTATTGTATTAAATTCATCCCATTGAGGCTGCGGCTACCTGCAGATGTTGGCGATTGTGTGCGCGGACTGCTCATTGTGTCGGCCGTGTGTCCGACGCTGACAGCTATAATTGACACATTTACGGTATTGTTACAGAAACAGCTGAGTGTCGGGCTCCTGTCCTGTGACCGCGGCATGTTGTGACGCGGGGTATTGTTGGTCATTTGGAGACGTAATCTTGTAAAGATGAGAACAGTGACAATGGATGCTGTTCATCAAATGTCTTTTGAAATAATGTGATTTGTCAGGATTATAGCAAGTGGGAGATCCATCTGACAGTAGTACACATGTTATGTGGACAAAATGTAAAAAATAATATCGGAAATGTTGCCAGTATTCTGGACACGTTGCCGCAATGCGGTGCGTTGGGAATAAATAAATATATTAATAAATATATAAGGACCAATCATGCTGATTAAACTAGCCCCAAAGTTGTTTTTAAACTTGGAAGAAGTATTCTATTTGTAATTTTATTGAATGTTTAATACATTCAAAATACTCATCTTCATTCAAATACCTTTCGTATTTTTATAATTTAAAATAAATTAAATATATTAAAATTAGTATTATTTTATAAATTTCTTGCACCATCAGTCACGTTAAAACAATTTTCAACAAAGATCAGAACATTTGTTTTATAGTTATAAATGTAAGTTACCAAATATATATATTATCGTACATAAAAATATATACTCGTAAATAATTTATACCCGATTTAATCTGTCAACACCTACATACTGCATAAGTATGAAGGAATATTCATTGTCAATTTCTTTGATGATAATACAAGATGTTAAGTATGTGTTTGTAGTAAGTACATTTCACGGCACAGTATACTCGTATACAGGCCAACCTATTTTATCTGTAAGATACTTACGTGTTTCATCCCCTCAGCTCGTTAACTACCTAGATATTATTTTATAAATATTAACGGGTTACTCACACACATATAATTTATAGTCAATGGGCATCTCATATTTGATGCCACCCATCTCAGTCCATTGCTGTTGAACCCAAGTTCGAGCGCCCACTGAGGCAGTGTCATCAGTTCATCTTATTGCAGGACATCCACGTTTGAATGAAAGAAATAAATAAAAAATGTCGACAAATGACAAAGTTCCAAACACTATAAATGAGACGGTGGTTTTTTACGCACTTGTAATAGATATGTCTGCTGCTCCACAGCAGAGCCTTCACTCGATACTTCCCGTGATCGACGCTTTGTTTTGATCGATTGATCGATTTCGTTCGTGCGGCTTTCATCCCATTGATTTGTTTGTCTGCCGGATGTCTGGCTTTCTTTAATTATTTATTTTTTGCTCACATTAAATCAATCCTTTATTTAGTTTTATTGAAGGATGTTTATGTTGGTTTAATTATTTTTGTCAGTAAACAAAAACACGTTTTTTTGATAATCTTATTACCTTTATTGGGATATTTTTTTCAACCGCCATTCATTAATTTGTTACAACTTACACCACTGTACTTCCCATGATAATAAACATTATTTTATCTGATTATATTATTTTTTAAAAAGCACGATATTTTTAATTTGGTCCCAATTTTTTTTTTATAAATTCTTTTGTAAACGCATAGGTGGGTCGTAGCACACTCGTAGCACCTACGTACCACATCGTAGCACCTATATAGCTCGCCCGTAGCACCTACGTAGCTCATTCGTAGTACGCGTAGACGTTAGGCTACGAGCTTTATTACATACAGCGGTTTATTTTGTGAAAATTACCATAAATCAAAGTAGGTGCAGGTTCATTCTACAAATACTCGTATTATATTAACCAACGCCATAATACAAGCACTGTTTAATTTATTATTTAAGTCCATTCATAGTTATTTAGTTTAAAATTAATAATAACGTTTAGAGAATTTAGAGAGGCAGAATCATTCCAAATGATACTAATTTTCACACTCACTCTTTATGTCACGCCAAAAAATTCGTTACTTCGATACTCTTCTGTTCAAAGTTCACAATAGTAGTTAAATAGCAATGAGTCAATCTTTTATTACCAAATGGACAATGTAAACATTAATTACGAGTTACAATAAATACAATGCGTCCACACTCCGTACGCAATATAGCAATTAGTTATTATTTACTGTAACTGCTAGGCACAGGCAGAGGGTAGCGACCCTCGGGGCGCACGATGCTTATCAGGGGCATCAGGGACTATTGTGCAGCCCTTTTATGTAAATATAAAATAACTAACAATAATGCCGGCTTTTACCAACTTATAATAATAATTAATAATCCGAAAACATAATTGTGATAAGAGGACCAAGTTTGATATCTAAAATGTTTGCGGTACCTTATTAGGTAATCATTTGGAAACACTCGTATACTTAATCCCGATCCTAAGAAACTCAAAATAGGTACTTTATTTATCATTGGATACTTTGACCTGTTCTTAGTTTAAGTTGTTGACGTTAAATCATTCACCTATCGCTAAGATTAGTTCCGCTACTTCTGCAGCACTTTCTCCAACTAATTGAACGTACAACTTTATGAATACTTATTCAAAATGTAGGTGGCTATGTGGAAGTAATAACATAATAATAACGTTTATTTTTATTTTCCTCCACAAGATTACAAGAAACAGGAGTATACAAAAAATTCATACACTTTTAAATAGTAAGACGGATGTTTCTGTCACGTGTAAACGAGTTGTAACTTTTACGAGTGAGAATATATTGTCATAATTTGAATTATTTTAATGTTACTTTTGAAAACTCTCTTTATATTTGATTACCATTTATCGATTATTTTCTCTACGATTCAACTGGCGTTGTCTTGATACCAAAATTATTGGTGCCCAAACTTGCCTACCACACTGCCGTGCGTCTATTCATACGGCTATACGTCAGTTCGTTCGTAACTTTACGCCTATTGTCCTGTCAAGTGTCGAGATCTGCGATAGCTCGCTGTAAACACTCGTCCAATTTCACGTAAAAAATGTTTGTTACCTACTGAATGAATATGCTCGTGACAAATTAATTCCACCCACATAATTTAGAGATTACAATCTGTGGGTTGTTAAAGTTTGTTTAACGTCTGATACGAAATAATTTTGTTACCACACCTGCTTCAAGTTATGTATTGAAGAATCTATTTTAGTAAATAGATTTTACTTGTACACAAAAGAAATTGAAGAAACATTGATATTATTATACCGCTACGTTGTTACATGGAAATAGAAAAAATATGAAATCTTTTGAAATGAAAATGGTTTCAATCAATACCTAGAAGTAGTAAATTAGTAAGTGGGATATTTTGTTGAGCTAGCTTAGCATAAGCACGCACTATTTAGTACCTACCTACTTGTTTTTATAATGTACATAACCCTATTTATGCATAAATGAAAGGGTGAATTTAGCATTATTTTTCAAGGGCTGTGGGCTTTAAACACCCAATAGAGAACATAATTGTAAATTATTCACAAAGAGCGCGGGTGACGGCACGCGAGACACGTCCTCGCAAACAAACACACAGCCTGTCAACTGTCACACTACATTATTATCTTTAGTGATTCGTACTACTCTGATGGCTGAATTTTTGCATTTTATTGTAGTTTGAATATGGTTTTCAATGGCCGCATTGTCTGATTTAATAATAGGCGCTGATGAATCACTTATATTAAAAAAATATATTTATCCCTTTACCTTTCTGTATAAACGTACCTACCAATATATAAGTCCTTAGGTACATTGAACACAAAAATGTCTGCCACACATGATTTGTTTGGCATGTAGCTGATGTGCACGTTCTAGGTCTAAAATGTTGGAGATTCTTTTTTTAAATTCTAACAAAAAGACACTTTTTTACACATTTGTTATTAAGGCCTTTTTTCAACTTAATCCAAGCATGCCAAGCTTCGCAGTCTCGTATTTAATCTTATTCTGTGTGTACAGCGCTTCTGTTTTCAGTTTTGATAAATATATTGCTTCTTTGCCAGCAGTAGAAAATACTAAAAACTGTGCGAGGGGTTGCCGGGGCCGGGGTTACCGGGGACGGGGCTGGGAGACGCCGCAGATTGCCAATAAAACAGATTATCGAGTTACACGCACTCATTCCGCCCCGGCGCACGACGCGACGCAATTTCTTGTGCACTGAGTATTTACTTTCGTGAGGTATAGTAGATAGTGTATAGATGTCTGGGAAAAGGATTTACCAGCTGCTTCTCTTCCGTAAAAGTCGAGGGTAGGGGTGAGAATCTGAAACATATTAATAGGCGATTCGGCTAACAACCCATCACTATTTTTATTACCTTTCTCTGCTGCTCTTTACGCCCGCCATCACTCTTACTTAAGTATGGGTTGGATCTTACAGCCGTAGGTTCTGTCTACCCCGTTAAGTATATCGACTTGATAACGCGTTTTACCTTTAATACAAAGTTAAATAAATCAATGGATTCAATAGGGATGGTGACTTGGTCAGAAACGTATTATTCTAATTATTCCGTTAGTTAGATTTCCAAAAAATAATGTACCCATATTTTTCAGTTTATCAAAACAGTAAAAATTCACAAAGATACAGAGTATCTAAGTTTCAGAGTGGGGGCTTGTGACGTCACCGATGTGTAAAAATAGTACGAAAACGTGACGTCATGCGAAATTTAAATGCGCTGTGTCATTTATTGTTTCTCAGAGAAAAGAAAAAATATGTGTACAATATTTTTTAATAATCTAACCGACAGTGACCCAGGGCGTAGTATATAGTTAGAGGAAATGATTTCGGGGAACTGAGTATCAATAATTAAAAAAATAAAACTAGGAAGAAATACATTTAAGAGAGATGTACATGTACCGATCGAGTGACAAATTGAAAATGATTGAAATGAGTTTTTTTTGCAAACGCATGCTTACTTATAGTATGATTGCTCCATTTCGATGCTAAATCGAGTTGTTGGCTCCCACACACACCACTGACACAGCACCGCTGGCCCGGCACTGGGGTGTGCGGGGGCGGATGATTGAACTTCTACCTATTTACACTTCAAAGTAGAAAACTTGTTTGAAAATTCGCAAGTATTACTTTTTTACTGCTGGCAATAGGAACTAAAGTTTTAAGAGTTCATTGCTCACTTGTCAATAACTTTTTAATTAAAAGTGCATTACTATTACATACAAATCATGATTTTTGAAGATCTCCTTGGCGTAATGGTCAACACGCTAGTCCGCCATCCGGAGGTTCTGGGTTCGATCCCCAGTCAGGACAAGTTGGAAAATAGCCTTTTTCAAATTGTTTCAAGTTTCAAATTATATAAACAACCAAAGCTGTTTATATATATATATATATATATACACATATGTTTTTATTACTTATAAAATATCGATGATTATATCCCATAACACAAGTTTAAACTTACTTTGGGGCTAGCTCAAGCAGTGGGATTTGTCCTTATCTATTTATTTATTATATAAAAATAAATATCCCTAGTATCGTTAAGTTAGTATTCTATAATTCAAGTTTAAACTTACTTTGGGGCTAGCTCAATTAGTGTGATTCGTCCTCTGTCTACATTTAAGAGCAAACCTCTTGTCGGTGACATGTATAGAATGCATGGGAAGAGACGCACAATGACTATAAGAGACACACAATGACTATATTTGGAAAATTGATTTGTCCTCAATTCCTCATCTATTTATTTATTATAATGGTCTGGTGAACTAGGTATCTATTACTTAAGTGGATCAGAATCACAGAACTAAATAAACAATCTTACAAATATGCTACTGTTTCTGTCTATCTATCTATATTTAAGAGCTATGCTCTTGTCAGTGGAGTGTGAATTCTCTTCCATTTGTCTCTCTCATCTGTTTCTGTCATTTCAGCATAATCCCGGTTGCATTCTTAAATGCGTTGCTTCAAAAACCGGGGTCCGCTCAATTAGAATGCCACTGTAATATCAAAAATAGAAAAAAAATTAATCTCACGGCCACTACACAGGCCCGCCAGTTATTTCTCCAAAAAGGCGTCAAACAGCTGAAGACGCGGGACGATTAAAGAACTCCTCACGTAGACGTCCTCAGCGGGAGTGGGGGGGGGGGGCACGGTTACGTGGAGGGTGCTTCAGGCAAGAACTCTCGGAAAATCGCAAATCGCCGCCCGCGGTGGAGCCTCGAACAAAGGACGCGAAGACGCTCGGCCTTGTGTGGATTTGAAAACACGCTGGTCCTAATCGTTGGGGTTATATTTATCTACCAAAATCAAAATTATATATACTTAAGTACCAAACTAGGCTTTCTTTTAAGGTTTAGTTTGTTGTTTAATTTTAACTTCAACACAAAACACAATGGAAAATGCTGCCAAAGTAACTCCGTTCTCAAAAGTTTCCAGTTGCCGAAAAGATAAAATTGTATATATTTATTAAGTGTATATTATATTGTGACATGTATGGTATATTATATTATGATATGACAAACCTACAATATTCAGTTAAAGAGGGATTTAAGAAGACATTAGGTATCTATAGAGATACATAAATATATTAACTTCTAGTCTAGAAAAAAATGTTTTTTATTTGTTTTTTGTTAGTAAACTAAAAACATTTTGACTTATGAAAAAACTTAGAACGCAGTCCCCTTTTCGCTGCTACTATCGTACAGAAAGAGGCAGCTTAGAACCTTATAGGTATTAAAAAATGCATTTATTTTTTGTATTCTCGAGCAATGTTCGTAGCTCGTTGTTGTCGAGAGCCATTAGGTCGCTTGCCGGCCGGTTGTCAACTCTTTGCGAAGCTTTTGACAACTTCGATTGGCTTTTATTTTCGAGCACTATTTACGAGTACAATAACTTCTAGAAAATGATCGGTTTGTTCCATATGATGGTGATCTTATAAAATCCGCGGGTTCAATTAATAATCTCTATCACTAAGATTAAAATCCTAATCACTATAATGTAAAAAAAGTAAAGAAACCAAACTTCAAAAGATAAATTTTCTTTCGTCAAAAAATATTAATGCCAAAAACATACAAGATGCAACATCAATTACGTCCCTACTACACCAATTAGGCTTTATTTTCCTAGGAAAATAAATCAAAAATATCTTGCAATATCGGTAAAAAAATACCGTACCCACGTATGGCCGATGGTTGATTTATTATTATTTTTTTAAGATATAACAATCTTAAAGGGTCATAGAAATGTAGGAAGGATGACATTGCGAAATTATTCATTCATTTTCGAATTAAATCTATATTTTGCCAATAGATACATGTCCAATCCTTTTAAAACCTTTCTTGTAACACCTTTACCGACAACGATACAGATATGTCAGTCTTGAATGGAACCGGCAAGTCACGCACTGTTCACGTCCTGACACAAATGTTCAGGAACATAATGGGTGTGAGTGTGAAGACAATGCCATTGTGGGCTAGTTTTTGCGCCGCTGGCCACAGAAATTGGATTAACGTTGCTGGAGTTTCTCCATTGTGATGGAGTGCATGCAGTGAATGTTTTTGCAGTTTTTGCGCACATTCGATTCGCTTTCTGGAGATGATTGTGTCATTTGTTAAGAAAAAAGTTAGCACGGGTGGGGAATTTACTGTTAGGACATTCGGATGGAAGAATTATAAGAAAATTAAAGAATAAGTATTTAGGTTGCAAACATACAAAATACTCGTATATTATCTAAGGTTGGCTGGAAGAATAAGCCCGCCTTTATTACTTAGGTAAGCTTACTTAGGTATACCTATGTTGTTCTTATTTTTGGTGCTATAAAGAAGTTTTTTCTTATCTAATATCATGTTCATATCCTATATGGAGCAGATAAAGTAGGCTTTAAGATCCATAGCCCACGTCTGGTGGGCATGTGGCCGTAATGGAAATCAAAGTAGTGACGGGAGACCTTGCTAGCCGCATCGTCCTTAGATTTCCACCCATTTGATCGATTCGATCAGCCTTTACTCTCTGAGCTGGAAGTGAGGCAGCTAGAAACACTTAGGACTCCCCTTACCCTGGACAGAATCAAACTTTTCCATACAATCGTAGAGCTTTTATTTTTAAACGACATGTCAGATTTCAGCTTTTTTTTTATTACAAAGAAAATGCATTTATCTAGGCATATAACTGGTTTTTACAGTCAAAATATTACTTGAAAGAGAATATATAGTATGTCATATCATATTTGACCATCAGTATGGAAAACTTCTACACCCTTATATTTTCTTTCAAGTTCGTATTTTGACCTTTGAAAAATAGTTATATTCCTAGATATATGCAATTACTTTCAAATGTAATTGCTTTAAAATAGATACTGCCGAAATCTGACATGTCTTTTAGATAGAACTTTCTATCAATTTTCTTTTACTATGGATATTTGTGCAAAATATCAGAAAATAGACATTTTCCAACCAATTCACATTAAGTATTACCAAAACAAACAGACTCCGAACAAACATTGAAATAGCAAATAGCTGTCAAGGGCGTGTCTCTCAAAACCCCGAGTATTGTCAACGCAGCCCTGAGCCAGCAACCGGACACCTTTGTTTGACAGCCCTGGCGTGGGCGGCGCATGTCACTAATAGTTACAATACATGTCGGGGACTTGTGAATTCTTCTCCACATTTTGACATACATGTCACGTTTTAAACTTCAATCGTCAGCGATCTATCTACTGCACAAAGCAATGTAAATTATTTTTGCATGTGTAAATCCGTGTGTGAAAACATTTGATTAATATCACATTGTCGATGTTTTGCCAGTGTCGTGTATCTGCGGGGTTTGTGGTCGGTTTGATAGAGGTCGATATAACAATGGAATCGTCTGTCATGGTTTTATAGAAGACGAATTACAATCACAATGTTATTGTATCTCAAGTATCGTGCACAAGATCCATGCAGATGTATTCTAAGGCCAAGATAACAAATCTTTTATAAAAACCAAGACAATAATTTTAAAATGGTTATACAAATATTTCATACCTTGTTAAATCGTTGTTTTATCAAAGCCTATGAAAAGCATTTCAAACTCTCGATGAAAATATTCTTGAGGTGGAAAAACAACGGTTTCTTTCTTAAAATAATAGAAGTGCCTCCGGAAACATCAAGGTGGCTAGATGAAGAGGCCTGAATGCGAAAAGCCGCTGAAATTAATTTGAAAATTCTCTGAAAACCCGAGAGGCCTTTGTAATCAGATCAAAGGTTCTCTGATAGAACTTCAAAGCTGTGCCACGGTCCGCTATTCTTCGCATCGGGTATGTACGGTACTGTCGACACAATAGCACGGATGCACTGACCGCAACTGTACACTGCTGGACCAGGAAAGTGGTTTAATGTAAAATATAAGTTAGAAATATAGTAAAGAAACTTTATTCTACATAGCCAAGATAGGATGAGACTAGTCAAGATAAAAACTATACTCGTAATAGTAATTTAACACCTTCCCGCAAGGATCGACTATTTACCCAACTGTATGTCGTGAGTCATGATGCATATTTTTCCAATACAAATATTTTTACGTTTATTAGCGTTCCGTTTTATATTATTACTCTGACGCAACTTATAATGACACTATCGTCAATGTACGTCAACGTGAAATCACGATTTGCCACGAGTAACTTATTGTGCATTATTGTACATGAGCTAGCGAACGTCAACGTTAATACACGTATCTGTAATGTGGTTCGAGAGAATCTGCAGAACCTCAGCCCCTGTGTTGACTCTTCGAAGAGTCCATTGTTGAATGGGAACTGGAAAACAGTTGGGTTTTCTTTGTCCAAAGGTACCAACATAGTCATTGACAATATTTTCGCTGCTAAGATCGCATTCTGAGTTGTACGATTTATCTTCTTCGTTTTAAGAAGTGTCAGAAGAGCTGAACCCTTTACTTACGATATCTTGGATCATAATCTACATCAGATTCATACTTACCGCCATCTCCTATGTCATGTTTCTAATACATCACATATTCAAATTTCGTAAAAATATCGTAACGTTATTCTATATAAACAATAATATATTATATTTATAACATTTACTCATAACCATAACTTACATTAGCGATTCATAAACGAGTTCAAACAAGTTCTTAATTATAAAGTTCTCTGGCATACGTTCAATAAATCTTGAAAATTCGTTCTTTGCAATTTTTCTCCACACATTTTATTTATTCTAATTTTCATATAAAAGTAAAATTTATGTCCAATGGCTTCTAGCTGCTTTTCAGCGTAGGTACATGTCAAGAATATGCGTACATCTGAGATTTTTTCAATAAATAAACGATGCTGTTTCCCTTTTTCCAAGTAGGGGCTAACCATTCTACCAAGCGTGGTTTTTGGATCTTGCAAAACTTTGCACTGTCAACCTTATCAGTGCTTAACGTGTCCCTCACCTTGCCGGATGGTGTATATTATTATTCGCGGCTATCACTCGCTGATACTCAGCATTGTGACGCGATTGGAGTGGATCAGCACTCCTCATTTCCATTTCCATATTATTTTGTTTGCCAACTCCCCTGCCCCCCTTCCCCTCACTCCCCTCTCACCGCAAACTTCACCCCCTTGCCCGCCCGCTAACGAAGGTGGCGAGATCAAAGCGATATTTTCACTCAACCACAAAAAAATGACAGTAGAGAAGATGACATTTCATATAATGAGTTAACAGCATAAATGTTACATCAGATCGAGCCTATCCATTTCATTAAACTCATATGCTAGAATTGTTAATAATACGCCGAAGACTATAAAGACACCCGAGTGGTTCCGGGTCAAAATAGGACCACTCCGTCTCTTCCTGTGGATGTCGTAAGGGACGACTCAAGGAAAAATAGCACTTAAATCTCGCGTGCTACAATAGCATTCCCAAGGAGGGTTGACTTCAGGCCGGCGGCCGGTCGTAAAACTATAGCCAAAACATTTAAAATTCTCCGGCTATTTCTTCTCCAATTCCCTAGATTTTTGGAATCCTTGGGTGACCATTGATATGCATATTACATTTGAACAAGAAACAGCGGGAAAGCGCACCCCGGGCTCCGAAGCAGCATAGCTGAGGATGTAACCGGGAACGCGTTCAGATGAAGAGACACCAAAGGCTATAAAGAAAAGCCTCAATTCATATAGAAATATGCTAAACATTTGATATTGATTTGGGTGGCTGATATATGTGATGAGGGGTTTCTTCATCGTCGACCGATGTGTGTAGTTGTTCAATTTTACAACTTTCCTTCGCAAGAAAGTGGGTTTGTATCCCCCGCAGCGGAGACCGCGTATACCGTCTTTTGGTCTCGATATCAATGCAATTTTTGTAGCAGCGTTTTTAACAGTCGTGTGTAATTTGCATTTAAATTATGAGTATAAAAGAAAAGAAGAAATCCTAAGTTTTTCTTTTATTTTATATTTTTGAATACTACAAAATATGAAAATATTCTAGTCATGTATTATATTAATTTAGAAATGTTTATTTATCTTTGATCCAATTCTTCTTTTTACATTTAGAGAATTTATGTAGGTATTATGTCGTATTTGCCAAAATGGTTCATCTACAATAGTGTATTAATGAAATAGGTAATATTAAACTAAAATTATAAAATATATACATACTTTATTTCTTACCTGGTATACGGGTCACTAATATATTTTTAAAGTAGGTAAGTGAAGTACGTAGTAAACATAAGAGCGCGCCCCTTCCCTCGCTGGTTTGTGCGATACTACCACTCGGCGATATTGAAAGAGACTCTTTGAAATTGGACGGCGTCATTACGTCGTTGTATAATTTATGTTCTGCTGTAGGTACTCGTGTTACGCGGGAGTAAATACAGCGGTTTTAATGAGAGGTATATAGTGACGGCTGGCAGTAATTGTGGGAGGTAGAGCTGAGGCTTGGTTGAGCGTTGATGTCTTTTGTATATGTGTAAGGAAAATGTATGATTTTGTTTTATAGTGTGGCTTATTCTATTCTAATACATTTTTAATATATATAATCGTACTATAGGATACCATATAACTATATGAGTACTTGCATTAGTAAGCAAGTGAATGAGATAAAAACTACTCTAATAGGTATGATGGAATTACTAGTTCTACCTCGTTTTACGTTGATACAGTACTCGTCAGTGTTAATGACGTCAAAAATAAATATTCTTTCAATAGTTCTGATAGAAAAATATTGTAATGCGAGGTCGGAAAGTTGGGAATTGGGAGCGTAGGGAGTTGTTAGCGCTGATTTTGTAGATCCAAGTCTAGGACAACTTCTGACATGTTTTGCGGAAAGAAACTAACAAATACAATCAATTGTATGGGTAAGTTTGGTAGGTATAACATTATTTTTATTTTTTTTATTCATACAAAAACTTTGAAAACAGGCCGCTTCTAATTCGTTATCTTAGAAAATCTCCATTTCATACTAGTCACGCCTCTCTTGAGAAGGTTATCCCGGGACATACTAGCCGCGCCTCTCTTTGGAAGGTTATCCCGGGACAAAATGTACCTAAGTGCCCTATGTACTCGTATCTCTATGGTGTCTGCCAAGCATGTAAAATTCAAAATTTTTCGCTAAACCCTTGCTTTTTCTCAATGTAAAAAACGGACAATAAAACAACATACTTTAATATGTTTGATAATAATACAGAACTTATAATAATAATTCAGACCAAAAAAACGTTTGATGGAATGTGTAAAGGAAGATATGGGTGGGAAGGGAGTGACGGACAAATTGACTGGAGATAGAGCAAGATTGGAAAAACTGACATGCTGTGCCGAGCCCACATAAAGAGTGGGATAAGGATAAGGCAAAATAAGAATAATACAGACAACTTAATACTCAATACTCAATCAATTATTAAAAAATTATAAACGAGGAAATTCAATTCAATTAAAATATCTTTATTATCATAGTATATTTATAATATGTCTCAACGAGTTTTTGGCGGGAAGTCAAGGGGTTCGGTTGGGGTTTTCTTTAAATTATTTTGCAAGTCGGATTTATTGAACTTTATAATATGAAATTGGTGTGGTTTGGTGTTTTAAATGCTCATGCTCATGAACAATATGTGAAATAGTTAAAGTGGACAGTCATAGTACGGCTGCAGTGATATTTGTTTCGCGGAATATGTGGGCGTCGTCCGCCACTCAATCGGCTATGAAAACCAGTGGACTTATAGATTTGTCGCCAGAAGCTCCCTTAAAGCAATCAAAGGCCTACACCAACCTTTCATTGTAACTTGTTAGGAAAAAAGAATTTTCCACGTTTTATTAACTTGTTCCTGGCTAAATACGCAGAAGCGTCAAGCCATCAATAAAAAAAAATTTAATATGTCTCAACAATAGTAGAAAACATAACAACGTTATGTTATACTCTGAGCATTGTTTTAGTCCAATCACGTCGTCGCGTCTGGAGGGAGTCATGTACGTAATGTACTGCATAACGAGTGCGTGCGTCGCCGGAAAAGCCGTGTGTGAGGAGAGCGGGGGTGCGGGGGTGCAGCACAGGAGGGGGTGCGACTTGATTACGGCGCTCATTATCAAGATGAGGGCGAGCGGCCGCCGTCACACCGCAGGTGACGGATCACGAGCAAACCAAAACAATCAGGTAAGTTTTATGAAGTCCGTCAATGCGAAAACTTACCTAAGTATAACATTATATGCAGACGAGGTGATACCAACGCGTTTCTTAGATCAATATAATGTTTACTGTTCCAATAAATCGAAAAAAATAAGAATAATTAAATAATATTTACTGGTTTGTTACTGGTAAAAAAAGAGAAAAATTTCTACGTTTGTAACTGGTTACAAAATACAGTTAAATATATATAGGCGGAAAGGAAAACTTTCAGGTTTTGGGTATGGTCTTGTAGTGAACTTTATACACCCTCTTCTCAGCGTAAACACTTACAATGCTGAAACAATAATCCGCTTATGTTATACTGTTGATTTTATCTAAGTAGGTTACAACACATGTATTTAAAAGAAATGCATAGAAGTTTAATGACAGAATTACTAGTTCTACCTCGTTCTAGATTGTAAAAATACTCCTTAATGTTTGTTATAAATTTAATTCTTAAAAAAATAAATATGTTCGCAATTTGCATTTGTCTCGGGCTGTGTGACGGCTGAAGGTGGGCGGCCGCGGCTGCATGCCATATTTTTGCATTCGGCACAAAACGCTCATTACGAAATGCATTTGCTAACGAAGCCGCCCCTCCCCTTTTTCCCCTATATACTTACTCCAGCGGCATCTCGAGAGACGCACTCCGAACAGTTTGCAGAATCACTTTACATCTTGGTTTAGAATGTTTATTTTAAGGTAAATTTGATGACAGCACTGTGAGACTACAATATATGGCTGTAAAAATGGCGTGAATTTACATAACGTCGTAACTAAAGTTACGTAACATTTATTATTTACATAACTGTTGTTACATAACTGTATATTTTACATGGATGGAAAGCTATACTGGGTTATTACCAAGTTACATTTTGCCCACTACAATGAGTCCAAGAAAATGCATCTTAACTAAAACTTTAGCTCTTTAAATGTTGCGGTCAGCATCCTCTGGCATATACTCATAAAAGCTGTTTAGACACTGGCTGACTGTCTGTGAGGCCCGGGTTCGATCCCCACTGGGCGCGACTTGTACCTCAGAGTTTGTACTCGTGTACGGCCATTTTCCAGCACCATTTGCTTCCGGTGAAGGAAAACGTCATGAAAAAACCTGCACTCTAGTTCACTAGTGTGTTGTAATGACTGCCTTTAGGCAGTTAGTAAAATCTGTCACCATTGTTAGTTATAGTACACACTCGAAAGAAACGCATAATGGTTTATCGATGATTTTTTATAGTTTGCTTGGACCGAGCGAAGCGATAAAAGTTCCCAAGAATACCGGATAACCTAGGCTGGTATATAGGTATGTATATTTGTTTGTCGAAAACGCGAATACCGTTGAATAGAACCATATAAAATTTTATAGGTAAGGAAATGCTAAGTAGAATTTTCATTTCAGACATGAGCCCAATTGATCACAGAGTTGCCGTGATACTCGTATAGAGAGATAGCTGAAGCATAATCGATCTGAATTTAATGAAATTTGGGAGAGACCGATAGAATTTTTTAGTTTGAACATACTTTTAAGTCACATTGGTCAAAGGGGTTGCGAGATACGGGTGTTACAAAGGACTTTGGACGAGTTCACAGTTGGGGCGAATCACTAGTATATTTAAATCTTAGCTATTTGTTTGCCTTTTGAAAAAGTTCGTCAGTCGGCTCCCATACTACATAAAACTGGCCGGGCACATAGCGTCTTTGTCTTACCTAACGACGTAGTTCCGCGCCGTAACGACGTCCCCCGCGCCCTGCACCCCGCCCTCCCCCGCACCCGTCCTGACAATGACATTAGTGCGAATAGTTATCGCAAAATGGCGGCATTGTAGTGTAATATCTGGTAGTGCGACCGGAGTCTGGCTGAGAGGGGAGCTAAGTGATTGCATGTAAATTAATATGTATGTAAAAAAAATCTAACCTCGCAACGCATGTAATCAACTGAATATTTTTTCTCACATGGTGGAACCATAAGCGTCACGTACAGTTAGTATAGTTTTAAAAATGGTCTGAGGAAAAAGAAAAGACTGAGAATATACCAGCTGTTTCTCTTCCCGCACAGATCGTAAAATCCGATCGAGGGAATGGGTGAATAAAGGCGATGCGGCAAGCAACCCATTACTATTTTGATTCCTTTTTCCACCTTCTCGCTCACCATCACGCTTAAAGTGGCCATGGAGTCGGCAATAGATAATACTTATATTTAATTTATGATATATATCTCGTACTTGTGTTTTTATGGAATAATGTTGGACAGTCAAGAGAAAAATCGCTAGAAAATTAAACATGAAGCATGCAATAACTTTGATAAACATATAGAATGACACATTCAAGTTATAACTTTTATCTAAGCCCCGCATGTCCTCAGCAGCCCCAATCCTCAGACTTCATTTGAATACATATAAAAAGGCTTATGAATAATGCAGGCAAGTTGGCGGCTTGGCTGCGGGGCCTTTGTGTGAGTAAGAGTAACTTTGAGATGAAATCTGATTGCTTGGTTGTCAGGGAGACTTTGTTGAGTTTTTTTTTTGTTAAATAGTGTTAGCTTTCTATCTCTGTATAAAAACCAGTAACCTCGTCGAATCGCCTAGGGTTAGGTAGCGGACCCCGGGCTCTGAAGCGCCGCTGAGGATGCAACCGGGAACACGCTCGGATGATGATACGAGTTTGCTCTCTATATTTCTTTTTGAGTTATTGATGATAGCATTATAGTTATTATGATAGATATTAAGTGTTCATTTTACCACTGTTGAATGAATTGCATCTAGAATTATTTATTTAATTCTTGAATACTCGAATAGAAAGAAATTAAACCTCATACGAGCAAGATACGTAGCATGCTACGCACGTCTACGAAGAGCTACGAAGTTTCGTAGGGCCGAAATTGTTTGGAAAAACGAAGTTTGCGTAAGTAGTTACTTAATTCTTTATGCTCGTACAGTGGAAATATCTTTATTTGCTATTTAATATTTTTTTAAGATAGTAAACAGGCAGGATACGAACCAAAAAGGTGATAAATCGTTGTGTAGACCGACCCACAAAGGTTACAGCGTTGATGAAAATGATTTAATGTTCAATTTTATTACTTAACCTACGTTCATCATCATCATCATCTCAGCCCTTCTTCCGCCCACTGCTGAGCATAGACCTCCCTTCGTCGGCGCCACCCATCTCGGGCCTGTGCTGCTCTCATCCAGGTGCGACCCGACTATCACTATGTCGTCAACCCATCTCATCGCTCGGAGCTCGCATCGATCTCATTTGGCCAATGCCTTGCTAAACTGCCATCATTTTGCCATGACTAACATGCCATCATCATTAGCTTAATTTCATAAAAATAGTATCTCTTAAAAAAAATATCTCGCACTCATTTGCCTGTGATTGGGCCATTGAATACTGAGTCCTCTCCCAAATCCCGGTCGGACGTGACGCTGATTACATAATTTGTGTCCAGGGAGAGAGCGGCGGCAGGCGGAGAATTATCCTGTTAGGGGACAAGAAGCTTTAATGCGGTAAGTGGCAGACAGGGCTGCGCACATCCAAATAATAATATTGGTAAAAGCATTGAAAACCAAGACTCAGGAGCATGCAAAGACCTTACCTTTACACTTCTCTATCTATGAGTCAAACTGGTTTTTTGAGATAGGAGAATAGTTTAACGAGATTTTTCAAAGATCCTGTAACACATACAAAGGCCCTTCTAAGGCCAGACTCGTAGACCTGACTCTTAGGGTCCATTTACAGAAAGCCAGTCACCAATCCGCGAAGCCAATACAATGTTCAATGATGATTTGACTGAGGACAATCCCATGTAGTGGAATGTCTCTAATTAGAGGATGTCAACAGTAATGGATTGGCTTGGATAGTCTCGGCTCGGCTATTGGCCTTTGTATAAATGGCCCATGATGCAGCAAGCCAGCATAAGCTGATTTGCATCGACAGAGACCATCTAAAACCTAGCCTTCCAGATCTACCTCTATAATACTCGTAATTCTCACATTTTATCGACTTTATCTAAATACAAATTTAACCTTGTATTACTTTTATTACAGCATGTAAAATGATCTATTACTACATATTTAAATGTTTGAAGTTGAGACATAACATTTTGCTGGCTGTAAGAGTATCATTTTTAAGTTGCAATATCGTACTAACTAAAGTCAGTCTATTTTAATAAATAAACTTAATCGTTATAGAAGAACAGGTATTCACATACCTTATGTTTCAAACGACCAATGAAAAAATAAAACATTTAACTTATAATCTAGAAACTAGGCCTTCGTAGGCACGACACGTCTCTAACATCATTTAGAGATCCTCACAATACGTTTTCAAGAATTAGATACAGAAATGATAAAACTACACTACTTTGTGCTTAGAAGTTTTAAATTTTTCAAAAACTTTTCTATGTCTTTATATCAAGAAATAGGGGAAATTATTAATGTTGAGCATCCCTGGCACACAGTTTACAAGATCGGAAGCAATTCGACTCTGCCCCAATCCAATACAACAGTTGGCTGCACCCACTGTACTTCTATGCTGTTGATATAAAGCTCAATTTTGCGTAGTAAAAGATACATAAATATAATAAGAATATAGCGTTATAGGAAATTATTGCGAATCAGTGATGGGCGCGGTTCATCTAATTATATTGACGCTAAACGAGTTCCGTGGTGTTTTGTGAAGATATTCTTTGATCAAATGCAATTGGATATAAAATTTTTAAATACTTGTATATTAAGATCCTGCTCTATCTCCCTATCTAGTGCCGTGTGGTTCCCAGCAGAGTAAAATAGGACTACTCCAAGTCTTCCCGTGGATGTCGTAGAAGGCAGTTAGGAAACACAAGCTAAACAAAGCTTATAACCAACAATGAGACCTCTCCAACCCGTCTGACCAGCGTGGAGAGTGTAGGCTAAATCCTCTGACTGCAGCAACCAGAGCCTAGAGAGTTAACATATATTAACCAGAGCAGCTCTGGTTAATATATGGCTCTGGTAGTATAGGGAGGGTCGTGCTCCGTAGTGGAGAGTAAAACAGACCTGATGATGATAACAAGTCAAAGTACCCACAGCATTAATTTTTTAATAATTTATTAATTTTATAAAAATATTAACCCCTAGCGAGTTTTTGTCCGGACGTACTTTTAAGCTGTCAAAATGACGATGCTAAAACTATACACATAACACTTTTTGTGTTGATTTACTTCTTTTTAAGCCATTTACTGCTAAAACCACCTAATTTCTATCCTCTGAACTTTTTTATAATGGAATAAATATAATATAATAAATTTTTGATAAGGGAAATTACCCTCCTTACCCTATTATTTGGTATAGTTCAAAATAACGTACCTATATTTATTAATTGTTTACTATTATTTAAACACTACTTCAGTAAGACTAAAAATTAATAAAACTATTACTTACCTTAAGAAGTAATTACTTTTATGATATAAATAAATAAATAGATAAATATAGACCAATTAGGTACACAGATAGAACTAGCCTCAAAGTAAGTTTTTTAAATTTGTGTTATGGGATACTAATTCAACATCATCAGGTCTGTTTTTGTCTCCGCTGCAGGAGCACGACCCTCTCTGGACTACCAGAGCCATACTTGACCATAATAGCCAGAGGATTTGGCCTACACTCAGTCGACGGTTGCTAAGATATTCTTTGTGATATACATTGTTAGCTGTCTTATGACTTGTCAGATATTTTGATTCCAACATTCTTTGTACCTAAAAAATAAATACATTAATTTTTCAATACTGAATATAATTTCAAATCGGAACAGTTTTTAAAAATTGAACTTTTAAACTGAACACTTATGTTGGATCATCATCATCAAGTCTTTTTTAGTCTCTACTGCAGGAGCATGACTCTCTTTGGACTACCAGAGCCATATATTAGCCAGAGGATTTGGCCTACACTACACGCTGGCCAGATGGGTTGGATGTGTCTCATTGATTTTTATAGTCTTGGTTTAGCTTGTTTAAATCTTCAGACGCCTTCTACGCCTTCCACGGGAAGACTTAGAGTGGTTCTATTCAACTCTGCCAGAACCACACGGCTATTTCAACGATAACTACTATATTTTATGTTGAAATATATATAAACCATAGAAATATAGGTAGATCCTTGACATATTTTAGATGTAATGACGGTATGAATATATCCGAGTACATATTAAGATCATCCAAGTAAACTAGGACTGTAAGCTGTAAACCTCGCGACATACCCCCAACCCGTTGAAGTTTATTGAATACTAGCGACCCGCCCCGGCTTTGCACGGGTACAATACTGATACTAATACTACAGAATGTCTTTAAACCTCTAACAAAACGGGCGAAACTTAGTCAAAACAAACAGAAACAAATTAATATACGTACCTACTAAAACTCAATAAAATAAGTACGAGTAGGTGGGTATACTTTTATCGTATGAAATACCTATACTCTTCAGTACTAACAATACAACAAACACTGAATAAATAGGTATTCAAGTATCTATCCATCATAGTTACAACGAACACAAAACAAGGATCGAGCGCGCATAATCGCATTCGGCCTAACTCACTCGCTGCGCTGCGAAAACACGCGCTGTTATTTTGCGATAACTTCTAAGTTATTCATTTAAAGTATATAGTGTAAGGGTAAAATAATCTGCATGAAATGCTTAAGAATATTAACTCATTTAAAATGATAAGGATAAATACTGAATCCGTCTGATTAGCTTTACAATTACCGCATTAGAAATGATCATTTTTCTAAAAGATAAAATGGATATAGCAAGTTAATCGTTAAAGAAAATATTAATAGCGTGTAATATTCTAGCTCTGAGAAGAACTGTTGTTTAGCCCTGAAAAGAACTGTTGTTTAGCCCTGAAAAGAACTGTTGTTTAGCCCTGAAAAGAACTGTTGGTTAGCCCTGAAAAGAACGGTTGGTTAGCCTTAAAAAAACTGTTGTTTAGCTCTGAGAAGAACTTTTGCGTAGGTGTAGTTTTAAGAACGAAATCTAAAAAAATCTCACGAAAATTATTAGACTTCGCGCACGACCGCTGCGTAGGGAGCCGACCTTGCGTTTGAGCCGCGCGGGTACCTTACTCATAGATCTAAACTCCCCTCCCGCTCACGCTCCCCCCGCCTTGGTGACGCCCACTTCGCAACGCGCCGTGCAGCAGAAATCGTAATATTTTAATTTCGCCATGACTTTAAAATCAAACGTCCAATTTTAACCATTCAAAGACCAAATATTATCTACATAAACTGTAATTAGTGAATTTATTTTGATAAGGATTAATAGCATGAGTAAAATAAACGCATTTAAATGTAATCCAAAAAAAATTAAAGATTTCTAAATAAAAAAAATGGTTGTTGTGCCTCACTCGACATAGATAGGTATAGTGTGTCGCGGACTTTTTTGTAGATATTTATAAGATCGACAATTAATTACATCATTTTATGGTCCTATCTTTTATAGTTTAGGCAGCGTACGCAAAATAAGTAACTTTTCTGGTTGATTGTTTACACCTTGTGTCCGAAAAACCCAAATATCTTAAGAAACCCAATTTTTTTCCAAAATAAAATGTAAAATTCAAAAAAATTCAAAATTCAAAATATCTTTATTATCATAGGATATTTATAATATCTCTTAATAATAGTCACTTTGTTTTGTTTTGCACAAATGTTGACGTCAAATCGTTACTTAAAGCTAAATTTACGCCGCTTCCTAGGCGCAAGTGCAGAAGAAGCGGCAACAAACTGCACTGCACGTTTTCTCCAAAGACGTCAACTAACAAACTAAAAACTTAAAATTAGTTATATAGATGGACAGAGATTACATTGTTTATTATGTCATAATTAAATTGAATTATAAGAATTACGAAATTTAAAATAATGTCAATTTGTAAATTTAGTATGTACCAATGTACCTAAATTATGACATGTCTAAGTATACAAACCTTTAAGAGGGACCCGCGCCAAGCTCAAGCCAGACCTTTTTGTCTTTAAGATAGTCATCGGTCCTATAATAAGCCTTCTCACAAGCCTATGTTACTCGTGGATAATGTAGCTTTCGAATGATGAAATAATTTTTGAAATCGGTCCAGTGCTTTTTGAGCCTATTCATTACAAATAAACAAACATACAAACAAAGTTTTCCTCTTTATAATATTAGTGTAGAAAAAAGATGTTCAGACAAAAAAGTTGCATCTTAATAAAACTTAACAAAAAAATTTTGTGTCACATTTGAAAAAAAATTGGAATGGCTGAAATACGAATTTCTTAAACTTTTAAAGCCCCGCATCTCCGGCATTTTAAAAAATTTCAAAAACTAAATCGACATTAAAATCTAGGTATATAATTATCGCACCTGCTTATAAATAAAATTTCATGAGAATCGGTTAGTAAATGCGATCTGTAGGCGAGAACAACAAACCGACAAACTTACAGCACTGGTATGACTCTCCATTGATTCAGAGTAACATATATACCTACTACTACAACAAACGAAACAATTTATATGTACACACGTCGATGTGTGAGTTTTATACTTAGAGTCGCACCGCAGAATTATTTTAATACTTACCTACTAACGAGTTCGACATATTTACGATTATATTTTTCCATACCGGAAGATTTGCGAACACTATGACGTAAAAATATTCTGTTTTATATGTATTGTTGTAATGTTACAGAAAAGTCGGAAACAGCTACATAATATCACTTCACAAATATTTTTCATTATGTCCATTGTCCATTTCACCATTAGTTCACTTTACTGATTATTATTGAGTCATTTACAATGTAACGCACTAATTTCACTAATTCACTATTGTAATATAGTAATTTGCATATTCGGCGCAAAACTATACAGTAATTATATGAATAAATTCAATAAAAATAAACAAATGTTTATCACGCTTACACGCACATCATGTCAAGTTGTCATTGTCAACAATGTCAACAATGGCATTTTGCACTATAACCCGCGGAAATCTAGTTGGCCTCTGCGTGTATGTGATTACCTGTGAGCGAGGAGCCTATGTATGTAGGATTGCTAATAAGCAATCCGGTAATGTTACAATCTCGCTCTTGTGTATCTCCCGCCAATGCGAGAGAGCGAGAAGGGTATATATATCAAGATGGTTGCTGGGTAATAACGTGAAAGTATATTGTTGCTTTGCTTACCTGTTTTCATCATTTGGAAATGTATGAAATATACGTTCTTTAGAGTATTGGGTAGATAAACAATTAATATACGCGCACCTTCTCACCATGATGGTTACTATTGGTTGACAGTTCTCAAGAAAACACACGTCGCGTATTGCGTGCGGCTAGTAATTAAACCCTAGTTTGGAGCCGTCAAAGCTCACAAAGTGCGGGGGAGAGGTGCGGGGACGCCAATTTGCGGGAGACGCTGTGAGATACCATTCTGTTTGACTCTTATGTATTCTGTGCTTACAGACAAAAGCATTTTTGGACAGTCTCTAAAACAGACGCTCCGCTCGCTCGGTCAATAAATAAAGGTACCCAATCGCGCCGATCAAAAAAGAAAAATGTACTTCTAGTTTAAACATATCTATTTACAAGTATATAAAGTACATTACCTACAAAATAATAAAAACAAAGTGAGCACATCATCCCACTCTAAATGATGATGCCAACGAAGTACACACAGCGCTGTCATCCCACTCTAAATGATGATGCCAACGAAGTACATACAGCGCTGTCATCCCACTCTAAATGATGATGCCAACGAAGTACACACAGCGCTGTCATCCCACTCTAAATGATGATGCCAACGAAGTACACACAGCGCTGTCATCCCACTCTAAATGATGATGCCAACGAAGTACATACAGCGCTGTCATCCCACTCTAAATGATGATGCCAACGAAGTACACACAGCGCTGTCATCCCACTCTAAATGATGATGCCAACGAAGTACACACAGCGCTGTCATCCCACTCTAAATGATGATGCCAACGAAGTACACACAGCGCTGTATGGCACGCAGTAAGCGGTGTCGTTTACTGCGAGTGCGGGTAAACGACGCATAGTGAGGGGCACATAAGTACTTGTACGAGGTATATGCGAGGAGCCCCTCCCTGGCCTCACCTGGCGAGGCAGTACCGACAGACCGGCAATCTAAATATTATTTCGGGAGCAGGGACGTAGCCATTGAAAGTAAAGTACAGATTAGAAAAATATTTCGAGATTACTTAAATTACGAAAAAACTGTAATCGATTTTTGTAAATTCATACGTAAACGTGCTAGCTTTGTGGGCACTCCAAACAGGAACGGCCTATTGTAGGGTATGGATTCTTTAATGCGCATTCTTTTCAATTTCAAAGGTTTTTATTTATAGGTATACTTTTTTTTTTTTAGGTAGGATCTGTTTATTATGATATACACTGTGGTGTATAGTAGTTAAAGTATAACAAGGATAAATAAATAAATAAATATATAGGGACGAATCACACTGATTGAGCAAGCCCCAAAGTAAGTTTAAAGTTGTGTTATGGGAAACTAACTCAACGATACTATATTTTATAGTATATACGTATATAGATAAACACTCAAGACCTAGGAGTATTTGAAAAAGGCCATGTCCCAACTTGCCCTGGCTGGGGATTGAACCCAGAACCTCCAGATTTGCGGACTAGCGTGTTGACCATTACACCACGGAGGTCGTCAAGGATAAGGTTACCTATATTTATCCATGTACAGACATAATATTATAACAAACTATAAACCCGGTACTGAAAAGTGGGCTTCAGCAAAATTACAGCAATATTGTTAACAATTAATTTTCAAGAGTTGTCTGCATCTTACTAAATAAACTAAGAAGTCAAGTTATCAAAAGTTTATACGAAAATCAGTTATTAGGTATTAGCTTAACATTAATAACTTATTATACAAAGATGAAAAGAGCAAGATTTTTGAAGTGAAAACTTTTTTAGGCGCGTTGGGCATATTTTAAGATAGGAAAAACCATTCAACTCGCGCCACTGTGGCTGTATATTACGAAGACCTATTTAAGATTTCCTTATTTTTTATCAAGCTATCAAATCTCACTCAAACTCATTCTAGTTTTCTAAAACGATTTTTAGGTTAAGACGATACACGGAGTCCAGTGCTGCCCCCATTTGAAATAAATTATTTGTAAGGAAACGGAGATATCATTTAAAATTTTAAGCTACTAAAACTTAGATAACCCCTCAAACTATTTTATGAACCACTGTTTACAGTTTAAAGTGAGAACGTTAAGCTTAAGTTTGCATTTTTGCCAAAAGTGGCCGGTTTTAGTAGGAAATCCGCAAAAAGTAGCCGTATCGCTAAAAGCAATTTCTTTAGGGCAAACTCACTGATGCTCTTAAAAGTTGCTTTTAATTAAGTAAAAATATTTTAAGGGTCATTCAGTGCATCATAATATTATACAATTTTTCCAATAAATGTAGGTACTTATATCGAAATACGAAGAAAAAGCGGGAAAGCGCACCCCGGGCTCCGAAGCAGCACAGCTGAGGACGCAACCGGGAATGCCCTTAGACAAAGACTTATAACGAAATACAAAAAAAAAATCCGCTTCTCTTTGATATTTTCATCCAAACATTTCGGGCGTATAATGAATGTGTTTAAATCACAAGTCACTATTACAGGTAGTCACTATTATATAACTAAACCAAAGTCGTTCCATCCATCCAATCCAATCAATTATTCCTTTCTCCGATAAAATTAAGAATCTGAGTATTCTGTTTGATGATACTTTTCCATGTTCATCCCCGAATTTGAGAGCTAAGCCGGAACATTTACGCTTCCATGCATTCATTAAGACACTTACAATATTTCCTTTCTGTGGACACTAATGCACTTTTGGCTCAAACATTGCATGCCTCTAAAAAGTATAGACAACATACCAGTACACGTAGTTTATTACAACTGGTATAATTGATGATTAGACATGATAGAGAGGGGGGCTAGTACAGAAATGGTAAATGATAGAAAACGATGGAGGGAGTTGACATACAGAGCCGACCCCAAATAGGGAGAAGGCAAGGAAGATGATGATGATGACAACTGGTGTAAATGATTTCTCAGATGTATAATTGTTGATATTTTTTTAGGTAGGCAGGGAGTGTACAAGATACATTACTTTTAGGTAAGTAGGTACATATCTATATTATTAATGACATTATTACATATCTATATTACGTCATTTTATAGCAACCGAAGAAGCAAAAGAAGCAGTCAGTAATTTTATGCATAGCCTAAAGGCGACGTACTCTATTACAAAACACCTCTTTACAACTTACAAGAAGTAAAATCATTCTTGAACAGCAAGCTCAGCCCGAGACATAGCGGCTAAGACAGGTACACGAGAAAGGAATTCCAAATACGAAAAAAATTGTTGCAATCAGCTGATAATGTTTCTATGAAAATATCTAAAAAAAGCCATTCAAGGATTATTTCACCGTTTGTGAACTATTCTGAAGCATGCTGTACGGAACGAGATGCATACGTCATAGGTATTAATTTACTCTTATTTTTTAATTTATGTACCTTATTATTTACTGAATTCTGAACATCATTAAGGCCATAATTTTTTGATACTTACACGTAAGGATCCTGGCAATATTCTGATATTATAACTAAAATTAAATATTCTAATATCTATAATTAAAATTTTAAAGTACCTACCCAGCCAGTCGGTACTGGTCTATAAGAGTGACAGAGTGAGTTATCTATAATGCCACTGATAAATCCTCTAAAATAAATTTGGAATTACATAGGGGTACAAAAGAGGAAGCTATTTTTTTAAAAAGACCCTACTAAATAAAATATATTAAAAATAAATTTTCTTCAAGTTTTTGAGTAGCTTTTACCTAGTTATTCCTCACGGCGTGTGCTTTTTTACGCTTGTTTTTATTTTATAAATTTCATTTACTCATTACTCATTAAAATAAAACATTTATAAATGTGCACATAGGTGCTTATTTCAAAAGAAATTTCTTCTAGCACCCCGCGGTGTTGTGACGAGGAGAGGTCAGAACAACCCGTAACCGGCGGGCAGGCGTGGAGAGAGGGATGAGTGTATATAGGTGAAGTGACAAAGGTCGTAGCTAGTGGAGGTCCATAGTCGAGGATCGTAGCTAGTGGAGGTCCATAGTCGATGATCGTAGCTAGTGGAGGTCCATAGTCGAGGATCGTAGCTAGTGGAGGTCCATAGTCGGGGATCGTAGCTAGTGGAGGTCCATAGTCGAGGATCGTAACTAGTGGAGGTCCATAGTCGACGATCGTAGCTAGTGGAGGTCCATAGTCGAGAATCGTAGCTAGTGGAGGTCCATAGTCGAGGATCGTAGCTAGTGGAGGTCCATAGTCGACGATCGTAGCTAGTGGAGGTCCATAGTCTAGGATCGTAGCTAGTGGAGGTCCATAGTCTCCTCTGCCAACCCATGTGGGAAAAGGGCCTGATAATATGTATGTGTGTTTACAAGCGAATGTTTCATTCACGGGACATTTTTTACAAGATATAGTTTAAAAAACTAAAACCAGACTACGGGAAAATTCTAACTCCAAAGTATGTTTATAGCAGGGAGAAAAAGCTAATCTTCTTATATATAAAATTCTCGTGTCACAATGTTAGTTACCATACTCCTCCGAAACGGCTTCACCGATTTTTATCAAATTTTTTATGCATATTCAGTAGGTCTGAGAATCGGCTACTATCTATTTTTCATACTCCTAAGTGATAAGGGTTGTACACCCCTAACAAACCTTTATTTTTATTTTTCTAGAAATTCCCTAGAAATAATGTATATATTTTTGCAATGTGCTCATTAAACTCTTTCATTGGATACCCAATACAGTAGGATTTGATTTATTATATTCCTGAGCTTATTTTTTTTTCGGTGTATAGAGAGCGCCATTTTGAATTAATTGTAATGTCTTATAGCCTGTAACCAGCGGACAGACCAAAACGCTTTCAACGATATATATATATATACTAGCTGACCCGGCGAACTTCGTACCGCCTAATTATTGGAGGCATATTTAGTAAGTCACAAACACACGACACAATACTTTTTTAATTTTATTGAAATTTGTTGCTTTTAGATTTTTAGGAATATTAAAGAATTATAGTATAGATGCACAGCAAAGAGAGGTTTACATTTCAAGTGACATTTTACCATAGACAATTTTTTTTTGAGTGAATACTGACAAATATTTACACTATAACTATCATAACTGTCATCGAGAAAATAAAGAATTCAAACAACTATAATATTTAAATTGTTGATATTTTAAAACTATTTTCCAGAAGTTATAGTGAAGCTATATATCCTTCAACTCCTTAAAATGCATTGTCCCTTTTGTAAAAAGTGGATGGAACGGCAGAACAAAAATAATAACTGTCCAGGTTGTATTAAATTATTATTAAGATGCGACGAATGCTACAACATAATCGCTGACACCTTCAGATTTTGTACCAAGTGTGGTAAGAATGTAGAACGAATAATACGCGTGAACAGGGCAAAAGTACAAAAAAATATATTAAAGCAAAAGCTGCTATCTAAACCAAAACACGTTTCTACAATGCCATCTTCATCATCTGAGGAGACATTCTGTGAATTAAATTTATCGGCCGAAGACATACAGGACATTCAAGTTATTGAAGACAGCCAAAAGCCCAACATCAAGAATGTTCTGGTAGATATTGATGTTATTGAAGACAGCCAGCAGCTCAACATTGATAATGTTCTGATCGAATCAGATTTGTCCGAGTCGCCTAGTACTTCCGCCATATTATCATGTCCTGGCGAGCCAAGTGGTTCCCAAGTAGATGGAGCCAAGTTGATGGAAATCGAGTTACTAATACACGTTGACATTGGCAAAATAATCGTCAAGCAAAGATGGAAGGCATAATTTGAAAAGAAAAAGAAGAAGAGTGATTAATATATTTTGAAATAAAAAAAAATGTATCAAATTGAGTTTTATTTTAGATATATACAACATATTATTATATAATTGTAAGGATACAAATGCACATATTATATACATATTAAGTCATTTATATATATTTATACACTCCATATACAAAAATTTAAAATTTTCTTGGATGTGCTCGTTTCTGGACTGTGAACATGATAAACAAATCTTTGCTTAAATTAAATACAACACAGTTATCATCATCATCATGATATCGGCCAATAAATGTCCACTGCTGTACATATATACAGTTAATTAATATAGTGCTTCCTGGTAGACAATATTTTTAGTTTTTTTTTGCGGTGCGTAAATAAATAAGGATGTTGGTTTTCCGACACGCGAACACGCAACGTATAATTGTCCATGTGCGAAACAGGGAAACTCTAAGTTTATTCCGCAAACTTGCAACGATTGGCCTTGCGATTTATTTATGGTCATCGCAAAAGCTAGACGCACGGGAAATTGCAACCTTTTAAAATCAAATGGCAAATCCGTTGGAATCATAGGTATTCGTGGGATTAAGACATCCTCTCCTTTGTATTTTCCTTTGATTATTTTAGCTTCGATGATGTTATTCATGAGTTTTATTCACAACCAATCTCGTTCCATTGCAAAGTCGAGGTTGATTAATATTACGCAGCATGATGACAACTGACCCTACTTTTAATTTCAAATTATGTGGTGGTAGTCCAGGCAAGTCCAATGAATTTAAAAATTCTGTAGGATAGTTGACTACGTCATCCTGGTTTGTAGCCGTGTCAACTGATTTGTACGTAAACAACTCTCCTGGAAGAAAATTCTGAATGGTAGCATTGAGATCATCGACATCTTTGTTTTTTGCTGCCAATATTGCACGTTCACTTAGCCAATCGTGGTTATTATATTGTTGTTTAATGTCCGGAAAAACACGCTGAATAAGCTCCTCTTTCGATTCTGTGAAGTGACAGAAATCTGTGGGAAAAGTCATTAAACCGGTCGAGCTGTCAACTGCGACCTTACCATTGCCAATATTCAGCAACTGCTTCGAAAACACAGTCGCAGTTTGATCTTGTTGCAAAAACACTCGCATGTTAGTAGTTAATTGTAGTGTCTTTACGTGCCGCCACAAATTTGATGATTTTAGACATGCGTTTATTTCGTCAGCAACAGTCGATCGAGGAATTACTGGAAGAGTCTGACGAAAATCACCTGACAACAGTATCATGGCTCCACCAAAAATGTTTTGGTTATCACGTAAATCTTTTAATGTCCTATCTAGTGCCTCCAGCGACCTCTTGTGGGCCATTGTGCATTCGTCCCAAATTATCAATTTGCATACTTGGAGAGTCTTCGCCATAGCGCTATTTTTGGCGATGTTGCAAACTGGTGTTTCGTTGATATGCATGTTTAATGGTAATTTTAAGGCTGAATGTGCAGTTCGTCCGCCTTCTAATAAAGTTGCTGCTATTCCAGATGAAGCCAACGCTATGGCTACCTCATTTTGCGATCGGATCTTTGCTAATAGCAATGTAATTAGGAACGTTTTCCCAGTACCCCCAGGAGAATCAAGAAAGTAAATCCCCCCAGACCCACTGTTTACAGCTTGTATCAAACGATCGTACGCAATCCTTTGTTCTTCGTTCAATTGCGGAACAGTTGTGCGAACTGCTTCGGTCATAGCTTGAGTATCGTACTGGAGTTCTCTTTGCAACTCATGGTTTAATGCATCTTGCATAGCACGATTGGGTGCTGTCAGGCCCAAACACGACAATACTTTATTTGCCATCAATAAACACATATCTTCTATTATGATCAATGTGTCATTGTAAATCTCTGACGTAATTTCCAATGTAGGATTCAAAGTTTCACAACGCACGCGATGCAACACATCCTCAGACATGTCATCCCTATATTTCATCCACAAATCTTTCGGATTTGAGGGGAAACATGTCGATATTATAATCGCAAACAGTGTGCGAATTTGATGCGGCGATGAAGATATCACGGAATCCTTGAGCGTATCATCCCAATGCGAATCGTTTTCAAGCAACCGTAATAATTGACACGCCTCACGGTAAGTCGCACACAGATGTCCATCAACTGTTCTCAATTGTTGAAAAGATGTCGGACCAGAAACATTCACCAATAACAATCTAAGATAATAACATTCATCGTTATTAGGATGTACTGTATATATACGGCCTATAGCATCTGTGGCAAATACATTTTCATATCCTTCAAGTGGTGTTCCTTGTTTACGACGCTGAAAAGACTTTGATCATCATCAAAGTCTTTTCAGCGTCGTAAACAAGGAACACCACTTGAAGGATATGAAAATGTATTTGCCACGTTCCATGTGATTCCATATTCCATACAACGGAAACATAAACTCCATAAGCGCTACAAAAAAACCAAAGCAAGGAGCGACTATGACGAATTCTCCAGGTGCAGAACGAAAGTAAAAAAGGCGCTAGAAATTGCTCATAATAGTCATCGGGATTGGGTACAAAGTAATCTAGCGAAGGATCCTAAAGCGTTCTGGCATTTTGTCAAAACAAAGAGAGGGAACGTGAATAAACCAAAAATAGTAAAAGACGACCGCGTTCTGACTGGGGTAGAAGCAGTTAATGAATTTGCGGATTATTTCTGCTCTGTGTATCACCAAGAGCCAGCGGATTTGGATGTAGACTCGGTGAACGCACAAGCGCAAGCCGGATCAGCGCTGGTGCAAGTACACGCTCTGCAATTGGCAGAAGTTAAGCAGGCGTTGGCAAAGCTGAAACCAAAACACTCCACGGGACCAGATGGAATTCCACCGTATATATTTAGAGACTGCCGTGAAAGATTAGCGGAGCCACTTTTGTTTATATTTAATACATGTCTCGAAAAAGAAATATTCCCTGAGGAGTGGAAGCTGACAAGGGTGGTGCCTGTGCCTAAAGGTAGAGGAGGTACAAAAGCAAGTGACTTTAGACCGGCCGCAATACTGTCTACCCCGGCTAAGGTCTTTGAATCAGCGATAAACCACTCAGTGTATCCGCAAGTAAAGGCTTATCTGGCTGATGAACAGCATGGCTTTCGTCCAGAGCGGAGCACGGCAAGCAATCTGTTGCATTTGATGACGCATGTGGCGCCAGCGGTGGACTCAGGGATTCAAGTGGATGTTGCCTACTTCGATTACCAAAAGGCGTTCGATACAGTTGACAATGACGTCCTACTCATGAGCCTAGCAGAGGCGGGTTTTACACCGAAAACGCTCTCCTTCTTCGCTAGCTACTTGAAAGACAGATGTCAATACGTTGATTGGGACGGACAACAATCGAAGCAGTACTACACAAGATCAGGAGTGAACCAAGGCAGCAATTTAGGACCACTAGAATTCAATTTGGTAATAAATAACTTGCCAGCGGTAGTGACCGAATCAAATTGCCTTCTGTTCGCGGATGACCTGAAATTATTCAGAGAAATACGAGACCAATCGGACTGCGAAAAGCTACAAAGAGATATAGATAGAGTAGTCGAGTGGAGCAATAGACATCATTTACACTTTAATGTTTCTAAGTGCTCGGTGATGTCTTTCACACGATCAAGGAACCCATACAACCATCAATACTGCATAGAAGGTGTCCCGATGCAGCGTGTTTCCGAGACAAGAGACTTAGGGGTACATTTCACTAAAGACCTTAACTTTCGGGAACACGTCATAAAAGTTTGCAAGAAAGCATATCGAAATCTAGGCTTCCTGTTGCGCCACTCTAAAGAATTCACGAATTTGAATGCAGTACGAGCATTGTACGAAGCGCTAGTAAAGAGCCACTTGGAATACAATGCAATGATTTGGTCACCCCATGAGACGAAATATAAGTTTATGGTGGAACGAATACAGAACAAATTCATAAGATTTCTGTACTTGAAACTATATGGTGTATATCCGTTTTACCCACTGATGTACCCAACACTCTTCGTTCTCGGCATGGTGGGGTACAATACACTAGAAGTAAGACGAAGTCTGAGCTTAGCGACGTATGTGTTCAGAATACTAAGGGGCCAGATCTCTAACCAAGCTGTGTTGCAGTGGGTAGCACTGCGCGTGCCCAACCGATACGTGTGGCGAAGGCGACAGCCTCCTCTATTCGCGATACCACAAGGGCGAACAAATGTCCTAAAAATGGCGCCACTCACCCAAACCCTGCACACGTTAAATCAGGTTGCTGAAAATATCGACATGTTCGGTTGCTCATTGACGGAATTCACAAAGGCAGTATTAAATGTTTTGTGTAATAATAGATAAAATGTAAGTGACTATGCTATTGTATTGGGGAAACCTGTAATGATAGTGTAAGAAGTAATAAACAAATAATAAACAAATAAACAAATAAATGTGTAGTAGCGCGGCATATCAGCATACAGCAAAGTGCGAGCGAATTGATCAGTTTCACAAATTGAGAAGAAACCTGTCAATGTGGTCACAGGTGGACGTGCCGCTCTATCCACAGCGTTGTTTGGGTTGAAATACACTCGTTGTCCATTTTCCAAATGAACTGCCAAATGGAATACAGTGGGATGTCTTTCATGAATTGCAAACGAAAATATGCGCCAAATAGCCTCATTGCTGCTTACATAGCGACCCATCTGATAGTGAGACACTTCATCATTTGTGTTTGTTACTGCGAAGATGGCCATGTCGCTACCTTTATTAACATATTTACATATGTACTTTATGGATTTCACAGAGTTACAAAATTCCACATTGATGTGAGCTTCAAAAGTTTTGGACAATATGGGCGAGAACGGCACAATCCAACGATTGTCTACATGAAAATCTTGTCCTTTTATCTTGACATCTACAGATCGTCCACCGTCCTCAACTGATCGCCGACGATACAATGGGTAACCATCGATTCCCGAGATGGTTTCAGCAACCAAGTTTCTCGGGTACCGTTTGGAGCACTTGCCGTCGATCATACAGGGTGAACTGTTGTTGAAAGCTCCGCAAGGTCCATGTATCATGTGTTTAGTTACTATTGTATGCAATTTTGGGTCATCCGTTTCATCAGGAATTTCGGCTGAAATAATGGAATCAATTTCTTCTGGCCTTATTTTGTCAACCAACCAGACTAATATATGAGCATGTGGCAAACCACGCTTTTGCCACTCAACAGAGTACATCCAACAACGTACTTGGCCATACACACGATGCTTTGTAATGAAATTCATTAAAGATTTTAATTTTTGCTTATAAACTCTGGCTGTGATGTCATGCCTATCAAGTGGTGTTTGATTGTGTAGCAGTTCTTTTTTTATTTCAATCCATTGTGGGTTACAGGTGAATGTAATGAATAGGTCTGGACGGCCATACTTTCGAACATAAGACATCGCATCTTGAGCGTACTCGTGCATGTGGCGCGGGCTTCCGATGTAAGTGGCCGGTAAAATTGTCATTCTTCCTACATTATTTACATTGCCGTCAGCATTGATTGCATCGCGAAGATGAATGTACTCTTCAGATCGAAGCTGCTGTTGGTTTAGACGAATGTATGTCAATCGTTCAGTCTCAATTTTGACGTACATGTCCACTGCATACTGATGAAAGAGCCGTTGACACATCAAAATGTGATTTACTTCACCTTCACGGATCATGAGTCTGTATGCATAATAATTCATGGCACTGACTTTTTTGTGTATATCAGCACCTGGAAGTACAAATGATAAAAAAATAATTTATATATTGAATATATAAAATATTTTATTTTGTATAATCTACTTACCTGTTGTTGGATTAACCATTTTGATATTAAAATGGTACCCATCTTCTCCCTGCCAGAAAATTAATGGGTATTGTAAAGCATCATAAGCTCTATGCGTTTCATATACACGTTTCAATTCATTGTTCCGGCGATGAAGTACAATATCTCTTGATTGCAAATTCTCTCCAACAACGACAATAGCCACTTCATCTATTGTCGGTGAATTAAACCTCCTTGCATGATCTCCAGCAGGTGTTTTGTCGGCTCTTATTACAATATTATGTCTGTCTGATGGCATCCGATCCAGTGCCATTTTGAACACCTTCACTAATTCATTATTCTCGTGAAGAAATGTTTGCAGTTGTTGGACAATGGTTCGCTTGACGGTTGGATTATGACCACAACGTGTATCAACTTCCGCATCTTGATTGCCCATAAAATAAATTTGCAAAAATTTATGATCTGTTTTTTTTTTAACATGAGATGACAAAACCAAGGATGTTAAAGTAATAGGAGCGCAGCAAAAAGTCTCTAAATCTATGGACAAAACAATGGAACGTTCGGATACACGGGTTTTTTTTTACATGAGATGACAAAACAATGGAACGTTCGGATACACTTATTATTCTTATTTTTGAGAGTTGGTAACACTGTAAGGTTGGCACCCATCAAACATGTCAAAAAATATTTTTGAGAGTTGGTAACACTGTAAGGTTGGCAACCATCAAACATGTCAACACATTAATTATTTTTATATTTTGAAATTTAAATACACGATGTTATGAGCAAAGTTGATATTATGTTGTCGATTCAAAAGTCTTGTTTTAATGCGTTCTTCAATTCGAGTGGAACTGAGAGTACAAATACCGTCAAATGTTTGACAGAAAGTAAGTGGTCAACTTTTATATGGGAAAATGGAATTGTCGTCTTACTCTATCTTACTCGCAATTTTTCCTTATTTGCTCACCGTTTAGACCTACCCTGGACTACTACAAACATTTTAAAACCAAAATCAGCTCAATCGGCCCAGCCGTTCTCGAGTTTTAAGCAGACTAACGAACAACAATTCATTTTTATTTATATAGATATGACGACCTCCGTGGTGTAATGGTTAGCACGCTAGACCGCTAATCCGGAGGTTCTGGGTTCGATCCCCAGCCAGGACAAGTTGGAAAATGGCCTTTTTCAAATATAGTATCGATGGATGTATTTATCATAAAATATAGTATCGTTGAGTTAGTATCCCATAACACATGTTTAAAAAAACTTACTTTGGGGCTAGCTTAATCAGTGTAATTTGTCCCTATATATTTATTTATATCATGGATATTACGACGGAACACATGAATATACTATATATATACATACTTACATACACAGCGGCGAAACACATAATCCTCGTTTTGGGCTTCGCCGTAGTAAGGTGAAAAGCTACGAAAAACTTATTTCTGTATAAATATATTTTTGGACATACCAAGGCCTCTCCTCATTATGTAAACCAAGGATTTTAAAACTAGCAACCTTTTCCTGTTGCTATAATATGTTGTTTCTTTATATCGGCGCAAAAAGATGGGTGTTAGAGTTTAACTCTTATTAGGTCTGTATATGGAATCATAATTTCCCAACGAATGCTGATTACGATTTAGTTTTTTAAGCAGACAGGATCAAAAGGTATCCTGCTATGATTAAAGAGTTTTTTCTATAGTTCATTGAAATTTAGATTCATCAAAATTTAATTTTGAAAGCAAAGACGTAAGTAGGCACCTACTGTTCTTATGGCCATTCAAATAATAAAATGTGCACCGTGTAATCAGCACATGCACAACACATAATAACAAAAATGTATTAGAATATGGAAGGACCAATTAAACACTAAAATTTTAAAAAAAAAGCTTATGTCTAAAAATAACCAAAAGAAGTCAGACCTAAAACCTAGTCTTAAACACAGTTATCTGTTTTATTGCATTTGCTCTGTTACTTGGCTGGACTGAATATCCAGATTGTAATACAATCTGGATATTTACTTCGAACTTATCGTATGTAAGTTCGAAGTAAATATCCAATGTACCAGGTAACGATGCGTGTAATGAAAACAAACAAGTAGAAAACAAAAACACGAATCATAAAATCGCATTACGTTATATGTAAACTTTTTTTAAGATCCCCTTATAATTAAAGGTACATATAAATGCGGCACATAGCGGGATTAAAAAGCAGGCTTTCAGCCGCGATATTATAATCCCAAGAGCCTACGAGGGAGGCACCACCCCTCTCTCTATCCCTGTCACTCTCAACATCGTTAATAGGGACGTCTCTCTCACTCACTTAGTGAAAAAATAAATCATTTATGGAAAGAAAGGTGTAGTATATCATTAACTTAAATAATTATGTAGGCGAACCCGCGGGCGCGAGTCGCTACTCCCCCGCGGCGCGTTTGCGTCACCGTTCCGTTACGCGAGCGTGTACACGAAACGTAAACGTCGTGGTTTGTTACGTTGAGAGTTAGGGGGTAGCGTGGAGCGGATAGTTTCGTGATTACAGTTTCGCATAATGGAGTGGGAGTGAAGTGACTGCGGCTTTAATCATTGGGGAAATATTCCCGGTCGAGCTTAACGCGCGGTTTTTCCTCAGGTCGGTGGCGGTACATGGCGTAATGATGCACCAACTCAAAGGAATTAAATTGAAACCGCGACACAATTATAAACCTCTCAGCTTGCAAATTGTTTGTTTTGACAAATTTTTGTGGAACTAAATACAGTTTTTATAATGCAAGTACAATAATACCTACCTCATAAAATGAAATAATTACTGAAAGGCGAAATAATTTTCGAATGATATATTAGATACCTACTCAGTCCGGGCTATAAACGCATGCTTTTAGGTCTTCTTCTTCTTCTTGTATTTGAGAGCTGCGCTCTTGTCGGTGGAGTGCTTCCCATGTCTCTCTTTCTTCCGCTAAGTTCTGAACTTCCTTTTATGTTTTCACATTTTATTTTTATTTTATTTGATGGAAAAATCTTTTAAGTTTTTCTAGAAGAAGATTTGTGTATGCATGTCGCAAATACGAGTATATCAAATGGAGATAAAGACCGACCGCTTTATGAGTCCGCGCCGGCGCGGTAAAGGGGCTCTGCCATCACAAAATGTAAATAAATAAATACATTAGATAAGTCACACAATTCAGCTAGTCCCAAATTAAGTTTTAAACTTGTCTTTAAGAATACTAACGCGGACAATTCTATATTTTAGGTATAATAAATACATTACATATACTTAAACACCCAAGACCATTTAAAAAATGACATTTGCCAATGAGTCCTAGCAGAGTCGAACCCAGAACCTTCACAGTGGCCGACAAGCGCGTGAATTATAAAGTCACGGATTTCGTCATGTCATAATGTAGGTAGAGCCATCGATGAAAGATTTTTTAGTAATATTTGATCGATGGTAGAGCTGATAACATATTGGCATAGCAATTTTAGATGTCTTAACATCGAATACAAGTACCAATCACATTCTCGAAAGAGGCAGTGATGCCTTGAACTAATCTGTAAAGTTGTTGATCTGTCAGTCTCTAGTCATGCGCAGCGCAGCATCCAAAATGCATTAGATAGATTAAATAGACCAGCTCTCTCAAACATTGGCCCGTTTTCTATTTTGGAATATATGGCGGTGTTTTTAATAAACGTATTTGATATTCAAACAATGAAATCTGGTTAGTTACCGATGGAAAGTATTGGTACTTGATTTATTCTTACTGTATTTTCACACACCTCGGCATTTTTTATTAGGTATGTTTACTATGCATGGTTTTTGCTTATAAACCGTCGAAAGTACTAGACGTATAAGAGCTAGCAAACAACTAAGTGAAGTTTATAGATAGCTATAATTGAACGGGACAAAACAGTGGTATGTGGTGTGTCCTCTAGTTTTACATAATAGCTCTTTGCCAGAACTTCACTAGTTTCGCCAACTTTCCTGGCGAATGCATGCGAGAGCAGTGTCCATTCAGTATAGTTTTTACAGCCACGTTGCCGTGTGGTTTTCGACATAGATAGGTCCACTTAGTGCTGGTCTAACCCTTGATGAAGGTAGAGCGATATCTTATGGCCCCTTTAAAAGTAGTCGACGTTTTGTTTCCTAAATAAGGCAGGACTGCTATCGCTGAAAATGGTTGGTGCCATAAATAAAATAAACAATTCAATGTTTCCACGATTACCTATATCCATGTTAGAAACATACTAAAATATGAAAAGATAGTGGGCGAATATTAACTTTTTTTTATAACAGGGGAGCCGTTTTGGTATTTTGATAATCAGAATCATTCGATTACAACTTATATAATTAAATAATTATATAAGTTGTAATCGAATTTGGAATATTTGTTTTTGTAAGTCACCTGTCGGTTGGTCGGTTGAATGGTAGACAAAGTCTAAGGCTTTGTCCGCCGTTTACTATTTTTGTAATAAAGTTGAATAAAATAAAATAAGTACAATAGTACAAGTAGTATTAAATACAATAAGTAAACGTTATCTTTTTATAATTGAGTATCTTAAAAAAACGATTTCATCATGTGTTAGAATTGTCATATAATTTGATACCATTCAGAAGTTTAAACTGGGAACTTTCAACTGTTTTAATTTTCAATTTCAATTTATTTATCCCAAAGACATAAATCAATTTTACAATATGATTTATTTTGCAAAGCTACTAGGCAGTTCACCGGCCGGTCGGTCATCTATCTAAAACCATCAAACAATCAAATTTTGTGTGGCACTTTTCACGCCAGTAAAATGTCGTACCCTGCTATTACAATAATCGTTACATGAATATTTTTTTATTTTTCATTTTACTTTATTTGGGAAACAAACAGTTACATAAACAAAATTAACAAAACATAAATAAAATACCTAAACCAATAAAGTTTCCTCTGATTACTACTACAGAAATAACGAACAGACAATGTTAAAAAATTAAAAGAAGAGAAAAAAACAAAATTTTGGTCGAAAGATACACATTAACAATTGTAACACAATTAAGTATTAATACGTAGTATAGTTATAACAATTACTTCACGTGCTAGCAACCAACGACCTAATTCCCTTTTTGTATGAACCAATAGATGATACAAATATGTCAAGGTCATTAAATTGACAATTATAATTATGACAAGCACGATATATAAATGTATTTTTTCTATAATTGGTTTTAAGTGCTGGTTCAAAAAACAATTTCTTATTCCTTGAGTGTAGACGATGGCATCTCAAACCTATATTACTAAGAAGGTAAGCAGAATCTAAATGGTTATGTAAAAGCTTATAAAGAAAAATTTGTTCTTTTTCCATGCGACGAGCAGACAAAGAAGGCAGAGGACTTAATTTATTCTGAGGACAATGATTTTCATAGAATTGCAAATGTTTGATGAACTTATTTTGTACTTTATTTAACATATCTATATATATATATATATATTATATTGAGGATTCCAAATAGTTGATGCATATTCTAAACTTGAACGAACAAACGAATTAAATAAAAGAATACTATATCTCTATAATTATATTTAAAATCTTTTCCTGTTCTGAGAACAAATCCTAACATTTTGTAAGCTTTAGATGCAATTTTATTGATGTGTGTATTAAAAGTAAGTTCACTATCCATATATACACCTAAATCACGTATCTCAGATACTCGTTGTATTGGGGTATTACTAAAATGATAAGGATATTTTATAGTTTTAAATTTCCGTGAAAATGACATGACATTACACTTAGCAATATTTAATTGAAGCAAATTATTTCTACAGTAATGTATTAGGCCATCAAGATCATTCTGCAACAATAAACAGTCTTCTGGTGATTTAATAACTTTAAAGACTTTCATGTCATCCGCAAACAGAAGAATATTAGAATTCTTAAAAACGGAGCCAATATCATTTATAAATAAATTGAATAATAATGGCCCAACATGGGAACCCTGTGGAACACCAGAAGTTACAGGAACAAAATTTTGAACAATAGCCCTTCATAGCTACAGCTTAACTGCGATCACGAAGATAAGATTCAAACCACCGCAGAAGGTCACCATGTATACCACAGTCTTCGAGTTTATTAATCATAGTCTTATTACATATACCTATTAATAGTCTGTGTACGCAACGTCAACTTGATAACCATCGTGCATTGCTGTACAAATACGATGAACAAATTCACACAAATTGATTTCAGTATTTTTATTAGTGGTGAAGCCATGCTGTTCGTCAATAAGACTAGGCTTCAAAATAGGAAATATCTGATCATAAACAATCTTTTCCAACAGCATTGGTAAAGTATTTAACTTGGAAATACCTCTATAGCTACACACATCATATTCATTACTAGATTTAAATACAGGTGTGATAAATGACCGTTTCCAAACCAATGGCATAGTTCCAGACCTTAAAGATTTATCGAACAAGACACATACAGGGAATGCAAGACTTTTACTACAAGATTTAAAAAATATAGGAGGAATTTTATCTGGTCCGCAACCCTTATGAATATTTAGATTTCTTAAATATTTTTCAACCATATAAGAAGACAATTGAATGGAACTAATTGATGTGCCATGAAATTGATTCCGTTCTTATCCAGAGTACTTTGGCAAGGAACGTGAGTTTCAAAAACTGAGCTAAAATAACTGTTAAACATTAAACATATTTCATTTCCGTCTGACGAACATTTGGAGTTATATTGCATAGTCTCTGGAATATCACCACCATTTCTTTTTGATTTGACAAAGGACCAAAAATATTTGCTATTGACTCGAATCTTAGATTCCGAATCTTCAATAAACCTGTCATAACATTCAATTTGAATACTCTTCTGTCTGTCACGCAAAACACAAAAAGTATCATAATCACTCTGTCGACCATATCGTTTCCATTTCCGATGGTGTTTTAATTTCTCTGAAATTATTTTTATTAATGCCTTGGAGTACCGACATGGATATTGTGTGTTGCTTTTAACCAGTTTGCTTGGTACTTGACATTCAATAATGCTATTGACTCTCTGATAGAATATACCCACGGCTTCATCGAATCGAATAATGTACACATTTATTCGACTGAACCTAATGTATTTTGTAAAATATAAGGCCAAATCAAATGGTCTTTCGCTAAAAAAAATATGAAAAGTAGTTCAGTATCACGAACTGAACTTGCTACAAAAATGTTGCCGGTGTTTTAAAAGTAGCCCTGTGTAGGTAGGACCATGCTAGTCTGGGAGACAACAAACAAAACTAAGAATATACCAGGAGCTTCTCTTTCCGCGCAGATTGTAAACGCCGATCGAGGAAATGGGCAAAAATAGGATACATGTCAATAGGCGATGTGGTTAGCAATCCTTCACTATTTTGATTCCTTTTTCCACCTCCACCATCACGCTAAAAGTGGCCTTTAGGTCTGCCCGCTCTATCTGCTTAGAGCCACAAGAATTTCTCTGCTGCCCTATTAGAAAGAATAAATACGTGATAGTGTGTACATTACATACATTAAGGTAGATTACTACACTTTTATTCCTTATGGAGCCAAGGGCCGCAAAACCCAAAGGCCACACTAACATAGTAAATAGATGGTGGGCTACCATGCCAACTAGTAAGTACGTAATATTTAGCGGAATTTCCTGACATTCCATCCATCGACTTCATCAAACTTCCCAAGAGGAAAGCAAGCTGGTACACAGGTGCTGTGTTGCGTTTTTATTTGCTTCAGCAATATGTGACCAAGCTAGAATTATGTATACCTACGCTAATGTATAGACGAGAAAGATGTCATCCCCAATACAATAGGACCTTATGTGCATGCCACTTAATTAATAATTTCAAAGAATTACTTATACAATTTCTAGTTAAATTCAATTCAATTCTTTATTGACTAAATAAGTGTTTTTACAATACATTTGATCTTACAAATTACACAGTCCTTCTTATTGACCTTTTCAGGTATAGCAAATGTTAAAATAACAATAAGTATTTCTTTAAAATGTACGTATTTACTTTACTCAATGTAATTGTACGGTTAACAACCGTACCGTTGTAGTTTCACATTTTACATTTGAAAAAGTATATAAATAGGTATAGGTAGATTACAACTTCAATCCGTGATCAAATGGAATCAATAGAAATGTTCTCAAGTGGTCCGTCTCATTTTGATGTCCGCCACACACAATCACGCATTTTTTGCAAATAATAAATTGGCCAAGGGCGTGTCGGGCCACGCTCAGACTACAGTGCCAAAGTTACACGTTACAACACGTTTGTTGTGTTCAATTTTATATTTTAATACCTATTTTAAATAAGTTAAAACTTTATGTAATTGCTTGTACCTACGATGTTTTTTTTAAATAGCTTTACTTACATCAAAGCAAATTTAACACTTCTCTGGACAAAAGCAAGCAAATATGAAAAGATCGTTGTACTACGTTTGATGTCTGGCCAAAGCTTCAAGCCGCATGATGCAGATGTTCCTAAAATTTATAAATCTTAGACTCTACATTTCTGATGATGCATTTCCATACGGAAATTAACGGTCAAGTGTGAGTTAAACCTACGTGAAGAGAGTTCGTTATTTTTCAAAATTTTAGGCCCAGTAGCTTCAGAGACAAGGGGATCAAATTTCGCCTATTTGCTTTATTAAGAATTGCTCATTTAAATAATAGGACAGACTTCATATAAGTGGGTTTTCCTGTAATTTACAGGTAATAAAACTATTATCTGTATTTTTATTCAAAAGTTTAGGCTCAGTGGTTTCGGAGATAAGAGGCAAACATACTTTATAAAATTATTTGCGATACACTCATACTGTCAAGGCTCCATTATTGTGGTGTGGTGTGGTGTGGTGTGGTGTGGTGTGGTGTGGTGTGGTGTGGTGTGGTGTGGTGTGGTGTGGTGTGGTGTGGTGTGGTGTGGTGTGGTGTGGTGTGGTGTGGTGTGGTGTGGTGTGGTGTGGTGTGGTGTGGTGTGGTGTGGTGTGGTGTGGTGTGGTGTGGTGTGGTGTGGTGTGGTGTGGTGTGGTGTGGTGTGGTGTGGTGTGGTGTGGTGTGGTGTGGTGTGGTGTGGTGTGGTGTGGTGTGGTGTGGTGTGGTGTGGTGTGGTGTGGTGTGGTGTGGTGTGGTGTGGTGTGGTGTGGTGTGGTGTGGTGTGGTGTGGTGTGGTGTGGTGTGGTGTGGTGTGGTGTGGTGTGGTGTGGTGTGGTGTGGTGTGGTGTGGTGTGGTGTGGTGTGGTGTGGTGTGGTGTGGTGTGGTGTGGTGTGGTGTGGTGTGGTGTGGTGTGGTGTGGTGTGGTGTGGTGTGGTGTGGTGTGGTGTGGTGTGGTGTGGTGTGGTGTGGTGTGGTGTGGTGTGGTGTGGTGTGGTGTGGTGTGGTGTGGTGTGGTGTGGTGTGGTGTGGTGTGGTGTGGTGTGGTGTGGTGTGGTGTGGTGTGGTGTGGTGTGGTGTGGTGTGGTGTGGTGTGGTGTGGTGTGGTGTGGTGTGGTGTGGTGTGGTGTGGTGTGGTGTGGTGTGGTGTGGTGTGGTGTGGTGTGGTGTGGTGTGGTGTGGTGTGGTGTGGTGTGGTGTGGTGTGGTGTGGTGTGGTGTGGTGTGGTGTGGTGTGGTGTGGTGTGGTGTGGTGTGGTGTGGTGTGGTGTGGTGTGGTGTGGTGTGGTGTGGTGTGGTGTGGTGTGGTGTGGTGTGGTGTGGTGTGGTGTGGTGTGGTGTGGTGTGGTGTGGTGTGGTGTGGTGTGGTGTGGTGTGGTGTGGTGTATGGACCTCGACTTCTTTATTCGTCTTTGGATCACTTACAACCAAATTTCAACTCAATCGGTCAAGAAGTTTTTTAGCAAATTAGCTGACAGACGGACGGATTGTTTGTTTATTCTTTTTTACAATATTTACCAATATTCTTCGGGTTCATATCTGTCTGTAAATAACTTGGTAAAAGTGCATGACTTCGTTATTATCAGCTATAGATTATTATTAAATAATTCATTAATTCTATGCTGGTCTGGGGGAAAAGAAAAAGCATATATAATGTTCCAGCTACTCCTCTCCCCACGTAGATCGTAAAAGTCAATCGAGGGAAGGGGCGAGAATCAATAGGTGATGCGGCTAGCAACCCATCACTATTTTGATTATATTTTTCCATCTTCACGCCCACCAATAGGCGACGTGGCCTTCGTGTATCACGGCACTGGGCTCTGCCTGCCCGTGTGAAGTATGAAGACATGATAATGTATCTTATTTACAAAATAGTTAGAAAATATAGGAACGCTTGTTTTTCAATGAATGATTTTTAAGTTCTATTTCTAGCACTGACACATTAATGTAATATGGTCCTTGTTGGTCGAAATAAAGAGTTTGAACATTATTTGTATTCTCACCTATACCCACGATCGGCTTTGGATCTGTGCGGAAAGAAAAGCAGCTAGTACATTCAAAATTTTTCCCATACCAGCATGGAAGAGCTTAATTAGATAGGTACTATAAAGTCAACTCAAAAACTTGGAAAACAAAATACATAGATACAACCGCACATATTTATTTATTTATTTATTTTACTCTTTCTTGCACATAATTTAACAAATTATACATAAATAATAGAGAAAAATTTTAGCATACAAAAGGCGGCCTTATCGCACAGCAATCCAGGCCACCTTAGGGTAGTATGGATACAAAAGAAATTTAGATATGTTACAGGTGAGGTGCAATATTTCAAAGGAGATATACAAATAAAATGTTATAGAATACATATAATACATTCTTATATAAAAAATATTTACATATATATATATAATATAAATAAGATAGTGTACACGAAAGAAAGTAAGAACCTAAACAAGATGCGAAAGGAAAAGAGTGACTTACAAAGAAGAAAGGAAGTGTGATTTGACTTGTGATTTAAAGCTGGCTCGCGTTCGAACCTGTCGGATGACATACAACATCCCCCTTTTTTTTAAGTCGCTAAAAAATCAAAATTTAACAATTAAACTTATTTAGTGGTTCTATAGAGAAATACCTCCTTCTTCGCCAATAGCGACATAATCATTGGGGAGGTATATTTTTAGAAATTACTTATTTTTAAAAGATAACTAGAAAGAATCTTTTTTGTCGATGTCTTTCGTTTATATCAAAGAAAATAGCAACTTTAGTAAGTAAATACACACTGTATTTGTGCACAAAGTGGGTATATATGAACTCTGAGATTTAGATATCTTAGAAAAAAAATATATATTACGTAATACTAATCACTTTTCGATATAAAATAAATTAAATATTTTATATAAAATATGTTATTATATTTTAGTTTGTTTAGTTTTAATTTAGTTACTTGTTAGTTTTACGTTGTATTTTTAGTTTGTCACTATTTTAATATGTTTTTACGAAATAAAGAATTATAGATTTAAATAAATTAAAAGTAAAATAACGTGTAATAAGTACCAAAGAGCTATCTACTAACTTAAAAAAGTTTTTATATGTGAAAGTTATTAAATTGATAGTTTTTTTAAAAGCTATAGATACTTATTTACAAAATTTCCTCAGTTAGTTTAGCGTAGTAGTTAAATATAGTTTTTCATTAAAGACCTTTATTTATCTAGATTTTCGATTTAGTTTTTAGACTTTATTTGTAAAGGTATAACAAACAGAAACATTAATAAAATCTTAACTATCCAACTGATAATACTAAGTATGTACCTTTACAATAATTGTGTTCTCATGTACTGTTGACTGATTTTATTTTATTTGCAAAAATCAATATTTATTTTGACTATGGCAATTCAAAACCAATCAAGTTGCTACTTTTACTTTTTCGCTACCCCCAGCTGTCCCGGTTATTCTGTTACAAAATTGTGCTAGGTGTCAGACGTATACACTTCCAAGTAAAAAGTGAGAGTGATATAATTTCATAGTTCTCCGTACAAAAAGTAGTTTAATTTGGCCGTTACCAAATAATTAATTCAATATGTACTCGTCATCTTTTTATGAGAATAAATTCTTTAAATATAAGATATAATAAATTATTTATTTAACTATACTTCAAGAAAATGTAAGAATAAAACCATTATAATGCACCTCCTAAAAACGAATAAAATAAAAAGGGTTACACCCTTTTTTTCGTTTTTAGTAATTTTAAATAAAATAATAGGTAACAATATCATTCGGGTGCAGTAGGTACTGGATATTTATATCTATCGGACTTTGGTGCCCCTTATGTCTACATACATATACATTAAGTACCTGCTTAGGTAATAGTCACAGAAGACAGTGGTAATAGCACAGAATACATAAGAGTCAAAGTAATAGTGTAACTTTATAGTACATTACGATGCAAGTGCGTTATGGTGGTTATTATAACACTTGACGGGGAATTTCAGCCCAAGCCGAAGGCGAGGGTGTAATAGCGCCGAGTGTGTTTAACCAATAAGGTTGCAGAAAAACGCTGGATGCAGGCCGCTTCCGATCGGTCGTTTTGGAAATCCTTGGGGGAGGCCTATGTCCAGCAGTGGACTTCCTGTGGCTGATATGATGATGATGATATGTTTAACTAATATACGCACGTATAAAAGTGATGTTTCGGATAACCGTATCCATAACCGTATCCGCGGATATCCGAGGGAGAAGAAAGATCCGTAAGTATCCGTATCCGTTACTTTTCTCGCGGATCTTTAAGGGATTTTTTATCTTATTCATTTTCAATTGATATGATTAAATGATATATATAGGTGATTAGGTAGAATTATAAAACTATTAAATTCCATTCAAGAGTATTTTTGCCAGTTTTATATTGCAAACGTTTATCGTAGTAAGTTACCATACCAATAGTACATAACTCAAAGGTACTAAATCAACTATCTTTATAATGAGATCAATATAATAGAATGTTATAAAATCACTTTTATAAAACAAGAGCAAAACATAATACCCAGTCAGTAGGCAGCGCGCTGCGCTGATTTTAAAAAGTAAAACGGCAGGAATGCAACTGTGTGCATCATAGTTTTATGGTTTAGTTTAAAATCAAAAAAATCACCACCATAAAGCGCAATGTAATGTAACTACTTATTACTTAATAGTTACACTACTTATATTATTCGTGCTTCAGAAAGCACAAGCCAAATACCAAGCATCTTGCTTGGTATTTGTTAATCAAGATTTCAGATTCAATAGCGGCTTGACGTTTTACATAAAAATAATGTTGGCCACTAACACCTTGACCGACGATCCGCCCGAATCGCTTATACATTTCACGTTTTATTTCTCTTTAACTTTTACCAAAAAAAACCAAAGTAGAACATTTTTATCCGGCTTGAAAAAAGGCGGAGGTTATTAACTGACAATTCAACTGATTTTGTTTTGTTGTGATATCTTCGGTTTGATGATTTTTTTTTAAATTTCAAAGCCCTAATTATGTTATTAACTTGGTGAAGATATGATGAAGAACTTCGGAGATATGGAGGAAACTCCTCAACGAAAATGAAGTCAGTTGTTTTTATTTTTGTAAAAAAAGATTATCATGTATGTTACAATTTTACGCTGTAAGGGCATCTTTAATTTTCGAAGCGACTCCTACTACCTACATAGAAAGACAAACTGACAACGTATGTAGGTACCTATATACTACAAAGCCAAACTTACCATAAGTAAAAAATGTTAAAAGGCATCTTTCATTCACATTAAATAATATTTTTAGTACTTAGGTAAAGGCTTAGTTTAGTGGAGGCAATTCAATCAGTGGCCGGTGGCACCTTAAACGATATCGATATTTTTTAACACTCGACGAAAAAGAGGGGTGCAGGTGACGTGTCTGTGTGTCTGCTGAGGCGTCGTAGCTCTTAAACGAATAGACTGATTTTGATGCGGTTTTTTTTTTATCGAAAGTCTTGTTTGTCATATTGGTTCTTAGCTACCTGCATTTGATGAGTTATTGCGGGCTTGAGAACGCTTGAAAATCGGGTGTTTTTTCATTTTTTTGGCAAATAAACTTAAGTACCTAATCTAGTAGAAAAGATTTCCGAAATTCAGGAATATTCTTCAAGAATATAAAGGTTTTTTTAATTCTATTACTGAGGAAGCTACTTAGTATAGGTACCTATGATCCGAAGACATGTTGAAGATTGCTAATATGTAGGTACTTTTCACTACCTATCTAATGCCTATGTCATGAAACTAATTTAACACTGTGTGTGTGTGTGTAAATGAATGTAAAATGTTTAGGAAACTATTTAAAATTGCAACTTGAATGCTTAAAATTTTGTATAAAGTATTTGACTCAAACTAGCTATCGAGTTGTGAGCCGTCTAGACGCGCTGATACCTCGTAGAGTCAACAATGTCCTAATAAGCGTATTAGCATCTGTCTACATTAAGAAACCTAAACAATACGTCTTAATTACTGGAGTAAGTTGAGTTTGCGATGAATACGCCGGCCGTAGCCCGACTACGGAGTATTTCCCATTTCCCCGGCAAATATTGTGCACAATTACGTCGTTTGCGCTATTTTCTTCTTCCCGGGAAATTCATGCAAAATAGAACGCCTTGAGCGCCCGAATGGGACTTAAATGGACTTCATTAGGCGCAAAAAACGTCGCCCGACGGTTGCGTGCGCGAATTATGCAATTTCATTTCAAATTACGGGTGCAAAGTCTCGGAGGGAGGGGGGTCCCGCAGGGGGCGCCTATTAAGGCGGCTGCACACACGACACGACCACACGGTTTTTTCGCCACCCCCCGCGAGAGCGTGCCACTCTGCACCTAAACGCCGGGGGTTAGGGGCGAAAAGGGCACGAACTGCATTTGATTAAATTATTTCTCCATTATTTGATTCGCCACCTCTTTCAAAATGGCGGCAAAAAAATTGCGTCGAGTCGCGACCCGGTGCGTTCTGATGCATAGCCACCTCACAGGCTCACTATTATGGTAGGTGTAGATAAACAAGTAGGTAGGTGTAGAAATGCAGACAGGCATTCTTTCCTCAAATATTTCTGTCGTGCAACAATTATGTATGTAATAATTTCTCTAAGTATGACCTCCAACAAAAACAAAATACCGAACACATGCTGACTGTGGAGAAATTGATTAACGACAGCAGGTACAATCAAGAAACTCTTGATTTATTAACTAAGCAATGTACCTGCGGGCAATTCACCCAGCCCACCATCAGTGTCTCCACACCAGAGCTCTCTCCTTGTGACGGTAGTTTGTGTAGTAATGTTTCTGATTGTGTTGACCTTATTGACCCTCCATGTAATACAATAGTATTTTCTGACAGTATAGGTCGCAATATGGGTTGCATGTTAAACAAAATTCTAGATAAAACTTGTATAAATTACTGCTTCCCGGACGCAACCTATACTCAAATTTTAGATAAAATTAAATCAACCAAACTGAATTGTAAATCTACTGTTGTATTATTAATAGGCAATAGTAACAAAGTAGGAAAGAAAGAAATAATCAGCTGTATGGATTATTTATCTGAACTAGAAGTAAGCAAAATAATATTATGTGCGATCCCATATCTACATTGCCAGTCTCCAAAAACTAATAAAATCATTCACTATCTCAATACTTTGATACATAATATGACATGTCGTTATAGTGATAAATTAGTGTTTTTTGACACTAACAATTTTATAAGTGAATGTCATGTGACAAAAGATAATATTTATCTTTCAAAATATTTTAGACATAAGATTGCTACATTGATAGCAAATAATATTAATTTTTGGACGAGTTTACATTGTAAACAAGATTCTAGTTTTAAGACACCTACAGACTTACCAAGTTTATGTAACGGTAATTCTGTAGACTTGACGACAGATTTAAACTGACCATTCGGACAACGGGAAGGCCTCATGAATTAAGAATACTTCATCAAAATTTAGAAGGTCTTTCCGGCAAAGAATTATTAGTAGAATTAGTTTTAAAAGAAATGGATGTGGACATTTTATGTTTGACTGAACATTGGCTGCATGAGAGTCAGATGATGTTCAGCCTAAACAACTATATTATTGTTAGCTGCTTTAACAGAAAGTCTGCTCAACGAGGGGGTTCTTTAATTTTTATAAAAGATTCTTTCCGTAGCAAAGAGCGGAAGGATATTGTCAGACATTCTGTTGAGCGCTGTTGCGAGGTGGTCTGTGCCGAGCTTGATCATCATATAATTGTTTGTGTATACAGTCCACCAGATAGTAATTTCAAAAGTTTTTTAAAAGCAATGGACCAGGTTCTTAAGTCCTGTTCAACTAGAAAAAAGAATTTAATTATTTGCGGTGATTTTAATGTTGATATTTTAGTACATAATCCAAAGAGCACACAATTCCTAAATCTTTTTAAGTGTTATGGATTAGAAAACTTATTTTTTGAGCCAACCAGAATTACAGCTACATCTGGCACATGTCTTGATAATTTTTTTTGTAATATTCAATATTGTGATAAATCTGTTATTAATAAATTGCCTTCAGATCATTCTGGTGTATATGTAGCTTTTGTCAAAGAGTCCACCAGTAATTTGAGAAAAGATAAGATCTTGTGTAGACCGATTACTTCTAAAAACATAAAAAAACTTAATAATAATTTAGATAACAAATTATTATCAGTGGTATAAACAGGAAATAATCCTGACGACCATTATAATAAACTATTTAGTACTGTTTCCTCTGAGTATTCTAAAACATTAAAACAAAAAAGAGTAGTAGTTCATAGTAAATCACAGTTTAGTGAATGGGCTACTACCGGCATCTACATAAGTAGAAACAGGTTATATGATCTATATGCCCAAAAACAATATAACTTTAATCCTTCTTTTATAGAATATGTTAGAAATTATTCTAAAATATTTAAAAAAGTTTGTAGACGAGCCAAGTCGAATAGTATTAGCAAAAAAATAAATAATGCTCCTAATAAAATTAAAGAAACATGGAGTGTCATAAATAAGGAAACAGGTAAAAATAAAACCAAAGAAAATATTTGCCGAATCAAATGTAATGGTAAAAATACTTCAAAAACTGAAGAAATAGTAAATATATTTGATGATTATTTTATTAACATTCCTTTGGAACTCACTTCTAATGTGAGTTCTAGCGCCCAGGGTGCTGAGGCTTTGCTTAAGAGCAATGTTAGCCCTTGTGATTCTAAATTTAATTTTAAGCATGTTAGCCCTAGCGATATAATAGATGCTTTTAAACAGTTAAATTTAAAAAAATCAGAAGATCACTGGGGCATGTCAGTAGCCGTAGTAAGTCATATAATACACATAATTGCTGCCGATTTAGCTTTTATATTTAACGAATGTATTGATGAAGGCTTATTCCCTAACTTAATGAAATGTAGTAAACTAATCCCCTTATTCAAAAAAGGAGAAAAAACAGACCCTGGCAACTACAGACCTATCTCTATTCTGCCAGTTTTGAGTAAGGTGTTCGAAAAGATAATGCTCAATCAAATGCTACTTCACTTTAAGACCAATAATCTTTTCCATAGCCAACAATACGGCTTTACTGCTGGAAAATCGACCACCGATGCAGGAGTAGCACTTATTACTAATATCTACGACGCGTGGGAAAACAGAAATGATGCAATTGGATCATTTTGCGATCTTTCTAAAGCATTTGATTGCGTTGATCATCCAACACTTTTGCTCAAATTTCGTCAATACGGTTTTGATGATAGGTCAATTAAATTAATAGAATCTTACTTAACTGATAGGCTTCAAACTGTTGATATAAACGGCGTAAAATCACACGGGTCTAATGTGAAAATGGGCATACCCCAAGGTTCAATTCTAGGACCGTTCCTTTTCTTAGTTTATGTCAATGACTTGCCTTACATGGTTGAGAAAGAGGCTGACATGGTGCTGTTTGCTGATGACACCTCGCTAATATTTAAAATAGATCGACATAACAGTGATGCTAGCGCGGTGAACAGCACCTTATCTTTAATTTCTGATTGGTTTTCGGCCAATAACCTCATGTTAAATGCGAACAAGACCCAATGCATTCGATTCTCTCTTCCTAATGTGAATCAAGCCTGTGTTGACATACTAATTAATGGTCAGAAACTCGATCTGGTTGAAAGTACTACCTTTTTAGGAATCACAATTGATTCGAAACTTCAATGGGGCGCTCATATAACTAAACTTTCTAATAGGCTTAGCTCTGCGGCTTACGCTGTTAGGAGAATAAGACAATTGACAGATGTAGCAACTGCTAGACAAGTGTACTTTAGTTACTTTCACAGTCTAATGTCTTACGGGATACTTCTATGGGGGAGTGCAGCGGACATTCAGACTATTTTTCTTTTACAAAAAAGAGCAATTCGTGCTATTTACGGTTTAGGATCGAGAGACTCACTGAGGGAATTATTCAAGGAAATAGGTATACTTACTTTTGCATCACAATTCATATTTGAAAATATAATGTATGTAAGGAAAAATATTTCCATGTTCAATAAAATAAGTGATTTTACAGATAGAAATTTACGTAATAAGAATGACTTAGTTAGCCCGTATTACAGGCTGAATACAGTCAGTAAGTCTTTTATGGGGAAGTGTATACTTTTTTATAATAAATTGTCAGAATCGGTCCTTGATATGCCAGACAGAAAATTCAAAGCTTATGTAAAGAAAGTACTTTGTGAGAAGGCATATTATAGGACCGATGACTATCTTAAAGACAAAAAGGTCTGGCTTGAGCTTGGCGCGGGTCCCTCTTAAAGGTTTGTATACTTAGACATGTCATAATTTAGGTACATTGGTACATACTAAATTTACAAATTGACATTATTTTAAATTTCGTAATTCTTATAATTCAATTTAATTATGACATAATAAACAATGTAATCTCTGTCCATCTATATAACTAATTTTAAGTTTTTAGTTTGTTAGTTGACGTCTTTGGAGAAAACGTGCAGTGCAGTTTGTTGCCGCTTCTTCTGCACTTGCGCCTAGGAAGCGGCGTAAACTTAGCTTTAAGTAACGATTTGACGTCAACATTTGTGCAAAACAAAACAAAGTGACTATTATTAAGAGATATTATAAATATCCTATGATAATAAAGATATTTTGAATTGAATTGAATTAGGTATATTTTGTTAAGAAACTTTTAATTATTTTGATTTAAACATTAGTAACACTATCACGTTTTTGCAGACAAAGCCCAGGGGCGCAAAATCCAAAGGCCACTTTTAGCGTGATGGTGGGCGAGTTGAAGGAAGGAATCAAAATAGTAAGATCAATCCACACCACCTGGATAGTTGGCAATCATCCACCGTACATTTTTAAAGGAACTTTCTGCCACGTACGACTGAACTGTGGAATCAACTTCCTGCAGCGGTGTTCCCGAACCGATACGAGATTGAAACCTTCAAATAAACCGGCCAAGTGTGAGTTAAACTCGCATGGAGAGGGTTCCGTACAATTGATTAAATTCTTATAGGTTTTTCTGTAATCTACAAGCAATGAACTATATTTCGTTTTTTTTTAATTTTAGGCTCAGTAGTTTCGGAGATCAGGGGGGGGGAATGCTCAATTTTCGTCTTCTTTCATGAATAAAATCAAAACTATTCATTTTACAATAATAACAAAAATATATTTGAGATCCTCATAACGAGCCCTTTCATTTCATAAATGACACAGTAAGGTTGGCAAACTTTTTTTTTAATTTCCTAATTTGTACCCCGACAATGACCCTTATTTTAAAAAAAAAATATTTACTTTGTTTGTGTTTGGGTCATAGGATTACAACATTCTACCAAATTTCACCTGATTCGGTCCAGTAGATTCAGAGCAAATTGGCTGTGACAGACGGACGGACAGACAGACGCACGAGTGATCCTATAAGGGTTCCGTTTTTTCCTTTTTCGTACGGAACCCTAAAAACGAGTCCATAATTTCCTGAAAGGCTGGTAAAGCTCTTGTTACACCACCACCAGGTGTTGCAGTTGTCCATGAGCAGTGGTGATCACTTACCATTAGGTGACCCGCTTGTTCGTTTGCCGCCCTATAACATAAAAAATAAACCGGCCAAGTGCGAGTTAAACTCGCGTGGAAAGGGTTCCGTACAATTGATTGAATTCTTAAAGGTTTTCCTGTAATCTACAAGCAATGAACTACATTTTGTATTTTTTTTTAAATTTTAGGCTCAGTAGTTTCGGAGATCAGGAGGGGGGGGGGAATGGTCAATTTTCGTCTTCTTTCATGAATAAAATCAAAACTATTCATTTTACAATAATAACAAAAATAGATTTGAGATCCTTATAACGAGCCCTTTCATATGATATATGACACAGTAAGGTTTGCAAAACTTTTTTTTTTAATTTCCCAATGTGTCCCCCGAAAATGACCCTTGTTTTAAAAAATATTTATTTACTTTGCACATGTGTGTTTGGGTCATAGGATTACAACATTCTACCAAATTTCACCTGATTCGTTTTGGTAGATTCGGAGCAAATTGGCTGTGACAGACGGACGGACAGACAGACGCACGAGTGATCCTATAAGGGTTCCGTTTTTTAATTTTTTGTACGGAACCCAAAAAAGTAAATCAAACATAGGTAAGTAAGTGCGTAGGTACGAAATACGTATTTTTAACCGACTTCAAAAAAGGAGGAGGTTATCAATTCGACTGTATGTTTTCTTTTAATTTTTTTTTATGTATGTTTGTTACGCGATATCTTCGCCAATTATAAACCGATTTTGATGATTCTTTTTTTATTTGAAAGCCTTTACTACCAAGTTGGTCCCATTTTAATTTGGTGAAGATATAATGAAGGACTTTGGAGAAATGGAAGAAACTCCTTAAAAAAATTAAAGTTGGTTGTTTTTTTTGTTAAAAATTTAATTATTACTAACGAGGTTACAGAGCCAAATGTTGCAAAATCAAAAGTACACGCTTTAACATGATGATGGGATGCCTATCATGGAAAACTGAAATCAGAAATAGCTAGTGATAGTTGCTAACGCTCTTTATCAGCTTTTTTAATTTGCGTGAAAGGAGCTGGTATGTTTGTTTTCCTCCCAAGATTTTAAAACAGAAAACTGCTAGGAAATTAGGCAGTAAAATTACTTGACATCGTGTTATGACTTACATTTATAAGTAACTGCGGCACTCGTAGATATATTTATAGTTGAGCTCACCTCATCATTGCCATTTTATTTCTTATTCTCGTTTACAGCCTAGGTACCTAAATGCTGGGAGGATTGCCTCATAGTCCCCACGCGGGGGGCGGGCTGGTGCAGTAGATGGTATTAAGTCTGCCCGTTCTCTGTTACATAAACTTCCTGTAGTCACCTCTTACGACTCCCATGGGAAAGGAAAATCACAATACATACTTAGTCTTCGTCTGTATCTACAGTTTCCCGTGTCAGACATCTAGTATAAATAAATTATATGGTTTTACTTACCTACAAGTTTATTTATCTAATCTAATCGAAAACTTCTGAAAAATATTTTAAGTTGTAGGTGCAGTCATTACCTAATATATTATACAAATATTATTAAAATAAATGCATTTCATTTCAATAATGTACTCGTACGTACATACTGTTCGTTTGTTGTTTTTCGTGTGTGTAAATGGCAAACCCTAGTGTCAGATTTTTAAAGCTGCCTGAAGGTATCTGACAACCGGGACCAACGGCTTAACTTGCCTTCCCATAGTAATATTCAATAAACTTATGACGCCTATTTCCTTACAATAATCGTGGACCAAAAACGAGTAATTTAATTTCGATAAGTTGAGTGACTCGCAGAGGGCTACACGCGCTTTTTCACAAATATACTTCCTAATCTTACATAAAATCTTAAGACGGTAAAAACAATTTCTGACCAGGTCCAAAACGTGTTTTACAAAACGCAACTCATTGTACAAACTCATTTTTGAAATGTATTCATTTATGTTCCGTTTTCGCCTATTTTCTCAAATAACTAAAAAAATACCGATCTAAGTAACAATAAAAAAAAAAATATATAGATAAGTATCGTATAAGTATAGTATATAAATATAGATAAGTATTTAAAATTTTCGTAAAAAGCTCTTGTCATTTGATATATCACAAGATATTGTTTACAAAACTTTTTTTTAACACATTGCTGGACACTCAGTCAGACACAATAGAAAGAACAGTTAATCTACGTCTATAAACGTAGTGTGTCTAGCAATGTGTTAAAATGTCTATCATCATCATCCGAGCGTGTTCCCGGTTGCATCCTCAGCGGTTACGCTTCAGAGCCCGGGGTCCGCTACCTAACCTAGGCGATTTGACGAGGTTACTGGTTTTTACACAGATTTTTTTAAATGTCTATTTAAGTAAAGTAAAGTAAAAAAGTATCGTTACTTATATCGTTAATTGATAACGTTATACTCGTAACCTGTATTATCGATACCTCTTATAACGTTACCACTAAAATAACGTTATTTAACGTTACTTTTAGTGTGAATTTGGTATCGTTAACAAGCCCTGTACGGAACCCTAAAAATCTAGATTATGTACAGGCTGGAAAGCGGGGTAAGGGAAAGGAGGATCAGCTTACCAATGCTCTTTTTATCTGTATGTGAACAAGCTGATTGAGGAGCCCAGCAGCGCCGACGTTGGGTGCGCTATCGACGGAACCTCTGTCAGCGACACGAGTATACTCGTCTCCTACGCTGACGTAATCGTGTTGCTGTGCCCTTCAACCGGCGCGCTCTACAAGCTGCTTGGCATCTGTGAGTGATATGCGGTGTCGCATGGTCTTAGATATAATACTGCTAAGAGTGAAGTCCTTGTCTTCAAAGCTAAAAATAGAAACTATAAAGTTCCAGTAGTGAAACTTAATAGAGTTCCTCTGGACCAGGTGCAGAAATTTAAATATCTGGGACACTTGGTCACCGACTCGCTCAAAGATGAGTTGGACATGAAAAGGGAGCGGGAGCCTTGCGTGTTAGGGCTAATATGATAGCCCGAAGATTTGCACGCTGTACTAGGCAAGTAAAAGTTACGCTTTTTGAACATTTTGTAACTTTTTGTACACGTGCAGCCTTTGGACACATTACACCCAAGTAGCATGTGGGGCTCTGCGCACCCAGTATAACAATGCCCTTAGAGTAATTTTGGGAATGCGCCGCCCTTGTAGTGCTTCGGGGGTGCTGGCGGAGGCTGGAGTTGACAGTCTGTCAGCTATTATAAGAAAGCGTACGGCATCCTTGATTCACTGGGTGTGGGGCAGCGCCAACATTCTATAGTGAAAACGGTTGCGGCTAGATTATTATTATTTATTTATAAAACTTTATTGTTCCAAAGTAAAAATATACATTACATACATAGGACTATTGGGATGAAATGCTAGTGGATTGGAACATGAGCTATGGGAAGGACTATGGCACCTGCCTGGCCAATGTTTAGAAACACGAATGGGCCTCCGAAAAAAGGCTGCACGATAATGTGCAGCAAAGAGGGCAACACTAGTTGAGTGGCTTAAGGGTGGAGAGGTGTCAGTGGGCTTTAAACAACCATCATTTGCTCCCTTAGGGTCCCATCAGGTACGCCCACTCACCACTGACGTTTCACATCCACCCTACGAGCTATAGCTCTCTCGACTCCACCCTGGCCGGCCACTTAAGGCAAGACAGAGGTAGGGGTTCCTGTTACCTCATCGGTTTCCACTCCGTCCCACCAACAAAGGCAAGTCGGAGACGAGGAACAGGGGCCTCCCCTAGGAGCACTCAGGTCCGTGGGGTCGCTACTCCCCAACAGCTCGCCACAAGCTGCCCTGCGGGTTTATTATTATTATTTTTTATTGAACACACTAGCAGCTTATTATGCTGATGGGTGTGAGATTTTGTTTTTGTCCAGTCTATTCGTGGAGCTGTTCACTGAAGGTGCAGTAACAGCATTCAAGCTATAGCTCGCTCCGGTCTGTTACTACTCGATTGGAGAGAAAATTTTGAAATGATTTCCTTTTAGCTCTCGATACAACACAATTTCAGCTGATTTCCTCTCAATCGTTTCTTGTCATATAATTGGAACATTAGTTACGAGTATATGTCTTGTAGATTGGACGTGGACAGTGCTATCATGCAGCACTGGACTCGCGTTCACCTAGTCAAAGAACCGTCTAATAATTTTTATGTAGATGTTATACTAGCATAGTTATAAGTTTCCTTGTTATACTAACATAGTTATAAGTAAAGCCTGAAATAAACATTTTTTTTTTTATTTACCTTCCTAAGCATGGAGCTGCTCGAGAAAATTTTATGCCACTTATTTTGGTCAAGTGCGGATTACTCGCGGGGGTTGCTTAACTTGCGATAGGAAGCGCTAGTAATGCGGACCACACCACAGCTCCTCAATTATATCTCCTAATATTGTTTGTTATTCGAAATAATAAAGCTTTATTATCTACAAGGAAGGAATATGTCTTAATCCCTTTTTTCCGTTTTTGAAAAGTAATTTGTAGTCATGAGCTATATTCGTGCATTTTCTCGATTATCAACGGTGAATATTTATGAATAAAAGTACTTAAATAAAATATATTAAAAAGTTGTACCTCGCCGCGTTACTGTTGATACGTCCCACAGCACGATTTGGGAACCCCTGCTCTAGATTGTAGAGCTTTTTCCTTAGATACCTTGTACCATTCGTTTTTATATTTACCTTAGAAGAATTTACTAAAAATTTCCTAGATTAAAAACTTTTCTAAACTTACAAGCTCTTTTTTTTCTCTTCTTTTTCTCTTTCTTTACAACGATTATTTGAAATATCTAATTAGGTGGGTATTAATTAGGTACTTATTACATGCTTTGGTAATATATAATTTCAGTGATTGACTTTCTCCTTTATGCTTTTATATGTTATTAATTTTGAATATAGGAAGTACCTACACGTAGAGTCGACACAGATACTTACTTAAAGGTAGGCCCTACCTACGTCGACAGTACATTTGCGGTCAACTTTTACTCTCTTTTCTATCTCCATGGTTTTTTTAGATTTTTTTGTAAAACTATTTTTATTGCACATGCAAACTGCCTGAATCAGCAGACTTGAGCCCCAGGCCTTCTTCGATTCTCGGCTTACATCAAATGAAATAATAGAGCTATAACCTAGAGTTGCCAGAACAATGGTCACCCGACACGGCACTACCTGACTATTCGCGCATCGATACCAAAACAAACTATTATACAATTCATGGCTAAAAGGCGTATTGTGAAAGAAGTGACAGGACGAGCCATAGACAAACAGATTTAAAAGTGTAATGGATACGCGGAGGGAGGCGGGGGATGTTTGGACAGCGGCACAATAGTTCCGGATGCGAAACCAAAACGAACCATTATACTCGTAAGGCTGTAAACCTTTGAGGTGTCTCGCCTTAATGACGTAAGTCGAGACGCACTCTTTTGTTCCGTTCGCGACTTATTGGGTTACCGCCTTTAATCTCGATAACGATCGCTCAATCAATTTTAAGTGTTTTACGCACCTCGATTGTGTAATCAATAGTCCTTTGATTCGAAAGAAAGCAGGTAATTGAATCCGCCACAATCAAGTCCGAGACGATCAGGCTTTGTCGGGAATCATTGTCATAGCGATATTACTTTTCCTCTTAGATTTAGGTTACGGAGTCATGGACTTACCTCCTTCGTTAACGACGTCTGTGGCGCAGGTATCTAATCGTATAAGGTAATTACACCGACTATGGATCAAGATAGATACAGCTTCTGTATGAATTTGCGTGTCAATCTGGCGTCAAATTGACTTCATTTAGAATCGTCGTGTATGTCAATTCATTAGATCGGATATTCATTTTCTATTGTAAAATAAAATACCTAAATCTGCCGTTTTGAGCCGTAGAAACTCGTCGAAAAACGTTGGAGGAAGTAATAAAAAAGTTTCCTTCCGTTTGTAAGTAAATTTTCTATTAAACTCACTGTACCGTTATTCGAAGCCTATATAATGAGAGAGCATCCATTTCCGGTCGGAGTACTAGTCATGACTTCCGGCTTAGGTCCACGCCCATCCATTTCCGCTCTATTCGTTGTGTTGTGCCGTTCTGCCACGCGACACTAGCGCCACCTAGGGTAGTTGGGTTTTGTAACCCAGTTTGTTCGTCATTGGCGTTTTTGATTCCGTTCGAGACGGTTATCTAATATGCAACGCATAATTCAAACCGCCTCGCCGGTACTAGCCAAAAACTTCAGGAGGAAAAGTGGTAATATCGGCGGAAAAATACCCGCTGTGATTGTAAATAAAATTTTAAGGTTATTTGAGGTATCAAATTATAATATGTACACGTGTTTAAACCGTAAGTACTTTGAAACATTACTTTTTCTCCAGTTTATTCCGGTTATTGTTTTTCCTATATTTTAACTGTGTTACAGTTTATAGGTAGTAAATAATTACTGCTACCTTAAGAGTCTAAATTTGGTTTTAGATTTGATTACGTCGGAAACATACCTATGTATGTTTTACTTTGTTTGGCAATCAGGTCTATTGCTAATTTTAAAATTTTATTTTTGTTCTTAACGGTTTTCGCTGCTCAGTGTTATTGATACAGGGATGAAAAAGCTCAGGGATGAAATCTCCTAAGCTTACACCTTTTCAGTGTGTTATAATCTAGTGATAAAAACCCGGACATAGCTTTTTGGTAAAGGAAAATCGACTCAGAAAAGGAAAATCACGTGAGTAACCATATGCTTAAACTTATGTACAAGTAATGTAAACGCCACTACGGCGTGGCCTCTACGTGTAGAATTATCTAAGAACGATACACTTGCAATATGGCCATATGAAAACGATCTTATTCTTGATAAATGTGTAGTTTCTCAGCTACCTTAAAACTGCGCTACTGATTTTTGGAAAATGATGAATTGTGAAAAGGAGCAATCTCGATGAAAATCATACTGGAACCCCTGCTCCGCAGAGTTCCTATCATGTTGATTTACAAAAAAACAAAACCTAGAGTCGCACTTCTGCCCTGCACAGCGACGTGACGAACGTAAAATCATACCCCCCAAAATGGAACCCCTGCTCCGCAGAGTTCCTATCGTATTGATTTAAGACGAAACCTGGAATCGCACTTCTGCTCTGCACAGTGACGTGGTAAACGTAAAATCATACTGGAACCCCTGCTCCGCAGAGTTCCTATCGTATAGATTTATGACAAAACCTGGAATCACACTTCTACCCTGCACAGCGACGTGACAAACGTAAAATCATACTGGAACCCCTGCTCCGCAGAGTTCCTATCGTGTTGATTTACGACAAAACCTGGAATCGCACTTATGCTCTGCACAGTGACGTGACAAACGTAAAATCATACTGGAACCCCTGCTCCGCAGAGTTCTTGTCGTATAGATTTACGACAAAACCTAGAATCGCACTTCTGCCTTGCACAGCGACATGACAAACGTAAAATCATACTGGAACCCCTTCTCCGCAGAGTTCCTATCTTATTGATTTACGAAAAAATCTGGAACCGCTCTTCTGCCCTGCACAGCACCGTGACAAACGTAAAATCATACTGGACCCCTGCTCCGCAGAGTTCCTAACGTATTGTTTTACGACAAAAGCTAGAATCGCCTTTTTTGCCCTTCACAGTGACGTGACAAACGTAATCATGCTGGGACTCCTGCTCCGCAGTTTCTACCGTGTTGATTTACGACAAAACCTGGAATCACACTTCTACCCTGCACAGCGACGTGACAAACGTAAAATCATACTGGAACCCCTGCTCCGCAGAGTTCCTATCGTGTTGATTTACGACAAAACCTGGAATCGCACTTCTGCTCTGCACAGTGACGTGACAAACGTAAAATCATACTGGAACCCCTGCTCCGCAGAGTTCTTGTCGTATAGATTTACGACAAAACCTAGAATCGCACTTCTGCCTTGCACAGCGACATGACAAACGTAAAATCATACTGGAACCCCTTCTCCGCAGAGTTCCTATCTTATTGATTTACGAAAAAACCTGGAACCGCTCTTCTGCCCTGCACAGCACCGTGACAAACGTAAAATCATACTGGACCCCTGCTCCGCAGAGTTCCTAACGTATTGTTTTACGACAAAAGCTAGAATCGCCTTTTTTGCCCTTCACAGTGACGTGACAAACGTAATCATGCTGGGACTCCTGCTCCGCAGTTTCTACCGTGTTGCTTTACGACAAAACCTGGAATCGCTCTTCTGCCCTGCATAGCGACGTAACAAAATACTGGGACCCATGCTCCGCAGAGTATCTTTTTCTGCTCCGCAGAGCGTACAACATTATTTTGTAAATATAGGTGAATATGATGATGTACATGTAGCATTTAATAAAAGCCAGGGTCGCATTCCTGTTACGCAGCACGATCCAGAAATATTTTACTGTAAGGCAAGTAACCATGGAGGAACTTCCGCTCTTCAGAATTCCGGCCGTATTGACCAACGACAAATAGTAGGTCGCGCTTATGTCCCGAGCTAGGCGGCTTGCAAAACCTGCTGCTTAAGGACCCAGGAACATTTAGTTTCGAAAAGGTTAACGAAGGTAAACTACAGCATCACATAACTCTCCGCGGAAATCGCATGTGAAAAAGGAAGTCGCCCTTTCTGCAATGTAGGTACCTACCTAAACATGTTAGGTACCTACATATGAATTCGAGTTGAGTGCTGTTCTGACATTCACACAAGTACCCCAGAGCAGCCGAGGAGTTCTATCATCACGCTTACGTAGGTCCACGCCCATCATCATCGTCTGTTAAACTGTAAGAAGGCATTAGGGGACCGAACGGACAAGTGCAGGACGTATTATACAAATGCTATTCAAGAGTTTGTATGCCAAAATGTTTGCACTAACGTGCCTTGGTCACATTTATCACTAGCCTGCCTAAATATGTCAAGCAAACATTGACAATTATGGTACCCGTAGCTCCCACCTGGGTTCACTCGGTACCCGAAGTCAGTAACGCTTAAAGTAGTAGCCGGTAACGCTTGTAGCTACATACGCTCACTTAATGTATGCTTTGGCATAGTTTTATTTTCAACCAGAATAATTTAAAATAAATATTCCTACAGTGAAACACGTAGATTCAAATAATATGATAGTCAGAATACGAATATCAGTATGTCAGCAGAAGCATTTATGCTTCCTAACAGACGTACACCACGAAGCATTGCATAATAAGTATAAATGCATGGGATTCGAACTCTCTATTCCATACTGTGAGCGCTCAACGAACTGAGCTGAGGTCAATGGGTCCATGAGCGACTTTTGAAAAGAAATTTATTTGACAAAAATAAGTGTAGTTTATTTCGAAACTCAACATAGACTAAATTAAAAAATCATTGAAAAAGAAAAAAGAGTTACTGGGCTGACTGTTGGGCAATCTGCTGGCTCGACGGTCTTGCTGTGCCGGGCTGCACCTACTTCAGCGATATACCATGATTATGGCATGGTTGGTATCTACCCATATTTGAAAAAAAATCGAAATGGCTGAAATATACTTACTATACTTGAAATATACTTTATGGGGGTTTTAAAAAAAAATCAAGAAATTCTTTATAATTATCGAACCTGCTTATAAAATGTCACGAGAATCGGTTAGGAAATGCGAGAACAGCCGGACACAAAAGCATTTTTGGCCAATGTCGTCACTGCGCTCGCTCGGTCGATGTCATGAAAAGTTGTAAGTAAGATACACTATTTTATCCGTAACGGGGCAGACAGACCTTGGGCGGCAAGGCCCAGGCCAAAGAGAAGAGAAGCAGCTGGTATATTATGTTTTATCTTTTCTCCCAGACCAGAAAGGAAGAGTTATATAAGTACGTGGAAGGGACATACCCGTAATAAATCGAACCACGGGCTATACTAGATCACTAAAGTATAATGAAATTAAAATAACAGTCAAGAAACCAAAAAAACATTTTTGACATTCCCATACAAATCACCCAGCTGTACACTTTTGTATGGAAATGCCGATTTTTTTTTTATTTTTCGGCTATTTTTATTTCATTTTACTATTATGATTTAGTATAGACCGTGGTTCGATTTATTACGGGTATGTGTCTTCCACATTGTATAGGGTCTAACATATTATATCCATAGTACTAACCTCTGCCTGACTGCCTCTGTGGTCCAGTGGTCAAGGCGTTTGCCTTGTGATCTGGAGGTTGTGGGTTCGAATCCCACTAGGAAGCATACTTTGTGAAATTTTTTTTCCTGTCTGGTTAGGATATTTTACGCTTGAATCACCTGTTTATCCGAAAAGAAAGACGATTCCGTGCTTCGGAAGGCACGTAAAGCTGTTGGCCCGAACGCCATCTAGCGTTTGAACCTATCCTAGGATTTGTTCTGGTCTACCCTTTAGGTTGCGGAGGTCAGACGGCAGTCGCTCTGTGTAAAAACCAGTAACCTCGTCGAATCACCTAGGTGAGGTAGCGGACCGGCTCTGAAGCGTAACCGCTGACGATGCAACCGGGAATACGCTTGGATGATGATGATATCCATACTACTTACCGTATGCGGGCCGTAAGCCTGTTTACTTATTTAGTAGTACCTATTGCGTTGATATCCTTGCCCTTAAAATACCAATTTAAGTGACAGTGACACTGACAGTTGAATTGACTTGATAGTTGACAGTGTTGACACTGATATTTGACAGACGGCTGAATTGAATCGAAATATCGATTGAATTAACCTCGTAACATTTATTTCCAACTAAAAATATGCTTAAATCGCTGCTAAGTAAATTAAACCCAGCTAAACTATCATGTGGGTTCCACACGACAGCTACCCTGAGCGAGGTGCGGCTGTTGACGCGTCTGCGAGTGGTGGATAACTCAGAGATTGGGAAGCGAGCGATGGCCGAGGGCAAGCCGCCCAAAGTTATCTGTGTTTATAACAAGAAACGTGTGTATCTATCCCTTTTGTCTCCTCTAAGTGTTTCTGACCTTGTCTCATATAATGCTATTTCAATAAATAAATACTTACCTAACGATAATGATTTCTTAGGACACAACATTTTCTGATAGTCTCTATTTAGCTCATTCATTTCAGCAATACAACAGTATTGCTGTGATAAAGGCAGGTAAATGAATAAAACAATATAATGAATAATAAATATAGCAATAACAATTGAGTCTTAGCAAGAAAGAAACTATTTTCGTAATACTTCTAATAGTATCTAAGTGGCCGTTTTTAGCAAATGTGTGTAGTAAATCTTAACGTTCTCACTTTAAACTGTAAACAGTAGTTCATAAAATACTTTGAAGGGTTATCTAGGAATTGGTAGTAGCAAAATTTTAAATAATGTCTCCGTTTTCTTTGAAATGATTTATTTTAAATGGGGGCAGCACTGGACCCCGGAAAATTCAGGTACGGCCTTAAAATAAAAAGTTAAAAATAATCTCCAGTCGTGCGTTAAAGCCGACACATACTTTTCTTCGTTTCAAGTTTGCAATAAAACTATCAAAATCAATTTAATTGTGAAAAATGAGATAATGAGGCGTGCACTTTTGGATTTTCCAAACTATTTAAGTACCTACATCCACGGAAATCTGCCTGACCACAAAATATTTTTTACCTAATCCATCAAGTGTTATTTTTGCCAATTCCAGGTGTGGGATACATTGGTGATAGAGTGTTGGTTGCCATCAAGGGGCAGAAAAAGAAGGGCATCCTAGTTGGTATGAAGCAGACGCAGAAAGTGAAGGTGCCCAAGTTCGACAGCAACAACATTGTGCTGATAGACGACAATGGCACCCCACTCGGCACCCGCATCCATGTGCCTATCCCCACCATCCTGCGCACCATCCTCAAGGAACGGACGCATGCTAAGGGAGCAGATTACACTAAACTACTAGCAATAGCAACCAGGTTTGTATAGGAGGATTATGTAGTTGTATTTAGGTAGATTATTAAAATTATTAATTATTGTTCGTGTAGTTTCTCTTCTGCTTTAGATCTATAGATAACTTAAAATCTGATATGTTTTTCCCTCAAGGGAACATATTATGGGTAGACAGAGTTCCCTTATCTACACAGAAGTAGCTGGTAAGTTTTTCTTTGCTCCCAGACTAACATGGAAAAAAAATATGTGTTCTTTTTTATAGCCTTTTGAAGTAAGGAAAGACCTGCATCTGCCACTACTATTTAGGGTTCCATACAGAAATGGTAAAATGGGAATCCTTATGGAGTTGCTCAGTCCATCTCTCTGTCACAGCTTATATCTGAGGAAATAAACATGCTATAAGCTTTGAAATTTGGAATACATACAAATAATACTGACCCAAAGTTCCGGCCATGTGGCCTCTGACCTAGAATGGGACCACTCCATCTCTTTCTGTGGATGTCGTAAAAGGCGATTAAAAGGAATAGACACACACACATCTTGTGCAACAACTGCATTCCCAAAGACGGTTGACGTCAGGCAAGCGACCAGTCATAAAACTATAGCCAAGTTATTTAAACTGTTTCGGTTATTTTTCACATTCTTTTCCACCTCGCAAGGTCTTTGGCATCCTTGGGTGACAATTTGACTTGCATATTATATTTATTATTATAGAAGAAAAAGTGGGGAAGTGCACCCGGGGCCCCAAAGCAGCACAGCTGAGGCAGCAGCCAAGATGAAGAAGAATACTAACCAAAATTTAATGCAAGTGCAAAAATCCTTAAATATCTTTCTTTACTTCAAAAAAACGGGTTAAAACTGCAGAATTAAAATCTTAAAGAGAGAGTATTATATGTATAAATGGGGTATCATATGAAAGAGCTTTATATTTACATCACAAGACATCTCATAAAGTGAGAAAAAGTACCACCATTACCTTCATTCGCATACAGATTGTGATTTTAAGTCTAAAATAATTTCAGCTTATAAATATCTTAGGATTTTTTTAAGAAAAATAAAATTGTTTCTATCTGTTAAAGTTTAAGGCCATACATGTATTTTCTGGGGTCCAGTGCTGCCCCCATTTTAAATAAATCATTTCAAAGGAAACTGATATCGTTTAAAAATTTGTTTTCTTTTTGTGTCCAAATTGCTATTTGCTGCAGGGTCATAACATAAAACTATAGTGTACTGTACTGTACACAATGAACAAGGGTCTTTTATCTGCTGAGTGTACTCGTATCTGATATGGTAGTAATTTAGAATATTTATAGTATTAAAAAAAATTGTTAATCAATTCATAAATCGGTTGCCTGGAAGAGATTGCAGCTGCGATAAGGCCGCCTTTTGACATCTGTTTTCTTTAATCTATTACTCTGTATCATTATGTTTTGGTGCAATAAAGATCTTAACTAACTAACTAAATGGTACTGAAGCCTCCCTCGGTGAGCGAGTGTTTGTTGGTTTGCAAATGGGATAAACAAAAGAAATAACAGAGTTCACTGAAATTTAAAATTTAATAAAACTTATCATCACTTTAGAGTTTAGAGTAGACTTATTTAGGACACGCTACCTACTGATGGAAACAATGGATGACTCGCCGCCGCGGAGCCTCGGTAAGTTCGGTGGTCCACGCGGCAACAACCTTATATGACACTATGACTGGACGAACGATAGCTCCCAGAGCTTCGGAGGCTTCGGGGAGACGATAGGCGGTGGCGCGGCGTGTTAGTTTTGTAATACACCAGCATGGGTGGTGGCGCGGCGTGTTTAGTTTGTTACACAGCACATACTGGTTACAGGTGATTTGAAATTGTAGCTACAGTGTAACCATTTCGACTCGATAAGAAGAAGAAGAATACAGAGCACAGTTTAGAACAATCTATAATAAGAACCGAACAAGCGTCGCGCAACTGCCATTCGTCTACAAACAGCATATAGTCAACCGCATTTAATATAATATAGGTAATCCATAAATCTCTTGTTGTCGATGTCTGGATCCATATTTTAACTAGACAGCGACAGCATTCGATTTTAAGACTTGTTACTTATCACACTCACAGTTCACTTATCAGACACAATAGAAAAATAATTGTTTGTGTAATATATAAGGTACACGGACTGTGAATGTGTTAAAACACACAAATGAATTTGACTATTTGGTTATTATTATCCTTCCAAATCCAATCAAATTCAATTCAATATAATTATTTTACAGAACTGCAATGTTTTCCTGTGAACCAGAAAAGGCCACCAGGATTAGTTTATTTCCAATGAATGAAAATTACATAAGTAATCTAATTGGTGGTGTTCAATTAACATTTCTAGTTTTGACGAACTTTAACGGAAGCCAGACCAAAAGCGACAACATAAATTTAGCCCTTGTTTTTATTAGTTCCTTTAGTGGTTCCTTCGGAGGAACTACTAATACAAAGTAGTTTCTTCAAAGAATTTAAAGGAACTATTGTGGCTACCAAGTTCCGTAGCTAGATAGGTTCTTAGAATATAATATGACTGTAATTTATTTTCTCAATAAGCTAGATTTGGAAATCCATTAATTATTCCAATCTAGAACATGTTTTGTTTTTCTATTCTAGATTAGAAAATAATATGAGTGTGCGGACGCTCGTAAGCCTAACTTAGCCATTTGAACTAACTAGATCTTGCGTGCTCAATACAACGCAAACAGTAGCTCTGGGACGATAGTACAAAGATAAGATATAAAGAGTATGCTTAGAAAAAAATGTAAACTATCTTATGGCTAACACACATACATAACATTTTGCACTCAACAAATGATGAAGTATATAAAAATCCAATAAAATAGTGTCATCTTAGAGTACGCGGGAAGACGGCGTCCCCGAAGTAAGGCTTTAAAATTGCATATTGCTATAATTAACATTCATTTAGTTAAAGCTGTGAACGATACCCAGCGAGCTGGCGTGGCGCCGCGAGCCGGGCCGCGGCAACCCACCTCAAAACGGCTCAAAGCATGCTCTGCACTGCGACAGACAAAATTCAGCCTTATTTTAATAAAACGGGTTTTTCACGATAAAATCAATAAGTACATACCATCCAGGCGCAGAGTATATTTTGAATGCTAGAGTTGTCTAAAATAACCGTTAACTTTTCCGGTCTCCCGTCAAATATATATACCTAGCCCATGCTCTATGGTGGCTAGTCACCATTTTGAAGTGGTTTACTGGCGGGGCGCACATATCGCGTATTGCATTCACAACAGCTGTGACTAGATTTAACATACGTGCTTCTGCTACCGAAGTATCGTGAGTGCGCCGCTACTTCATGTACGACCGGTCCTCTGCTTGCTGGAGTATGCGCACTATAGCAAACGACAGTTGGCGAGCCAAAAGCGAACTTTGACTTATATCATATCCAACTCTTGTCACTCACGCACTTCTGTTGTGCCATTCCGCTTATACTGTTCCATAATATTCAGCTGTTCAATGACGCGACACTCAAAAGTGCATGGGTACAAATTATTGGCAGTGTTCGCTATTGGTCCGATAACTGTCAAAAAAGACTAAAATTACACACTGCACTGTCAACCGCGATTAATCCCTTGGACCTATATTGCGCAAACTCTTTTATGCCACTCTGGTCATAGTAGATTGTGTCATATTTCAATTGTCACATCAAAAATTGCATGTCAAAACATCAAACCGTGTTCAAATAATGCGTTTGATTTTGATCGTTAAATAAGTGTAAACAAATTCGTCTTACATTATTATAATATGAGTTAATGTGATCTTTCAAATGACAATAATCTGTTAAGCCAGCGTGGCAAAGCCGGTCGTCTATCTACACGACACGACACAGATAAAAATATATTATTTATAAATAATAAAACTCTATACAGAAAACTACTTCAACTAATCGGAAGATTCGTGTCCCTATTGATATAACCCTGCCGTTTCGACGGCACGCCCGCTTTCTTCCAATAGTTAAAACATTTGATACAATTAAAACGAGAAGTATTTTACACAAAACAACACCGAGTGACTTAGGTTAACGTATATTTGTACAAAAGTCAGAACTATCTAACATGAACGCGTGGTCAGGGTCTCTTGAGCGCGGTCAGCACCTGTGGGAAGGAAGGGTACGGGATGATGGGTTGGAGAGGCTTGTCAGGTGGAAAACTTAGATACTTATCAATAAACTGAGTCGTCTATCCCAACGACTATTATAGCACAAATAGTTAAAATTCGCTTTTGTATCTACACTACACAGATATGGTTCGTGCACCAATTTATTGAAGTATCTAGTGTCCACCAAAGGAGGGTAAGGTAATGTGTAACAGGGAAAAGGGTAAGTGTGCGACCGTGGGACTGCTACCTTTCTATAGCTAAATCAAAGCAAACAACAACCGCCCTTTTTGAAAGGGTGAACGTAGCTTGGCTGAGCACAAATCTAAACAGAAAAGCGCGGCGCCATTTCTTTCACAAAATCTTGACCATTCTCAGAGCGCTTGAAAACTAATTTGGCAAACTAGACGTCTCTCATCTTTCCACAATGAAGCACGTAATTTTCCTCGTGTTCGCACGCGACAATATTTTGCAAGTAAATAACATCACGCGCACTTTTCGCTAGATTTGTCCTTAGTCTAGAATATTACCGTTAGTGACATTCGTTAGTTCAGGAAAACAATACAAGCGCGGAGACGCGGGTGCAGTCGGTGACGTCATTTGTGACCTCAATGTGCCTGAGGGCAACGGCGTCACTGAGCGCCGCCGCGGGGACGAGCCGCGCGCGGGCGGAGATACCACGTCAAGTAAAATGCCATTTGAATAACAAAATGTAATACGAAATATGAAATTGTTATTTAGTTGAGAGTTAAAGATCAAATGTCGGATTACTAACCCGAAACAAAACTTGATTTATAACAAGAATCTAAAGGCTGCATCACAATGTTCTTTAGAAAACGTATGAAAACGGGCTGAAACTTCACTTTTGCCTTACATTACGCAATATTGCCATTACCACTGAGATTATTTTTCCAAATATACTAATAGTGACACTTACATAAGTCAATTAGGACTGCTTGTTTCCATAGGTTAAAGCTGACCCGCGCTGGTTATATTGATGACGATAACAAGACAATCCAATTGACTGTTTCCAAAAATCACTGGGTACTGCACTGTGGTAACAGATCTCTATCGAGACAGTATCCCCCGCCCGCGACAAGCAACTGATGGACTAAACAAAACTAACTGTGTATAAATAAAATACTAAATAACAATATGGACTAAAAATACCGCAACAAAAAAATACAAAAAAAACTAACTTGATTTGGTTACAATAAAAGTCCTAATGTTGTATAACTACGATATATGTAAATGTATACTATAAGAAGAGTTTATAAAACATGTTAACGAGTTACGATAGACAGCGGTCGGGACCCCGCCGGACAACTGCATCAGTCCGCGAGATAAACCCCAAATCACTATGAGAGCCCTCTGAAATGCCTACTACCAGGTCAGCACCAGGACAGCACTGAAACTACAAGTCCGATAATTTTTTGGACAATTCTTGACTACACTTGGTTAACAACTATAACTGTCCAGTAAAACAGTTTTTGGACCTGGCATTTCAGCACTAGTGTTTTTCATATTTCTGAAAACCCTCCAATTTCTAGGAATATAATAACATACTTATTAGTTATTTCCGCTTGAATACGAGTCGGTGTCTTTTAATTCAGAGGTAGCACTATAAGTGAACGAACTCTACAATTTTTTTTTACTTAAATCTTACTAAATTCAATACATACTAAATAAATAACGTAAGCCGTGGTTAAAAAGGATACTGGACAAAGATCCTTCAATTTTCGTGATGCAATTTTTGAAATTCGTTATAATTCGGATTAATCAGTGTAGGTACATAAATAAACATCTATAAAAACGCGACGAATTAAAACAATTTAACTGCTCTGACAAAGCTTACGAATAAAAAGTGTATACGCGATCTTATCGCAATTTGGCGTCTCCGTAAAACATTACTGGTAATGGCACTAAATTACTGAGATTATGTAAAACCGACTCAAACCGCTCGCGAGGCAGCTCTCGTACGATGATAAACGTTATGTCACAGGCAACTAGCGAAATCGGTGCTTTAAGTAACGCCTGGTCATAAATTTAATGGCTAAGTTAAATTTATATTGCCGACCGCAATTTTTTTTACAGTGCTGCTTTATTTTGTCTTTAGGTTATACAGTCGTCACAGAAAAGCGAAAGAAGAATGCTCAGGGATTGTGTTAAATATTCCCGAGATACAAGTACAAAAAAAAAATCGCCGACCTGTGTAACATTTCTGTACAAGGAATCTAATTCAAGTTCACTGACTAAAATGCAACTAAATATGAACTCTGCCATTAACATTCAATAAATTTGTTCGTTGATTAAACGATTTAGCTAACCATTTTAATTTTCCCATTTATTTAAGCTAGACATTACACTTAATGGCTGGAGGGCCCAGTTGGCGGCAACAAATACATGAGCTCATGTTAATGCAAATAGATAAACCTACAATCCAAGTTCGTGCCTCGAATGCTCGCGATTCCCTCGGTTTGATAATACTGCTGCAACACTTTTGTTTGAACAGCTAGCTCTTTAAGAATGTACGAAGCGGCAAATGTACAGTTGATTTTGTAAATACGCAACATTCAAAAACGTGTTTCAATTTTAATTAATATTGAATCTCTTTTCGACAGTTCGATTTTTCTCACGTTGTACACGAAACGTCAGACTTATTCTTAGATCATGGATCCCTTACAAAACGAAACAGCATCCGACGAGCTCCCGACGCGCAATTTGAATAGTGTTCTAGCTAGAGCGAAAGAGGAGAGGACGCGGGAGCGATAGGTCGCTCTACACGTCCACCACCATCTTCTTGTGGATGTCAGTGTTGCCCACCACGTTGCAGAACTCCTCGAACGAGATCTTGCCGTCCTCGTCTTTGTCCGCGAACAGGATCGTCTTGTCCACGATCTGCTGCAGTTGTGTGTCCTTCAGGTTGTTGCCCACCATCATCTTCAGCACCTGCCCCACGGATTTTATTCGTAATAATGGCGCACTGTGTTAGATTTTTAATTCGGAGACATTTCCTAGTTGCCTAACTTGAGTCAAAACTAGTCACTAAAATTGGTAATTCTTATTCTTAGCCACCATAGCGCCCCGGTTACAACAAGACAAGTCATGATGGAACAACCGGCAGTTGGTAGCTAGATTTTTCTAATCTCAAGAAACCAGTATAGTAACGAGTTTGTGCGAAATGCTAATGCTATACTATACTAATCAGATATGCAGTTTCAAGAGAAATTGAGATTATACTAGGTATATACTATAGAATAGTAAGCAATGTTTGACGAACCTGGAAGAGTTCCCCATTGGAGATGTAACCATCATTGTCCATGTCGTAGATACGGAAAGCGAACCTCAGCTTGGAGAGCTTGTCGCCCTTCACGCTGAACTGCGAGACGCCCTGGATGAACTCCTTGAAGTCCACCTGGATCGACACGACCAGCAACGTCACTTTTAAGTCTTAAACTTCCGAAAGGATCCTAATATGTAGCTTAGGATCCTTTGTAAGTTCGGTGGTAGTAAATTCTTAGCATTAGGAGCTGAGGAAACAACGATTATGAGTAGTTTGACCAGACCAAACTGTGAACCGGAACTGAGATATATTTTAAGAACATCTCCTATCTTGGCAACCCCTTCATTAATTGAGCTAATGTTCGAAATTTAAAATCTTTTGGTCGCATCTACCTATACAAGACATTAAATGTTCTTAATACGCACATGTTTATTTACACCTACAAATTATAAACATTACTTGCTACTAAGTATGACCGTTGTTTTCATAACCTTCCACTTTCTATCCCTAGTTTTCCTCATAGGAAAAAAGACCAGTTTACGCCAATCACAAGTATCACAACTGCACATTTCAAAATGTACATTGTACACTATTGATAAATATACAGACTGGCAGTTGATATAGATAATTGTAATAAGGAAATGTTTTTAACGCGCGCCAAATTCTGATTGAATGTTATTTACGTATGAAGTATGAACTACTACTAATACGGTATTTCACTCATTTTTTTTATCAAAAAGTAACATAATCCAGCACCGAAAATAAAATTTGTTTTTTTAAATCTGGTGGAAAGTGAAACTTAAAAGTACGAGTCGGACTCGTACATGAAGGGTTCCGTACCTCCGTACAATGTTTTAAAACGTTGAAGAAACACGTTTCTTGTATGACGACCCCCTTTAATTTTTAAATTTATCTTATTTTTAGTATTTGTTGTTATAGTGGCAATAGTAGGTAATACATAATCGCTGAAAGTTTCATGTACGAGTTCCTATCTAGTTATTGCCATTATAACGATCGAGTTAAAAACGCTAAAAAAAACACGTTGCTTGTATGACGACCCCCTTTAATTTTTAACATTATCTTATTTTTAGTAATTGTTGTTATAGCGGCCATAGTAATACAAAATTTCAAATATCTAGTTAATGCCATTATAAATATCTAGTTAAAAACGCTTGTATGGCCCCCTTTAATTTTTTACTTTTTTTATTTTTCGTATTTGTTATAGCGGCCTCAGTAATAGGTACATAATCGGTAAAATTTTCAAGTGTCTAGCTATTATGGTTTAAGAGATAAAGCCCTGTGACAGACGGACAGACAGCGGAGTCTCAGTAATGCACATAAATACTGCGCTTAAGACGTCATTGCTATTAGGTATCGAGCTACGGAAGAGATAGCGAGATGTCCCCACCACGCTCCCACTTTTCTTCATACTAATAATTGAAATGCTAATTGCTGCTCCTTTGCATTGTTCCGCAATGCGGAACTCTCTTCCTGTTCTGCAGGTAAGTCGGCCCGGTCGTTACCGATGCCTGTAGGCAGCTTAAATGTCTCACATAGTAACAATTATGATAAAAAGGAAAAAAGGAATCATCGCTCCTGAAAATCCGCTCCTCAGTTATTATCACCATCGAGTTGCTTTTTACCCGTAAAGCAGAGATACTAGCTAGAACACCCTGTTGCTGCTGCAACTGCAGGTAGTCCGAATAAATACATATATGTTGAATCAAGTATTGATTTCATTAAAATCGTTTAACTTCGTCTATGTTTCAAGTTACCAAGTGAAGCATACTCACCTCTCCATTGCCGTCTGCGTCGAAAATGTCAATGACGCGCTGCACAAGCGGGTTCTGCTGCAGCTCGGGCAGCGACATGAACTCGTCGATGGACAGCGCGCCCGAGTTGTCCAGGTCCAGCTTGCGGAACCGTTTGCCCAGGCGGCGGATCTCGTCCGCGTCGACTGCACACAATTCTCGTCAGACTGGCCCTAGCCTAGCTATCGCTACCAGTCACTACTGCTAAAGGGTTTGAGGCTACACCGCACACGTTATGACATTTGTTTGCCGATGTGTGACATTAACTCCAATTGAAAAAAATGGCGATCTTTAGACGCTGGTAAAATTGACCGATAACTAGTTCGGTAAAGCCTCTACCACCCTGTGACTACCATACGGCTGCCTGGCGCAAACAACCCTTGTACCGTACTGACATAATAATCGCCACCCGCCCGAGTGCAAAGGAGGTTACTAATCTATGCTTGGTATCCTGCTCCGTATACCTGCACACCACTAAAGTGTACGACAACATCGTAGTTATTTCATTCGCACAAAATATCGTGCAGATTGCAAAGTAAGGGCTCTGGCAGCGAGTCTGACGTAAGTACAGTTCCGGAGCCGGCACTGGCAATCGTGGCCAGCGACTAGCGACGCCCCCGTGCTGGCAAACAACGCCCACTCAACTAGCTAAGTTTTCCGATTCATTGAAATATCGCCTAAGACACGCAGCTGCCAACACACCATGTTCGATTGTCTGGAGCCTTTTGCTCTCTCACCCAAGACAACACAACTTTGTGGGAAACACTTTACTTTGGTATATATTTAAAATGTGCCAGGCTTAGACTGACTAGTGTATGGGCAGCTGCGAGCACTACAAGCTGTGATAAGAGAATGTCGTCGAGAGAATTTTAAATTGAATTCCCGAAGTTAAAATTATATGAGTGGAGTCTTCTTAGCAAATCGTCAAATTATCTCTTGGACCTTGGTTAATTCGTTTTGATTATTTCGAATAGACACATATTGATATACGTCGCTTTACAATTGTATTAAGAAAAGTAGAACACCAAATAAAATATATAAATAGAAGTACAGTCTACAACATATAACGAGAATTTAAATAATGAAATATATGTCAAGAGATTAATCAGGTAAGTACATACACATATGTTTTATAAAGAAAAGCCATGTCATTACTTTCATTAAGCCTATTCATCTAACCTACAATAAAAGTAACACCATATGAAACAGTCGAGAGACATTTAACTAACGTCTAAAATATAAAATTCAGTTAGACAACATCGATACTTGTGAAAATAACGTTTCGCTCGCCTGACGATCTATTCTAGAATAACATACAAAGCAAATAATACACAGGTATCAGTATCAGTGCACTGAGGGTCATAGCAGATCAGCGCGACTTTTACCATCGCGGACTGGCGATCCACTCCGAACTCTAAGCACCACAACACGGCAGCATTGCATTCTCTTAAACCTGCGGCAGAATGGAAAATCGCTAGTCCACAAGATAAAGGTAGCGTGCTCGCTATGACTCCAAGCGTCGCCACCGGGCTTCCTTCACCACCAGCTATTTACAGAGTCGATCGCTGCGGGGCTCGTCACCGCCGCGTGCGCGACTTTGAAGTACGTCACAACCCAGGTACTAAAACTCCTTTCATGTGCAATATCTAAATATTTGTAGTCTGTCTAACGCTCATGGAATACTAGATGATAGCCCGTCACGATTTTTTTCGCCAATATAAGTATTTATACAACCTATTTGTGTACGAGACGCTGAGGAGACGTCTACTCATAATGGGCCATTATCCGAATTCCACCTGCTTCAGACACCGACTATCTGATCGAACGCGTTATGTTTGTGCCAGATACGCACGATACTTTCGGACTTACATCGCGTCAGCTCTATATTATTTTTCTCTTCAAAAAAAATAGATAACTATATTAACCACCCATACTAGTTAGCGCTTACAAAGCAATCCAACGGCAGCAGATTGTTGAAAAATCCATGTATCGCTTCTTGCGGCTAAATTCAGACACGGCTATTTTTTTCTATAAACTAATGAAAAAATAAATATTTCGAGTGTTTAGGTACTTTGAGTAATATTTTTATTGCAGTTTTTATTTGAAAATAAACATGTCATGGCATGGCATTATCAAATTATTGGTGTAGGTACCATATCATATTGGAGATACAACAACAAATATTTAGATCCTTAGCAGCCGACGTCAGGGATGAGTTCTCACGTCAGTTTCGAAATGACGTCCACAAGCATGCTAATCCTTGACAAACATAACGCCGCACGCGGGCTTCCCGCACTAAGCAACCAGAAAGGTCAGCCTCCACACCATTGTTCCCGAAATAGCCGCGCTATCACCGCTGATAAAAACAACGCGTCACGCTCGTTACTGTGTGCGTGTGATGCACAATGCAAACTAAACCTCGCGCAATCTTCTTACAACATCTTACAAGTCAACCGCTTGCGTGTACCGGTCAAGACAGTGCATATGATTTAGCTTCGGCGTTGGGGCTTCTGGCCCACAATGTACGCGAGCTACAGATATACATATGTACTTCAATGCGCGCTATTGATATTTTATTAATTAGTAATACTCGTTACGTTACTAGAATTTTCAGGAGATTTATTAAAAGCGATGAAGACCAAAAATGGCACTGAAAAATTATAAACCACTCTACCTTGCAGTAGTGTTGTGTTGTAAAGCGATTGTCTAAAGATAAGTCTTTATATTTATATATTCTATATCACAATGCTGTAGTTGCATTTACAAATAATCTCCAGTACAGATAACTCTAAAACAAGTGCTGACCTTTCCACTTTGCATAGATTCCTCACACCTGAGTGACAGCATTACAGCATTCTATTATTGAACATTCATAGCATCTCTAATGACATTATATTCTAAGGCAGAGTGACACAGGATGCACTAACCAAACAAAATATGGATTTGTTATGCATTACGTTCATCCAGAACAATTTTTTAAAACGCACCATTTGCGGCGGAGGAATTATGCATAATTTGCAGCTACACATTCAAACTAGAGAGAGATACATGTGAGGACACAAATAGAATTGATGTAAGCCTATATATAGCCATAAAAAGCTCAAATAAATATTGTATATAATGTAATATAAATATTATATACATAATAGAAACATTCTGTGAGCCATAGTAATGCATCTGGGTCAGAGAACTAATTTATGTCACATAACAAATTGACATTATCTGTATGCTGGAACAAATGTTTCTAAGTTAACTTTAAAAATTGTTCTGGAGTGGACAGTGTACGTGCGGCAGCTAACATGGAGATGACACCCGAGCTCGCGGCACTACGACACTCACAGTTCTCCACCTTAAAATCAATGCAGTTAACACGCGCTGAAAACAAACCTTTGGTTACGCTTTGTTAGCACCCCCTACTCGTCACAGGTTTCTCTACTGTACACCTATACCAGGTTGCCCAGAAAGGGCATAGTAAAACAAAAGGAGGTCAAAGTGCTAGCTCAAACAACTTTCATTTCATTACAGCTCTGAAATCATTTTAAATGAATGGCAATTGTTCTTGAAGCATTTTAGAATAAATAGGCTTCAAGTCTTTCTTGCGGATTCCTTTATGATTTGATAATGACACCTATAGATACAATATAATTAGTGCTAGAGGTAGTACGCCAAAAACAGCTGCAAATGGTGTTAAAAGCATGAAAATCGGAACGATTGATCTTTAGGCCATACAAATCAATTTGACCCGTAGCACGAAAAAAAAACAAACAAGTAATTATTATAAAAACAAAAAACCCGACTGCGTGATACAACAGCAGTACTTACCTATGCCTAGGCACTTACTGTCTTCTGTGGCCTAGGTAAGACGCAACTGGGAGTGCGCTTGGCGAAGCGATCGATGTTATGTTGTTGTATATGTTGTTTTTTAGCATTTCTCATTTCAAATTTCATTTAAACATATAAGTTGTATATATTTTTGTAATCCTTGAATAAAATCCTTTAATTTGAAACCCCACTAGATAAGTTTGAAAAGATTTTTAATGCCGCATAATTTGGTGCGTGAAATCCGCCAGTGTGATTGTGAAAAAATTATGAAGTAAAGTTTAGGATTTCTGCCTAAAATTAAAGACATACAATATTAACAATTTATAGGTTAGGTTAAGGTAGGTATATCTGTGAACTCGTAAAAACCTTAAATGTTTATTGTCTTTAATGCTTGAAGTGGAGCAACCACCTGATAAATGTCAATTTGCTTGTCTTCACATTATCATGTCTTCTTTGAGTTGGCGAGATAAACAGTTATTGGAAACCCGGGGTTGGACACTGAAGTCAATTTAACTGTCACTTCGAGCAAACCAATTGGGCATTTCACTATGCAATTAAAATGTTACAAACTATAGGTTTCTTTAATAAAAAACAGCATGCAACAAAATTGGGGTAAAAAATACACTGTGCGCCATTGATCCTATGTGCAGTCTGAAATAAACTATTTCATTTTATTTCATTAGTATTTATCATCCTGTGTCTAAAATTGAATGACTTTTTATACACTAATTATGGTTTTATCACAATAAGTAATATTAAAAAATAATAAAAATAATTCCCCTGTGGGAAACGGCATGATAAATGTAGGTAAATATTTTCAAAATTGCTATTTTGGGGTTAGATATGAGGCTATTACATATCATTTTAGGTATATTTTACAAATAATGATTCAACCGTATCATATCTGGAGGAGCCCAAACTTGGTATGTTTTTTAAATGATTTTTATTTTTATTTAAAGCAATATAATGAAGTAATATATTTTTTAGAATCGGCTTAGTAAGCCCTTTCCTTAGATACCACACATGATAGATTTCAGATAAATTTTTTTTTCCATACAATAAAAATAAACGGGCAAGTGCAAGTCGGACTCGTACAATGTTTTTAAATGGTGAAGAAACACGTTTCTTGTATGACGACCCCCTTTAATTTTTTTTTATTTTAAATATTTGTTGTTATAGCGGCCACAGTAATACATAATCGGTAAAAATTTCAAGTGCCTAGCTATAACGGACAGACAGACAGACAGCGGAGTCTCAGTAATAGGGTCCCGTTTGCACCCTTTGGGTAAGGAACCTTAAAAAAAGATGACATCATAACTACTCTCCTTTTTAGTTTTTCTTTTTCGTGCTATGGGTCAAATTGATTTGTATGGCCTAAAGGTCAATTGTTCAAATTTTCATGCTTTTAACACCATTTGCAGCTTTTTACTGAATTTCGAGGTATACCGTTAGCACTAAATGTCATGTTATATGCTCTCAACAAAACAAGTATCATACGGCAGGTTCTAGTACAAAAGGATTTTTAACTATTGTAGTTTTAAATGAGAAAGTATCGTCTGTTTACTATTAGTTTGGACCTGGCGTTGATGGAGTCACTGCGACTCATGGGTATGGTGTGCAAAAAAACCATAATTAAGAATATCTATGAAACCTCAATGTTAGTGAAAACTCTAGTTGTGAAAACTCTACTAAATTTTTTCCAATTATGAAATCTAACAGATTTCATAATTGGAAAAAATTTAGTACCGTTTACTAGACAGTTTCCAGCGAGGTCCAGTGTTTTAGTAAGCAGGTAATAAGCTAGTCATAAAATTTTGTAAACTTAACTACCTACCTTAATTATTATAAAACAGTTTGTGACTTCAGAGTTGATCTAACAGTTAAAGTGTTTGATGAGTACTTTGCCCCCTTGCTGAAATAGTAAGCCCCGTCTGAGGAATGTGGCTCACTGCAGATCCACATGAGTGACTGAGGCAGATAGGCATACACAAGGTAAACACAGGACACAGACAGTGGGAAGCGACTGCCGTCTCAGTTCAACATAGGACATAAACAGTATACACTTGGCTCCAATTGCCTGATTTAAACAAGCTGAATATAATGCTTATATAAGTAATGATACTTCAAGGCAAGTAGATACTAAGCAATTAGATTTCTTTATGATTAGGATTAGTAAAGAAGACAGGAGTATTACAAGAAATGCTTGAATTCGTACTCACAGTTCGAACAGAGTTCCATAGGGATTGAGTTTTCGTTTCCCTGAAAGAAACAAGACAGTGATCATCTTACGATGTTAACATCGACATAAGAAAAAAGGAACCCTAAAGTAAAGAATCGTGTGGTCATCCAAGATCATTCGTTTTCGCCCGGGAAATACTTCCCAGTGCCTTTTCAATTGAGCAGTAAATGCGAACATGGTAGCCTAATACCAAATAGAATGGGACTTACCATTTTGTTTTTTTATTGATTTGTTGATTTAAATCCAAAGAAATTGCCGAGAACCCTCCAAATAGAATCAATCGCAAAGAAATCAGAAATTTTCACACACACAGCAATCACCATCGATCTAAATAAGGCCAGTGTGACCAATGAAAAAAATAAAAAATCTACCAATTATATAAAAACTGAGCTCGAACGATGACCCACCACAGGCAGCAAGCATTAGGGCGCGTCCACGGATACGCGGCGCGTCACGCGACGCGGGCTGCCAGACGGGCTGAGTGTGCCGAGTGTACCGACGCGATGGAAGTGACAAACGGCGAGGCGGCAGTTTTTGCGGCAGTCGTAATCGTAAGACCGGTTGTGCACTGCACCGAATCCGATTCATATTCAAATCAAATCCAAAACGAGAAAAATTCGGACGGAAAATTCTTGAGTAGCGTCTGTGCACTGCACCCGAATCCGAATCAAATTCGTGAATTTCGAGGCCACCGATTTCGTTAGTTTTCGCACCGCCAGACTTTGATTAGAGAGGCCGCATTCACTATGTGTCCTGCCTGCATTTAACCGCCGTCAGTTGCTGGCACTATTATTATACTTATTAATTATTTACCCCAACCGTTGTATGGAAACATACGAATTGACACGTCTCAGTTTACATTTTTTGTTGGAAAATGTTTGTAGACCTAATTATATGTTAAACTAAGCAATCAGACATCAAACGCGATGTCAACATATGGACACCCGGGGTCATGCAAAACATAGAGAGATATATTTTTGACTGCTTATTTGAAGGCCAAAACTACTGATTTCGAGGTTCGTCCCGGAACAAAAGATATTTGTATTGACGAGTTTTTTAATACACCATCAACTTTTTATAACATTTCCCACAAATTAGTATGTCGGGTATTTACCCCAATCTACCCGTTGTATGGGAACATACGAATTGACATGTCTAAGTTTACATTTTTTGCTGGCAAATATATTTTTAACCTAGTTATAATTGAATCAGATTCGCAAATGTCAACGTCAACTGATATTGACAATTTCATGTTATTTATTAAGTTCTTAGTATACCTAACTATAAATACCTAGAAAAAAACAAATATATATATATTTTAAAATAAGCAAATAGACATCAAATGAGATTATATCTGTATATTTAATATGGCTAATTTAGTTATGGCTATTTGAGATATATTAATTTATTTATACATAAGATAACCTTTTTATACATTTCTACAGATAATTAGAGGACTCGCACTCATTTATTAGGGTTCCGTACCCAAAGGGTGCAAACGGGACCCTATTACTGTAACTCCGCTATCTGTCCGTTTGTCTGTCAGTCTGTCACAGGGCTCTATCTCTTGAACCGTAATAGCTAGACACTTGAAAAAATAGTTAAAATTTTAAAGGGGGTCGTCATACAAGAAACGTGTTTTTTTCAGCGTTTTTAACTTGATCTTTATAATGGCATAAAGTAGATACTTGAAATTTTCATCAATTATGTATTACTATGACCACAATGCCAACAAATACTAAAAATAAAATAAAGTTAAAAATTACAGGGGGTCGTCATACAAGAAACGTGTTTCTTCAGCGTTTTAAAACATTGTACGGTGGTACGGTGCGAGTCGGACTCGTACATGAAGGGTTCCTTCATGTACGAGTCCGACTCGCACTTGCCTGTTTATTTTATTCTTAATTTAACTGTATTAGGTTGCCTTATTAAAAAGATGATCTACCCACCTTTACCTACATGGTTGCCTATATTTTGCCGTGCGGGCGGCCGGCATACAAAAACAGACTTTAAGTTGCGTGAATAAGGTTTAAAGTCGAGTGGGGAAAGGCGATGTCATGTGATTTAACGTGTTAACTTATTATTTTGAGCTCCTTCGCGCTTACAAATTAGCTTTTCGTTACCCCGTGATTCTATTTTCCATAAGGTCCGTGACCGTGCTCCTTGAATTAACTGAGAGTGTGTTAAAGAGTTTTTAGTTGTCAAAGATTTTCATACTGGTTAGTTTTAGTTTATGGTTTGTTAAAAAGTATTTCGGGTTTTTGAATGTAAAAAGAAAAGACGATTCCAGATAAACAGTCATGTGAATAGATTTGATCATGTAACTCAAAAAGCTTTGAAGTGTTTGTTTTTTATAGAAAATGTTTAATTTTATATCAAAGTATTAAAAAATTAATAATGAATGTGTGTAAAATGTGTGTGAGTAAAATATAATGGATTAAACAAAGGAAAACAGTATTTTTTATCGACGTACCTTGAACCCTCATATCTATAACAGTATAACAGGTCATGGGCCATGTCGCGAATTACAGAGCATTGCGATGAAATTTGACAGTGACAACTTATTAATCTTCGCCACTGGCAATATTATTTGAATGAATAGTTTATGGTGAGCGGATCTCAATTTACCTTTCGACGAATCACGAATCACGAATGTCATTTACCTTTTCCAAACGCACTTGGCCAACGTTCATTTGAGATCTGGCCGCCGGGAGACACGGATAGAGACGAGTTCGTGGGATCTCCGAGGCAATTTTTTGCGAAGCAAGAAGCCACGGGAGCTGGCTTTCTTTAAGCTGAGTATTCTCAATTATTTACGGTCTAGATTGGTCTACTCGGACAGTGCTATTTGAAGGTGATCACGGGAGCAGTGTACCGTAGTGTTTGATCTCCCCGCAAGTATCATTGCAAGTATTTCCTTTATATCTAACTCGCTCTAAAGTATATCCCGATTCCGAACCGTAATGGACAATAATGGACGAGGTGAAATCCTACGATACTGATGTCGCCGCCCTGCTTATGGGGTAGTAACTAAAGTCATAGAGAGACCCAGGGCGGCGAAATAGATATGTGTCTCTCTCGCTAATCCATTGAGAAATATTTCGTCTGCAAATAATATAAATGTTACATTGTGACTCATACCCTTAGTTTGCGCTCTGCTATGCATCTGCGTGTCCAGTCAACCCTTACAAAGATTGGTCTGCTTCGCTAGTCTGGTATCTGCTATCGCTACCTGTGGAAATAAGCATAATATGATTCCACTGTTTGGAATCACTGGAGTGTCTAGGATCTTGTTAAACATCCATATCTTGTTAAACATCAATACTCTTATAACCCTGACCATGGAGAACGGCGATCGTTTGTTAGGTAGGTGGTGATGAAGCACCTCTTTTCTTGAGCCTGGCATAGGGCCACATTGGATCAAGACAACAGAGCTTGACCAGCTACTTTCTTTAGCCTGGCATAGGGCCACATTGGACCAAGACAACAGAGCTTGGCCGGCTACTTTCCCCGGGGAGAATTAACCATACCACCACAGGGTATGGACGCCCACTCTTCTCTTAGATGGTCGGATCTGGTTCCTCATCAAGGAAACAGACTTTTGTACATCATTTATTTAGAAACTACATCTACACTAATATTATAAAGAGGAAAGATTTGTACCTATTTTTGTATGTTTGTATGTTTGTAATGAATAGGCTCAAAAAGTACTGGGCCGATTTAAAAAATTCTTTCACCGTTGGAAAGCTACACTATTCCCGAGTGACATAGGCTATGTGTGTACCACGGGCGAAGCCGGGGTGGACTGCTAGTCTTATATATAAAATTCTCGTGTCACAATGTTCGTTCCCGTACGGCTTGACCGATTCTCATGAAATTTTGTGAGCATATTGAGTAGGTCTGAGAATCGGCCAACATCTATTTTTCATACCCCGAATCTACGCGGGCGAAGCCGCGGGCAAAAGCTAGTTTGACTATAAAGATTGGTCCTAAACACTTAACACTTAGCTTTATTACAGAAGACCAGCTCCAGTTCCAGTCTTCAGCATATTTAATTTAAATGACTTTTTACACAGTGACAGATAGCGATAGCAAACTTACCATAAATACAAAATAGTGTTGTCATGACTAATATTTACATCTCGCGAGGATCCGTGACACTCCCGCCAGGAACAATCAAAATAAGATAGTCATCAAATTGCGCGTCCATTTCCTTATCTTCTGAAGGGCATGTACCACTGCAATTCGTTTAGGTCTATTTTCTTCAGATTGGTCTTCTACAGGTTCATCGTCCTTAGTCACCAAATTTTTGTCTGATATCATACTTTCGTTCAGATCATTTTGAACGTTATCTCCGTTCTCGATCGCTATGTCTGTTTCATTATTTGTAACATCTACAGTTTCTTCTGTCACATCCATATTCTCATCTGTTCTAGTAACGATTTCAGCTAATGCATCTTCTCGCATCTTGTCTGCATCTATTGTCACGACATCAGGTGTGGAAAGGTAGCTAGTGACTTCCAGAGCTCTCTCCCGTATCTTGAGACACTTGATCATATTGATCGTCATCTTCAAACTTCAAACTTCTTTATTTGTGGAAACAAGTTACAAAAGATGACAATTTAATATGGAGATACAGCACTCTGTTTCCTGCCCATAGGCATACAAAATTACATGACTTACAAACTACATTATCATAAAATAAAAAATAAAAACATTATTTTAATTGCTTGTCATTCAAAAAGTCATTCAATTTATAGTAACATTTCTGAGCTAGTAGATCATGGAGGGTCTTTTTAAAGTCTCTTGTACTTTGAGTTGTTCAATTGTAGTTGTTTAGGTAATTTGTTGTATATGACAGGAGCTCGACCAAAAACACTCTTACGCAACAATTCTGTTTTGCTAGATTGTAGCATAAATTTTGTACAGTGACGAGCTCGTGTTCATGTGAACATATAGTACTGGTTCTTCTGGATGTGCCTGTGTCTCTTTGGAAAGAACTAATACAATTAAATACCTGGGAGTACTTCTTGATCAAACGCTTACGTGGAAACCTCAAATAGATGCACTTACAGCGAGAACTAGACGGTTGATACCAATTTTTAGGAAACTGAGGAACGTCGCAGATCCTAAGCTTCTTAGATCCATCTATTTTGCTCTGGGACAATCCATTTTATCGTACTGTATAAGAGCATGGGGTGGTACCCGAAAAACAACTCTCTTGACTCTTGAAAGAGCACAGCGTTGTCTTCTGAAGGTATGTCAATTTAAACCATACAGATATCCAACCCAAGCACTATACACGGAAAGTGATGTCTTGACTGTGCGACAACTATATGTAGCAAACATTGTTAAATTTCAACATAAATCGACACCTTACATACCTAAGCAATATAATTTGATTCGAAGAAAAGATGTAGTCTGCCAAACACTTAAATTCAAAACTTACTTTATTACAAAATTTCAATGCTACAGGGCGCCTAAACTCTATAATAAAATAAATAAAATAATCGAAATGCACAACCTTAACAAATACCAAATGAAAATGAAACTACTAAAATGGCTCAAGACTTTAAATTATGATTCCACGGAAAACCTACTATCAATCTTATCCTAAAATCTAAATCTAATATAAATCAATAAAATTTATTTAATTAATTAAATTAAATTATGATAAATTTATATCATATATTTTTATAAAGAAAATCTTATATAAATTTTAACCATTGCTATAATATATTACCATCTTATAATTCCTGATATAGAAAATACATTAATCAAACTTACCAAAATATTATATTCAAAAACTATTAAAAATAAAAATCTCTATTAGCATGTTATAATATATAAATAAATAAATAATCTGCCCAAAAAAAAAAAACAGAAAGGAGAAAGAAACAAAACACCAACAAGCTAAACATCATCTACATGATTAAAAAATTAAAGTTTATATTAATTTGCCACAACCCGTATTTTACGTAGTCTAACTTACGAAGCGTACTTTGTTGCCTATTATTGTATTGAATGCTCACTCGCACGGCGCATGAGCATGAGTCACACTTGTTTACGCCAATCTCGGGATATTTTGTATCTCCGGTTAAAGAAAAGAGGGTAGATGAAGAAAAAAATATATGATTATTAGTTAAACATCTGTTCGTATTAACTATTCCAAATAATATGTTGAATGCATGTTTTTTTTTTCGTTTTATAAATATAATTCAAAGTGTAAATGCTAATAATGGAAGGACCTGGTGTCTATGATACAGGCTCGGCCTAGTATAGACACTAGTGTAATGGACTCGACAATACTGAGTGATTAATTTATAGATAAATACTTGTGTAAGTAGATGTAAGTCCAAATTGTATGTTTTATGAAATAAATAAATATTATTATTCAAATGTACAAAAACAGCACACTCTATATATAAATACAGAGTAAAGTAAGTAAACTTGGTTTTTTTAAATATGGCTCACATGAATCATTATGTTGCAGTTGAAAAATTGACCTGATACATCTTTTCTGCGCTTTGAATATTAACTCTTTATCAGTTCCATTACCCCAAAATATAACTCCATATTTTAGGGTAGAGCTAACATACGCATGATATGCCGTAAGTACTGCGTCTTGATTTACAATTTTTTGTAATCTGTGGAGTGCATGTGAAAATTTATTTAAGCGCTTGCATAAATAATCTGTATGTGCTTTCCAATTAAGTCTATTGTCAATATACAAACCTAAAAATTTTGTCACTTCAATTTCAGAAATATTATGATTTGAAAATGTAATCTCTAATTTATTTATTTCATCATGTCTTTGCTTAAAATTCATTAATTTAGTTTTTTCAATGTTAATTTTTAGTTTATTATTATTAAGCCATTCTGTTATTGATGTCAATGTTTTAATTATGTAAATTTTTGTACTTGTTATGTCAATTCCTGTAAATAATATGGTACTGTCATCCGCAAACAATGTAACATGATGGTTTGTTATTGTAGGCAGATCATTAATATAGATCAGGAACAATAAAGGACCTAAAACACTTCCGTGTGGTATCCCATACAAGACTTCTCTTTTATTTGAAAAATATTTTATTTCAGTTTTGGTTTTCGTGCATATTCTATCAATTTGTGTTATCTGTTGTCTGTTTGTTAGATATGACTCAATCAGTTTATTTGAATTTCCACGGATTCCGCATCTATAAAGTTCATCTAGCAAAATTTTATGAACCACGCGGTCAAATGCTGCAAATCTTCTACTTCCAGAGGATATAAGTGTGCAATAGATCTCGTGAATAAAGTGTCTCCTACTTTAACTCGAGCTACTCTAACTAATCCATCTGAACCTTTTGACAGACAATCTTCCCCACTTTCCAGCCATCGCGATTTTCATCACCTTTGATTTGAACTATTTGACCTTCTTTTGGCGTCAATTTTGAAATCACACGCGGTTGTTTATGTGGTGACTATATCTCTCACGTAAACTTGGCAAATAGCGATTCTGAAACATTTCTTCAAACTCGTCAAGCAGTACACGAGCTTTCCTCCAACCTTTGATAAGATTCATTTTCGTCGATGTATTGACATTTCTTCGACTGCAGTTTGTGATGTGAGACATCCGCCCAATTGTAGAAAATCTGATGGTTTCAAAATATGATCCAATTCTGAATCAACTGATGTTAAAGGTCGTGTATTTAATATTCCTTCTATTTCCTTAGTTATCGTTGACAGTTGACAAAGTATGGTTTAGATACTATTTCTGCTATTAACAGAAGTAATGAGCGTTGGCACTCCTCTGGTTGAACACATGCGCCTCAGAGCAAGCAGACCTTCTTTGGCCGACAGGTTTGCGACCACTTTTAGGTGTATCGCTCTGACCGCAAAACATGTCAATAGACATATTAATCTTCTGCTAGTGCCAGTTCTTTAGTGTAGCATCCTGTAATCCATGTATTGACATTTCTTCGACTGCAGTTTGTGATGTGAGACATCCGCCCAATTGTAGAAAATCTGATGGTTTCAAAATATGATCCAATTCTGAATCAACTGATGTTAAAGGTCGTGTATTTAATATTCCTTCTATTTCCTTAGTTATCGTTGACAGTTGACAAAGTATGGTTTAGATACTATTTCTGCTATTAACAGAAGTAATGAGCGTTGGCACTCCTCTGGTTGAACACATGCGCCTCAGAGCAAGCAGACCTTCTTTGGCCGACAGGTTTGCGACCACTTTTAGGTGTATCGCTCTGACCGCAAAACATGTCAATAGACATATTAATCTTCTGCTAGTGCCAGTTCTTTAGTGTAGCATCCTGTAAGTGAGACGAATCTTGTATATGTTTTTCATGAGTCTTTCTTCCTGTCTAGTTCTAATTGCATTGGTTTTGGATAATCGTTTATGAGTCATTATTGCTAGACAGGATCTCCCCAACTAGAAGAGTGTTGTCTATGGTTATATTACTCATCCCTGTTGGCCAATCATGACGTCCTGAACGAAGAAACTAAGTCCAACAAGCCATCACTCTGAAATAAATATTAGACCGATGAGGTCTTGTATAATTGCTGGTCCTCTATACAAACACTCGTTCAAACTCTTTTCACTTTTAATCTTCGCCGAAGCATCGTACACTATACGACCCTTCTTTCCTTTCTCTTGCACCATAAGATGAGGAAGATAATGAACAGGATGTGTAGCTTGACTAAAAGGCAAAGGTTCGACCACTTCTATCACCCTTGCTTCTATTTGTCCCTTAAGGATCTCATAATATCTTCATAAGTCTTAGCAGGTTCTTCAATCTGCCAAGTGCGAGTCCATAATTGCTAGGCAACTCAGGTGGATATTTCGTCCAAGGCCATTCCATTTGGTATCTTCCCTCACTAAATCTCTCAGTTTAATTAAAATGATGGACTGCTTCCTCTTCTACGGTGGTCTTTGGTGAATCGGTAATGCTTATGGACTCTTAATCCCATAAAAGTTTCATGTTTGCATATTCTAAAGGTAAGTCGGGTGGATTGAGTCCAACTTCACAAGAAGATTGAAAATACGTTACCACTGACAGTTGTTCGACTGGCTTGATTGATGCCCTCCCAGACATAATCCATCCGAATTCAGATTCAACTAGGTACAAGCCTTCACTAATACATATTTTCTTTGCAGACATAACCGTGAAATAATAGTCATTTCCAAGTAAGATATCAACTCGATCTGATAATGAACCATCATCAGCCATTAAATATTCCAGTTGTGTGCTCCATCCGAGTAATATCTTATCTGGATATGGAACTCCTTGAGATATTGAAGGCACTACATTAGCGTAGAACGTTCTAATACTTACTTTTTTACTTTCTAACTTTTCACGCGTTCTAATTTAACTAGAGGCCTTCTAGTTCTTTAGGACTTTGGGATCCGAATGTAAATATAGCCAGATTATTATATTCTTCAGCTTAAAGATTTAGCGTTTCAGTGGTCTCATTGGTAACATAGCTTCGTTAGCTACCGCAATCTAATAATATTTGACTGCAGCTTATTTGACAATAGATGTTCAAATACAGTTGCAGAGAAAACACCAGCAGAATTATGGTTCAATAGAGTTCCAAATGTAAAACATTTAAACATAGTCGGTTCGTTGGCATATTTTAAAATAAATACAAAGTTAAATAAACTTGATTCAAGATGAGATAAAGGATTATTAGTAGGGTACACAAATAATGGTTATAAAATATGGGATGTAGTTCAGAATTCATTATTCTAGAGATTTTAGGTTTGTTGATAATTTTAAAGATATACAGAACTACTTGAATGAAATTAAGACACATACCGGACAAAATAATCTATTTGATTCTTTTAAAAACAAGAATTTGAAGATAGATATAATAGTAATAATTTGGGAAATAATTTAGAAGATGGTTTTAGGTTTGAGAGAGGAAGTACAAATAGAGAAGAGATAAGAAATGAGTCATTGGTTGAAGAGATTCATGATGAAGATGACGATAATTTTGAAGATAGTCGTGGAGATTTGTTAAATGAAGAGAATTTTGAAGATAGTCGTGAAGAATTGTTAAATGAGGAGAATAATGATGATAGTGTAGTTTTAGAAGATAGAAGAGGGAATATTAGAGATGAAGAAGTTTTGGTAGAAGAAGGAGATTCTTTTGAGGTTGCTGTTAATGTTGTTAATAATGTTGATTCTGATAGTGAACAAATTATTAGAAGGATTTTACCGGAAAGAGATTATGATTTAGATAGTTCATTTTTAACATATAGTGAAGTTTTAAAAAGTGAAGAAAGAGAATTGTGAAAGAAAGCAATTAAAGGAGAAAATGATTCATTGAAGAAGAATAATACGTGGGCGAAGAATAGAAAAAATATTTCAAGCAAATGGGTTTTTACGATTAAATCAGAAGGAAGATATAAAGCGAGATTAGTTGCAAGAGGATTTCTACAAAAATATAATATAGATTATAAAGAAACATATAGTCCAGTTGTTAATACTAGTAGTGAACGGTTGTTACTTTCGATTGCGGGACAAAAAGGTTTTAAACTTAAACAATTTGATGTTAATACGGATTTTTTTATGGTGATTTAAAAGAAGATATTTATATGGAGATTCCTTAAGGGTATAATATTGATTTAAAAAAAACGACGGGTTGCACTCCGGAAGTGCCGGCAGAAGTGAAAACTTGAATATTAACGTTGTGCATTTTTGATATTTTGGAATGGTTAGGGAAAAATTTTGCACGAATTGCTTTAATTATCAGTATAAAAGTACTATCATTTATGTGGTAGAATACAATATTTATTTATTGCGCTATCGTACACAAACATGACAATTTATATTACATTAAAAAGTTTATCTCTCAGCTAAACGAAACAGCAGGCGCAGGCATACATTTTCACCGCGCGGTAGAAAGAGAGGGGGATACTTCCTCTCCTACGCCGCACCGGCTGTCTACTCACCATCCGTCGCGAGTTTAACATTTTTTACCCACTACAAAAAAAGTGCACAACGCCGCTAAAGAAGTTTTCACTTCAAAAGTCTTACGAATTTACTATCAGGTCACGTGTCCTGACGCGAGTTTAAAATTTTTTACCCATTACAAAAAAGTGTGTTTGGATATAGACAGCAACATTAATTGGAAAACACACATACAAAAGATTAAGTCCAAATTGTCAAGTTTTACGTATGCACTTCGCGAAGACAAAAAAACAACTGACTTAGATACAGCGATTACGACATATTATGCATACGCCTATGCCTGGCTCAATTACGGTATTATCCTTTGGGGAAACAGTGCAGACGCGCATCTTCTACTCACCATTCAAAAGAAATTAATTCGAATACTAGCAAATATCCGACAATATGAGAGTTGTGTACCATATTTTCAGAAATATAATATACTCACAATACCTAGTATGTACATATTTGAAATCAGTAAATTTGTTCGAAAGTATCCAGAATTTTACACAAAACGGGGTGACCTAAAAACTAGATACCCAAAACGTCATGCAAACAGATTACAAAGGCCGAGGGCCCGCCTGGAACTAAACTCTTCGAGTACTTTAATCATGTCTATAGAAATTTACAACAAATTGCCCAAAAAACTAACAGAAGAAAAAAACGACAAAATATTCTTCAAAAAATTAAAACAATTTCTTATTAACAAAGCCTATTACGATATAAAAGAATTCCTAAAGGATAAACTATAATTAAATATAGCCAGCGCACTAAAAATATATAACCAGTTTATTTTATAATAATTTAATAATAAAATAATATTAAATAGATCTTATTGAAATTAAATCAATTAAATATTAATAAAGTGAAATTAAATATGTTAATAAATTAACTAATAAAATATAATAATTTACTCTAAATTTTTTAATGAAATAAATGATTTTATTTCATAATTAAAATAAATTTAGAACATAATGAGTGAATATGAAACTGGAAATAATGATGTAAGTTATAAAGGTAAATCATAATTCAACACGTACTACGAGTAAATGCATAACTTCAAATTTTAATATCTATGAATGTCCAAAAATGTTTAATATACCAAATTTAAAGGTACCAATAACTAATTTAAAAAATAGTCGATCCAAATTACCTTATGAGTGCGACCTCCTCTTCTCTAACCAAATTGCTGTGCCCGACAGGGTCCATAAAATGATTCTTAAATTGTATTGTTGTTATCTTATGTACTTTATGGTTTGCAATAAAATATTGAGTATTGAGTGTACAACGCCGCTAAAGAAGTTTTCACTTCAATAAGGTTTGTAAACTGAAGAAGAGTTTGTATGGTCTTACACAAGCGCCACTTATGTGGAATATAAGATTAACTAATTATTTAAGGAAATTGGGTTTTATACAATTAAAACAAGATACGTGTTTATTTTTTTGTAGGGAAAAATAAATTTATTTAGCAATTTATGTTGACGATGGAATCTTGATTGGAAATAATGAGTTAGAATTAAATAAGATTATATTGAATTTGGAAAAAGAGTTTGAGATAAGAAAATTTGATAAGGTAGAAAAGTTTATTGGTATTGATATTTTAATTGAAGAGAATTTTATAAAAAATTATCAGAAATCTTATACTGAACAATTGTTAGAAAAATATGGTTGTAGTTGTCTTAAAGAAAGTGCTCATCCTGATATTTTAATTGATACACATCAAGAGGGGAAGGTTGATAGTAATGATGTGCATAAATATAGACAGTTAATTGGTTCTCTGTTATATTTAGTAAATAAAACAAGGTTAGATTTGTCATTTTATGTGGGTTATTGTAGTAGACATCAAGAATGTCCGAATCTAAATGATTTTGGGAATATTAAAAATATTTTTAGATATATTCGAAATACGATTACTGCGGGTATTCGGTATGTACATGGAAGTGATTTAACACTTAGAGCTCACTGGAATGCAGACTTCGCTGGCGATCCAGATTCTAGGAAAAGCACTACTGGGTTTATTATTTTGTACAGTGGTGGACCGATACATTGGTGTTCGCGTAAAAAGTCCATCACTGCTCTTTCTACTTAGTACTGAGGCTGAATAGATCTCAGCTGCCGAATGTATTAAAGACTTATTGTACATCCAAAGTATATTTAGGGAAATAACAGGGAAAACTCCTAAGACGGAATTATATGTCGATAACCAGTCGGCAATTGTTTTAATTATAAATGGTATTCTAAATAAAAGAAGTAAACACATAGATGTGAAATACCATTTTATTAAAGAAAAAATTATAGAAAATTTAATTGAGATATTCTACTGTCCAACTAATTCAAATATTGCAGATATTTTAACTAAAGGGTTAGATAAAACTAAGTTTTTACGGTTGAAGAAGTGTATTGTGAGTGAGTAATGAACTCAAGTGACTCTATTGATAATTAGAACAATATTGTTAATTATTTGAAATAGAGATAAGTGTTTATAACTTTAATTCCAAATTTAGTTTTAATGTTTGTCTAGTATAGTGATATGTTTGAAGGTTGTAATTTGAAAGTTTATAATGGGGTATTATATTTAATATGTATTTAGTTATAATTGATAGGTAGGGAATTATAATATGGGTTTTTATTTGAAGAGTGATGGGAGTTTATGTTAATACAAAAGTTAACGTTAGATATGAAATTCAGAGGGGATGTTAAAGAGTTTTTAGTTATCAAAGAATTTCATACTGGTTAGTTTTAGTTTATGGTTTGTTAAAAAGTATTTCGGGTTTTTAAATGTAAAAAGAAAAGACGATTATAAACAGTCATGTTAATAGATTTGATCATGTAATTTAAAAAGATTTGTTTGTTAAAGAAAAACGTTTGTTTTTTAAAGAAAATGTTTAATTTTATATCAAAGTATTAAAAAAAATATTTATTTATTTATTTAATTTTATTGAGCCAAAAGCTACAATAGGTAGACTTAATGCTAAAGCATTCTCTCATGCTAATCTTTACGACAGATAGAATAGTTGGCGTCTAAAATAGATAGAAACAATCCAGAAATAATAAGTACTTTTAAATGATCATACATTAATATCGTATAAAATAAATATACTATATTTATACATACAACATATATACATATATATATTTGAAGATCAGAAAGAAACGATGAATTCTCCTAATTGTTGAAAGATTCAAAAAGTAAATCATGCACTTTTTTCTTGTATAATGTCTACTAGATATTTGTCTGATGTCCTCGGGCAATGCATTTCAAAGCCGTATAGCTTGAGAAGTAAAGGAATTGGACATGAAGCTAGATCGATAAAAGGGAATTTGAAGCTTGAGCGTGTTACTGGAGCGAAGTTGCCGATCATGCATGTCCGCAAGATATTGAAACTTACATTTCAAGTATTGCGGAGAAAAGGGATTTTTAAGAATAGAGAAAAGAGAACATAGAAGTCTCTGTTGCCTGCGCAGTCGGATGGGAAGCCAATGGAGTTTGGAACGGAAAGCAGAAATGTGATCATACTTACGCAAGCAGAAAATAAAACGGATGCAGTTGTTAAGAAGGCGGTCCAGCTTATCGAGAAGATCCACATTAAGATCTGGATAACACACATCAGCATAGTCAATAATGGGAAAATCAACGTTTGGATCAATGTGATGAATAATGAATGTGTGTAAAATGTGTGTGAGTAAAATATAATGGAGTAAACAAAGTCAAACAGTATTTTTTTATCGACGTGCCTTGAACCCTTATATCTATAACAGTATAACAGAGTGTTGTGTTTTTTTGTTGCTGAAATGCTGACTGACGAAGTAAATTAATTGAAATTAATTGCACTATAGAGCTTTCTTGTAGTTCTAATATGTTAAATGTCTTTAGTTCGTAGATATAGTTTCTTCACGCATGGCATGAATGCATGCATGCATGCATGACATGACCATGGTCCATCATCATGAATCATGTCATGTCATGCTTGCGTTACTGCGTAGACTCGTCTTGTACGAATAACATAGCCGAATTTGTCAAAGTAGAAGAAATTTCTAATAATGGTAACATTGGTAATAGTTTTATTTAGGGCAAAGAAAACAAACCGAACAGCGAGAATAAGAACATAGCTTTTTTAATTTAATTTCTTTCAGCAAAAAAAAGCAAGTGTCAAATGTCAATACGTCAGGTTTGACTGGGTTTGACAGATTACTTGTCATCTGTTTTCGGTCCCCCCCGGGGCCCCTCTTTCTTCCGAAAACCGAAAACTGTGAACCATGGCTGCCGGGGTAGGTTAAAAAAAGTTTAAAATATCATAGTAATCAGAGTAAAATTTGTAAAGTGTAAATAAAAATTTATTCGTGTGTATATTTCAGTGATATTATATGTGCTTATTTTCCGTAGGTACTATACACTTATCCGGAAAATTTCCGCGCCTACAAGGCGCTGATCGCCGCACAGTATTCCGGGGCTGACGTCAAAGTAGCCCCCAACTTTGTATTCGGGGAAACTAACAAATCAGAAGGTTTTCTGAAGAAGTTTCCTGCCGGAAAAGTGAGTTTATAGTTTAAAGTGTACATGGAAATAAAGTTAGTGCTGTGAATTTATACTGTGTCATATGTTGGGGTGACGTGTAATATTTGCTGTTTATTTTAGGTGCCAGCGTTTGAGAGCGCCGATGGGAAGGTCCTACTGACCGAGAGCAATGCCATCGCCTACTACGGTGAGTGCGACCTCTGGAACTTTCACGTAACTTGCAACCGTAAGGTACCTACTGTGGAGCTTTCAGGTTAGAAAGTGTAATCAAATTACCGGTTTTCCATTTTTAAACTGGATACTGGAATGATATGGAGCAACCGACGTCACAACGGAGATAGTGATAAATAACTCAATATATTTACTCCGCAACAAACAAATACTGCAGTCTGATGACATCAGCTGTTTGGAATGCTGGTGCATGTTGTAAAACGCGAAATACTAGTAGTCTTCTCGTGGATTCCTATTGTTCATATGTAATAAAATGAAGTATTTTACAAAACCAGCCCAAGTCAGCAGGCATAATTGCTAATGTTTGCTCCAATTAGGTAAGTTTTTTGTACTTAAATAACTGAGTTTAAGTAAAATTGGAGATAATGGCATTCATTGAGAAAGAGCTGACCAGCTGTGGGTATTGATAATTATAATAATTTATTAAATTAGTTCTGTTACTTTGCAGTTGTAATGAAAGAGGAACTTGATTTTTAGTGAACTAGTAAATTTTGGTGAAGTCTGATCTGTATAAAATTCGTAAAAGATGTGACATATCTTTAATTAAATATTTCAATTAAATTACAGGTAGGTACCTATTCACCACAAAGGGACTTGTTTATTTCTATCAAAGTTAACAGTTTGCAGGAGACAAGGTCATACCCCACTTACACGACTCTGCTCCCACCCAACAAATAAAATATTATTGAAATATGGGCTTCAGGTAGTGCTCTGACCGATAGCTGTCGGTGTGTGGAGCGCTGGGCGCCTGCTAGCTGTTGGTGCGTGGACCGTGAGCAGTCATTTTAGTTTAGGGTGGTGTTGTGTGCCGAGTCGTGTAAGTGTGCTATGACCTTTTAGGATACACCATGAAAATAACAAGTAATTCATGTAATAGATGTCTAAGACATTGTCAAAACTCATCACTCATAAACTCTATAAGCTATTGTACCAGTGTGTGAATAAGTGGTGAATAATCTGGTAAACATATCTATAACATGTTACAGTGGCAAATGCAGCCTTGCGTGGCAATGACCTCTTGACTCAAGCCCAGATCTGGCAGTGGGCAGCCTGGGCCGACAGCGAGCTGCTGCCCGCGTCTTGCGCCTGGGTGTTCCCGTACCTCGGCATCATGCAGTTCAACAAACAGGTGGGATCAGCTCACAGCTGAAAGTAAATCTAGTTGAGATAGTCTAATCACTGGTATGACTCTCCATTGATTCAGTGTAACATATATACCTACTACTACTACAAACGAAACAATTTATCTGTACACACGTCGATGTGTGAGTTTTATACTTAGGGTCGCACCGCAGATTTTTTAATACTTACCTACTAACGAGTTCGACATATTTACGATTATATTTTTCCATACCGAAAGATTTGCGAACACTATGACGTAAAAAATTTTCTGTTTTATATGTATTAAATGTTACAGAAAAGTGAGAAACAGCTACGTAATATCACTTCACAAATATTTTTCATTATGTCCATTGTCCATTTCACCTATAGTTCACTTTAATGATTATTATTGAGTCATTTATAATGTAACGCACTAATTTCACTAATTCACTATTGTAATATAGTAATTTGCATATTCGGCGCAAAACTATACGGTAATTATATGAATAAATTCAATAAAAATAAACAAATGTTTATCACGCTTACACACAGCATGTCAAGTTGTCATTGTCAACAATGGCATTTAGCACTATAACCCGCGGAAATCTAGTTGGCATCTGCGTGTATGTGATTACCTGTGAGCGAGGAGCCTATGTAACATTACCGGATTGCTTATTAGCAATCCCGTAATGTTACAATCTCGCTCTTGTGTATCTCCCGCCAAAGCGAGAGAGCGAGAAGGGTATATATATCAAGATGGTTTCTGCATGCTGGGTAATAACGTGAAATTATATTGTTGCTTTGCTTACCTGTTTTCATCATTTGGAAATGTATGAAATATACGTTCTTTAGAGTATTGGGTGGATAAACAATTATTATACGCGCACCTTCTCACCATGATGGTTACTATTGGTTAAAAGTTATCAAGACAACACACGTAGCGTATTGCGTGCGGCTAGTAATTAAACCCTGGTTTGGAGCCGTCAAAGCTCACAAAGTGCGGGGGAGAGGTGCGGGGACGCCAATTTGCGGGAGACGCTGTGAGATACCATTCTGTTTAACTCTTATGTATTCTGTGGTCTAATGTTACCAAAAGTAACTATTGCAGCAATCAAGTATTTTGAAGAAAGACTACTGACAGACACCATAAAAAGGTATGTGTGATGTAAAACATAGAAATAAGATTCAGTACATAACCATATATTGTTATAGTTGTGGCAATACCTGTTTGCCTAATTCTATAAAAAATCTTTTAAAATAGACTTGGAAGTTTGTCAATTCTTGATTTCAGAATGTAGAGCGTGCGAAGAATGACCTCCTGGCCGCGCTGCGCGTGCTGGACGACCACCTCCTGACGCGCACGTTCCTCGTCACCGAGCGCGTCACCCTCGCAGACATCATCGTTTTCTCCACACTCATACACGCTTTCCAGGTAACGTACTGCTACGAGTTCAAGTCAAGACATGATCTTATACATATTTAAGGAATTAATGTGTGTTAACACCATCCCGTGTTGTGGTCGCAGCACGTGCTGGAGCCGGGCGCGCGCGCCGCGCTGGGCAACGTGTCGCGCTGGTTCGCCACGCTGGCGGGGCAGCCGCAGGTGGCGCGCGTGCTGGGCGCGCTGGCGCTGGCGGCCGCGCCGCCCACCTACGACCCCAAGAAGTTCCAGGAGCTGCAGAAGAAGGTCAGTATACCTCAAAGAACATTAAAGTCCCTCTTTGTCATCCGTGACAATGTTCTCCATTGTGTGCCCTTAGCGTCACATCTGTGTAGTAGAATGTATATGAAGGTATGATTCTTCCTAGAGTCAGAGTAACATATATACCTACTACTACTACTAACGAAACAATATATCTGTACACACGTCAATGTGTAAAATTTATACTAAGGGTCATACCGCAGAATTAATTAAATACTTACGTACTAACGAGTTCGACATATTTACGATTATATCTTTCCATACCGGGAGATTTGCGAACACTGACGTAAAAATATTCTGTTTTATATGTAATAAAATAAAGTGAAAGTATATTTTTGCTTTGCTTACCTGTTTTTATCACTCGGAAATATTTAAATTCAAATTCAAAATATCTTTATTATCATAGGATATTTATAATATCTCTTAATAATAGTCACTTTGTTTTGTTTTGCACAAATGTTGACGTCAAATATATGAAATATACATTCTTTATTGTATTCGGTGGATAAACAATTATGATATGCTTCTCACCATGATGTTGTTGACAATTCTCAAGAAACGTCGCGAATTGCGTGCGGCTAGCAACCCTATTTAAGAGCGCAATAAGGGGCACATAGAACGGGGGAGAGGTGCGGGGATGCCAAATATTTTATTTTATTTATTCAGGTTCACCATTGTGTACTGTGTACATTGTGTACATTAATACATACATATATATTTAAAGGCTAACCATTTTTGTTAAATGTGTACACCTTCTAAGGTGAACACCACTTGCTTTTACAAAAATAGTTAAGTACTTATCTCTAATTACATAAACTGATTTAAAAATATTTAATAGTCAAACAAGGTCGTAATGACAACCCTGTTCGCCCACCCACAAGCGCCATCTACATTAAACATTACATTCAAATGGTGCTGTTTTACTAAAAGTTTAACTACCTACCTGGATTGTGTAAGACATCTAATAAATTATTATTTTAGTTAAATCTAAACATAAAACTAAAACTACAAAGTTTTCATTACTTACATTATCAATATATGCATTTGCCACAAAACACAGAATCGTTAAGTTTGTATCCCATAACACAAATCTCGAACCTACTAGGGCCAGCTCAATCTGTGTGATTTATTTATTTACTTAGTAATCGAAATTAAGTATGTGATGTCTGTAATACAATGGATTCATACACATACCTCACACCGACGCGGGAGACGCTGTGAGGTTCCATTCTGTTTGTTCTCTTATTTATTCTGTGGCGCTGGTGCCAGGCCTGCAGACGAACCATCGCTGGCTTGCTTTAGATAAAGCCAAATCAGCCTGAATTTTTCTTGGGATGTGCACATGCTAATTCCATATTTACTAAAACACTAGCAGACCAAATTAAACATAATGAAATAACTTCTACACCTCGTAATTCTAAAATTCCGTCCAGATTAGATTCCTTTGTTTTAAATACTACCGATGAGCTTGAGATCTGTTGCATTATTGACTCTCTAAAAACTGACGCTGCTCCAGGATGAGATAATATATCCTCAAAAATTCTAAAAATGTGCAAAAAGTTTTTATCCCCTGCTATCACCCATATCTGTAATCTATGTATTTCCAAGGGTATTTTTCCGAGCGTATTTAAAATTGCTGTTGTCCATCCAATACATAAAGTTGGCGATAGCGATCATGTTGACAATTACCGTCCAATATCCATACTACCAGCACTATCCAAAATTCTTGAACGAATAATTTCCAAAAGCTTTATTAAATACGAAAATAATTCTCTGCTTTCCGAAAATCAATATGGTTTCCGTCCCGGTAGATCTACTGCTCAAGCTGTCAATGTACTTGTTGAAAAAGCAGCTATAGCTCTTGACTCCAACACAAAGTGCCTAGTTATATATCTTGACCTCAGTAAAGCCTTTGACACAGTCTCAATTTCCCTGCTTGTCTCGAAGTTGGAGAAAATTGGTATAAGAGGGACACAGTTAAAATTGTTTAAGGATTACCTAACAGGTCGTAAACAACGTGTGAAGATTGGTTCTTACACAAGTACGGACCAAAATGTAGAATTTGGGGTCCCTCAAGGAAGTATTTTGGGATCAAATCTGTTTCTGGTCTATGTAAACGATTTATGTAACCTGGCCCTTAAAAATTGCAAAATAGTGTCCTTTGCGGATGATACTGCACTAATATTTACAGGAAAAAACTGGGCGGAAACCTATAAGTCAGCCCAATTAGGTTTTGACAGGGTGAAAGGGTGGTTAAATGAAAATTATTTAACACTAAATGTTAACAAGACAAAATACATGGCTTTTAGTATCCGTAATGTCAATCGCCCTAGCCCTGATCACTTCAAATTGTTTGCACACACCCATTCTTCAATTAGTTGCGCTGAGGAATCTTGTGACTGTACTTCACTAGAGATAACACATCTTAATAGATATCTAGGTGTCATAATAGATTCAAATCTTAACTTTGCAGCACATATCACGCAACTCTCTGCCCGAGTAAGAAAATTGCTTTATATTTTCAAAAAATTACGCTACATAGCGGATGCTAATATCCTACACATGACATACATAGCCCTATGTCAATCTATTATTATATATTGTATCACGTCCTGGGGTGGTGCTTCTAAATCTCATCTAATTGTTCTAGAAAGAGCTCAAAGAGCCATCCTAAAAGTATGTACCTTTAAGCTGTACAGGTATCCTACAACAGATCTATACAAACATTGTCAAGTACTAACGGTTCGACAACTTTTTATACTTGCTACAATGATGCAACAGCATGCTCAACTTTCTTACCGTCCTCAACTCCTAAATAGAAATAATAGACTAATTTATTTATTTATTTACAAAATTTATGTACACAACATACAAACAAAGGAACTTACAAAGTAAGAAAATAGAGTACATAGGTACTGCTTATTTCATAAGAAATCTCTTCCAGCAGACCCAGGAGAGGAAAATTGAAGAAAACAGGTAGTAGGCGTGTACAAAAGACTATAGTTACAAATACATATAAGTATTTATCTAAAATGTTAAACATACATATACATATACAATACATCAATAAACATACACACATATTATACATAAATACATATACATATAAATACCTAACTATAAACAAATACATATATAGTATATAGGTATACTATTCATTACGTTAAGGAAAGATAATACTCTTTTACTCTCTTCCTAAAAACAGGGAAAGATTTGGAGTCTCGTATAATGCGTGGTAGTGAATTCCATAATTTTACCGCTTGAACAGAAAAAGACTAATCTTCTCTCTGCCCTCTTTTAACACAGAGTTTATAAATAGATTTTTCTATTTTCTTGGTCTGTACCTTTATAAGGAAATCAATCATAAAATTTTAATATATCCATTAAATAAATATAAATGCAAGAAAAGTATTGATGCATGGTTGAAAGAGCTGACGTATGATGAGACAGAAAGTTCATTAATAAGCGTAAAGTGACTAAACTATGGACAAACTATCTAAATAAAATTATATAAGTTATACTCGTAAATAATATATATGTTTTGTGAGATACATACAGTTGCCTTTTTTCACTTTATGTAATGTCTGCATTTACTATATTTGCCAATGACGAGTCCTGATGACCTGTAATACAGGTTCTTCGGAAACCTAGCACAGGCCCCAGCACTCCACTTTTACTTATTTTCGATACCTTTTAACATATGTCTTTTTACCTTTTTATACATTGTCTTAGTTCTTAACTTAGTTTTAAGATAAATTGTGGAGAAAAATAAATAAACATTTTATTATTATTATTTATTATTATATTTAATAAGAATGTTGCATAAAGTTAATTTTAATAGGGAAATTATAAGTACACCACCAAAAGTTTTATTGAATCGCACCTGGAGCCTGACGTCTTTTTTCGTATTTAAGGACGGATTAATAGAACAGCTTCTATTAAACTAAAACATCTTTGTTACTACTTCAACAGAATATTATGAATATTCTGTGCCTGTTCTGTATAAGCCAGTGATACTTTAAGAACAACAATTAAAATCACTCAGCAACCGATAAATATATTTACTTCTGAAGCGACTAAAGTTGGAAGGCAGCTACTTTATATATTTTCAAGATTCAAATCCTGTCTGTTAAAAAATCAAATACTAACCTCAATTATAGAGATTTCTTATGAAATAAGCAGTATGTTATGTTTATGTAGTATATAGTAGTATGCTATGTACTCTATTTTCTAAATAGATAAATAGACATTAAACATAATTATTCTACTACTAAGTTTAAATCATATTCTTTTTTCATGAAAATTAGCAACGCATCTCGCGCGTTTCATATTTTTTATGTTCAGTTATAAAATCAAGTCATCCATTACATCTGTAATATAGGGGAAACCACTACGAACAATAATTCTCTAGAATCGTAAGTAATCCCGAAAAATCATTCCACGCGATATGTACCGCGGCGGGCGGGGCTTAAAATATGAACAGCGCGGCGCGACAGTTCGCCGTGACACTCGAGTCGTGCGGTTGCGTCGCAAGAAGTTTCCTTTGAGAATATTGCTGTGTTTTTGCGATAATCGATTCATCAAAAATGCCGTCATGTGCAGTGAAGTGGTGTAGAAGCTATACAGACATGAAATTTAGTTATTAAAAAAAAAGACCAATCGCATGCATCTTTGCCTATGTGTGCGTTCGAGTGTTTCGTTGTAATTACTGTTCGTTTGTTTGCGTAAATAGAATCCGAATCGAAGCGGTGAATGTAGGAGCGTTAGGTTTCTAGAGAATTATATTTCGATTGGAACCCATCACTTTATCGCAATTAACTTCAACGATTTTCATTCCCCATAAAACTATTTGCAGATCTTTTAGAACAATATTTATCAAATCGTAAAATCTGTTTACATCGAAATTTCATTTACTCGATTATTTATTATCTACAAACTCAGTCTATCGTGATTTCTTTTCATATTTTATGTATTTTATCGAAATAATGTAACATCAAAGCTGCATTAATTAACATCCATTTTAATAGAATTTAAATGTGACATATTGTGTGGTGTTCCATCAATTTTTTTTAAATACTATATCCATTAGGGATAGTATTTTATTTTTAATGTAACGAAATTCAATTATTTATTCATGTTTAATTTATTTAAGTAATTATAAATCCATTTTTTTTCCTTTGTATTGTTTTTTACGATTTTAGCGGGACTATCTATTTTTCCTTGAGAGCTGTGATGTTGCACAGAAGTTAGATACTATATAATCGAAGTCTCCCGTGAAGTTGCCCTAGTCAGACCACGTGAACTGAAGTTGCCCTAATCAGACCACGTGAACTGAAGTTGTCCTAGTCAGACGACGTGAACTGAAGTTGTCCTAGTCAGACCACGTGAACTGAAGTTGTCCTAGTCAGACCACGTGAACTGAAGTTGCCCTAGTCAGACCACGTGAACTGAAGTTGCCCTAGTCAGACCACGTGAACTGAAGTTGTTCTAGTCAGACCACGTGAACTGAAGTTGCCCTAGTCAGACCACGTGAACTGAAGTTGCCTTAGTCAGACCACGTGAACTAAAGCCTAGGAAAAATAATGGATAAAAGAAAAAAAATATCTATACTATAGTACCCTCGCAGTGGCTATATGTATAGAATTGCTCAGGATTTTTTGACCAATGTTTGTTGTGTTGCATTCCAGGAGGGCGCCAAGAAGGAGAAGAAGGAGAAGCCGGAGAAGAAGGAGCAGCCCAAGGCCAAGAAGGAGGCAGAGCCCGCCGACGACTTGCTGGACGAGGAGAAGCCCAAGGAGTCTAAGGACCCCTTCGACTCCATGCCTAAAGGGTGTGTGTTGATATGCCTTTATGATCACTCAGCCCACATCAACCCACTGCTGGGCATGCACCTCCCTTTTTTCGCGCCATTGTCTTAGGTCCAGTGCCCCGCGAGGCAGCAGGTATCAGACTGGGTCTAACAAAATATACTAAACTATTTTAAGGATAAATTCAGTCAATGATACTGAACAACTTTCTCCAATGAACATATATCGAAATATAAAAAATAATTTTTGGTTTCCCATACAACTTGACCGAACAGCTGATCCGATTTTGTATGGAAAGCAAAAAAAAATATTTTTCATAGTTGGATATATGTTCTATGGGAAAAGTTGTTCAGTATTATGGACTGAATTCACCCTTAAAATAGTTTCAGTATATTTTGTTAGACGTTATATAAGTTTGGAAACTTTATTGCTATGTGTAGGAGCTTTTATACTATGGTTCAATCACTTAGACACCAGCAAGTAGACGACAGGGTTGAATGCCTCCGTGGTCCAGTGGTCAAGGCGTCTGCATCTTGATCCGGAGGTCGTGGGTTCAAATCCTACTGGGAAGCATACTTTGTGAAAAGTTGTTTTCAGTCTGGTTAAGATATTGCAGGCTTGAATCACCTGATTATCCGAAAAGAAAGATGATTACCTGTTTCGGAAGGAATGCAAAGCTGGTGGTCCCGAACGCCATTTAGCCTTTGTACCTATCCTAGGATTAGTTCTGGTCTACCCTTTGGGTTGCGGAGGTCAGACGGCATTCGCTCTTTGTAAAAACCAGTAACCTCGTCAAATCGCCTAGGGGAGGTAGCGGACCCCGGGCTCTGAAGCGTAACCGCTGAGGATGCAGCGGGGGCGGGGGGTGGCGCGGCCCGGGCGGGCGCTGCGCCAAACGCAGATTGGAGTAACGTAGCCCTATGTGAATTGCAGCACATTCAACATGGACGACTTCAAGCGCTGCTACTCCAACGAGGACGAGACCAAGTCCATCCCGTACTTCTGGGAGAAGTTCGACCCCGAGCACTACTCCATCTGGTTCGCCGAGTACAAGTACCCCGAGGAGCTCGCCAAGGTGTTCATGAGCTGCAACCTCATCACAGGTGCGTCCGCAACCACTTGTAAACAAGATTACTCCTCTTCAGGTCGCAAGTGTCGTTTATTTGTTCAATAAGTCAACAAAACAATCTCCTGTGAGACCAGACAAGTATACAACGTCTAACAAAATATACTGAAACTATTTTAAGAGTAAATTCAGTGGATGATACATAAAAATTATTGTTGCGTTCCATAGAAACTTGGATCAGCTGATTGGTCAATTTGTATGGGAGGCCAAAATATATTTTTCATATTGCGATATACCTATACTATGTGTTACTTGGGAAAAGTTATTTAGTATCATAGACTATAGCGGTGATAATTCGATGCTGGTAGCGGGCGCAAGCGCTCGGTGGCAGTTGTTACAAGACTTAATTAAACCCTTTAAATAGTTTCTGTATATTTTGTTAGACTCTGTATACACAAAAAGTGTCAGGTCTCATTTTGTTGTAGCTAATTTCATGAACGTCAAGATGACGGGATCACTACTTGTTTTAAACAGCCTTTCCTATCTTTTTGTAATACTCATTTGGTACCTTTTGATATCTATAATAATAAGTTTGGTACCTCCTTAGTCTGGAAGATATTGATGGTGACTGATCCCGCTATTTTGACACATCAAGATGACGGGATCAAGCTGTTACCACAAAACTACTAATCATTTTATTGAACTACTCTGTTATTTAATACTCATTTAATACCTTCGGAAAGTCTTGTAATATTGCTTGAATAAATTAGTTTTTTTTTTATTTATTTTTTCAATTTTTATTTTTTAATTGCTAAGAGCAAAGCTTATAGTACAATAAATTTGCTCTTCAAATTAGGTAGGTAATTTTGCTTATATTAAACTAGCGGCCCTTTCCCGGCTTCACACGGATTAAGGTCAATAATTGAGATAAAAACTCCTATCTTTTAAGTTGTACCAGATTACAGAGAGCAACAAAATGTGATGAAAATCGATTAAATAGTTTCAGAGTCCATCGCAAACAAACAACGTGACACAAAATTTTTATAAGTATATGTAATTATTATGATAGGTAATTTTAACATCAGTTGTTGTTATTGTCATTCCATTTTTGATATGTTTTAGATAGATAAACGAAACCATTAAATTATTTCGAATACATTATAACAACATTATTAAAACATCAATTCACATTTTTTATAAAATACAAAAAAAAACAGTAATCAGAACCTACAGATTTTGTCATTTGTGTATGGGTAATTCTACAAATATGAAGATTTAAATTAATTTTCGGAATTTCAATATTCATGTAACTTTAAAAATAAAGGAGTAAATAAAACAGATTTATATCATTAATAATGTATACCTATTGATAATAGGAAATGACAAGTGTAGGTACGTAAAAAATATTCTACTTTACGCTTTCGCCGTATATTATACAGTTTGGGATTGGGATCATCAAAGTCTGATTTTTTGTTATTTTAGTTTTCAAATCACCATAACATTTCCATTTTCCTGACACCCTAACACAGTGACATTTACAATGTCAAAGCCTTCTGATCACAGAATTGGTGGTATGGACTCAATGACTGCTACAATTTAATAATATGTATTATTTATTTAATTTATAAGTTGGAATTTCATGTACGTTATATGTTTTATACTGGCATAATTAAAAAAATATTATGTTTGTTAAAAGAATAAACTAAAGATTTTAATACATAATACATTTTTATCTCAATTATTGACCTTAATCCGTGTGAAGCCGGTAACGTGCCGCTAGTTTAATATATTACAAGACTTTGCGAAGGTATTAAATGAGTATTAAATAACAGAGTAGTTCAATAAAATGATTAGTAGTTTTGTGGTAACAGCTTGATCCCGTCATCTTGATGCGTCAAAATAGCGGGATCAGTCTGGCTGGACCTTCAATATCTTCCAGACAAAGGAGGTACTAAAATTATTATTAAAGGAATCAAAAGGTACCAAATGAGTATTACATAAAAGATAGGAAAGGCAGTTTAAAACAAGCAGTGATCCCATCATCTTGACGTTCATCTAATTTCGGTATACTGATATATTTTTTGTTTTATTTCACTCTTGGTGCTCGCCCACCACGCTGAAAGTGGCCTTTGGATCTTGCGGCCCTTGGCTCTGCTTAGCTCTGCGAGAATGCTTGGTCTGCCCCATTCGTGATAAAGACATGGTAGAGATAGTCTTGTAGTTTCCAAAAACCTTTTAACGGTAACGGCATTTTGAAGAATTCATTAAACAGCTGTTGTGTTACATAAAAGCATAAAAAATTTGTCGCTCTCCTTGTATAGATCTATCAATATTACATTGTTTGTCATGTTTGTGTGTGGGGTAGGCATGTTCCAGCGGCTGGACAAAATGCGCAAGCAGGCGTTCGCGTCCGTGTGCCTGTTCGGGGAGGACAACGACTGCAGCATCTCCGGGGTGTGGGTGTGGCGCGGACACGAGCTGGCCTTCCCGCTGTCTCCCGACTGGCAGGTCAGTGTCACTGCTACATGTGGGGGGGGAGAACCAACGTGACTCTTTTTTCAATTTGTATAAAAAATGGATAAATGTCAGTTTATGTCCCATGCGAGCATTTAGACGTTTGTACCAACCCGCGAGACTATTATTGGTGCGATGAAATTTACTGGCACAGCTAATTATATCGTGTAATTTGGTCATCCACTGTTTTTCCATGTAGCTATTGTACGAGTATTTAACTATATTTGCATATTGGAGATCCTATCAAAGATTTAGGCAGACATTTAGGCAAAACGCTTCTTAGGCTGACGAATATTTAGGCAAAGTGCGACTTAGGCTGACGAACATTTAGGTAATCTACTAATTAGTCCGACACCATTCTAGGCATAAAATAAATTTGACATTTAGGCGAAACGCGACTTAGTCTGCCTACGCATTAGGTACGCCGATTTGAAAGGCTTGAATTATAGCCCTCGCTCGCTACGCTCGCTCGTCCAAAAACTTAATTATCGTCGCAGAGATTTTTTTATAATATTTTTATCTCAAAAAGTTTTAAGACTAAAAAGTTCTACTTTCAAAACATCAACTCATAAACGCTACATCGCAAAGCTACTACGATGCAAAATAAAAACCTTAGGTAAATTGAATTTGTTTGTGGCTTCTATGTCGCGGTGTCCATGGTAACCGACCGTAAGATAGCATTTGTTTTTATTTATTTCGCAGTCTCGTCTTTTTATTCCGGTGCAGTATGGCAGACAATTCATCAACAAAGTGTTAATGCGAAGTAAATGTTTGCAGATTGACTACGAGTCGTACTCGTGGAAGAAGCTGGACCCCAAGAGCCCGGAGAGCAAGCAGCTGGTGCAGCAGTACTTCGCGTGGGCCGGCTCGGACGCCCGCGGCCGCCCGTTCAACCAGGGGAAGATCTTCAAGTAGCGCGCGCGGAGCGAACTGTGTCATTCAACTGCATTTATTTCCCCCTGAACAGTGAACAATCTCTCTTTGTACGACGCCAGCTTTGTAACAAATAAATTGTTTCTATTTATTAACTTTATTTTTATTTAGATAGCCCAGTGGATGAGCTCGTTGAATTGGCAGCGGGCGGGTCGCTTGACATGCCGCGTCGAACCGATGGGGCAAAAAGGTTCTCGAATGGCGACCTCGTACTGGCAAGCGAAGCGTGGGAAACCAACCCAGACAAGGTGGTCAGACGACCTGACCGAGGTCACTGGATAGCGCTGGACGCAGGCCGCTCTAGATCGGTCATTTTGGAAATCCTTGGGGGAGGCCTATGTCCAGCAGTGGACGCTATGCGGCTGAAATAATATGATATTTAGATCTATGTACTTACCTACTTTGTATTGTATTGTTTAATGTTTAATTGTTTATTGTGATAAAAACGACTTACATCTATTACATTTATCACACATGCATTATATAAATATAAGATAAAATTAAAAAATAATAATACACAGATACATCAAGCAATAATTTCAATTTGAAAACATTAATAGTCATAAATTATAAATATTATCATGTCAATACAATTATTATTCATTATTCACTATCGTCAGTATCGTAGTCGCGAGTATTGCACCACTGGTCATTCAGGTTTTCACAATAAATCAATAGTGACTTTATAATAGCTGACCAGTTGTCAAAGAAAAAATCTAAATCATTGTATAAGCCCTTTTATCCTGAACTCTTGGATTCTATTGATGATTCTTATAGGATGTCTCTGAGTTCAGTGTGCCTCTTGGCAAAGGCCTCCTCCAACCATTTCCACTGCTTTCTATCTCTGGCAACTCTTCTCCAATTAGGGCCAGCAGTGAGTTTCAGCTTGTCCTCCCATCTTATATATTGTCTTCCCCTGTTTCTCTTTCCATCTCTCGGATACCAGTGAGTTAAGATTTTGCTCCACTTTTCCTGGACTGTGTGTGGGGTGGGACGGCATCGGCACTACATAATGAGTGCGAGTGACAGAGACCGGTAGATGTAAGATTAGACAGTGACCAGTGACTCGTGTGTAAGGAAAATAAAACTCACATATTGGAAAGCAAAAAAATTATATATTTCTTTTTCAGACTTTTGCCTAAACTGATAGAATTGTTAACATTAGTACATACATCCTTACATATTATTGCATCTTTGAAGTCGAGTAACAGATCGCCAGCGTACAGCAGGCTGCAGCGATACAATATATTACACGTAAAGTACAGTACAGTGAAAACATCAAGATTTAAAGTCACAAAAATCGTAAATGCATCGTTTGTTGCGTAAGTGGCGTAAGGTACACTTGAACACGGGCGCTAGGTAGGTACATACCTAGTACATACACTATACAACTACCAAGGAATCGCTTTAACAACAATAAATATATTTCTTTATACGCCCTTTGTTTCTTTATTCACATTTATCACAAAATCATCGCGTCGGAACTTAATTTATTTCTAATGACGAGTACGGTAACTAGAAATAACATTCGAAATAAACCTTTACAATAATTTTGTAATAATAATAAGTGATCTCAGATTTGCTAAAATAACGTTCAGGTGCGATAGGAAGCGTGTTACGTCACGTGGTGACGTCGGTACACGATGCGCGCGCGCACGTTACCGCCGGCACACGATGCGCGCGCGCACGTTACCGCTGGCACACGATGCGCGCGCGCACGTTACCGCCGGTACACGATGCGCGCGCGCACGTCACCGCCGGCGGCGTCTTACTCCGTCTATAAGTTCATCAAACGTAAGCAGTCATCGACGCGGGACATTGTTGTAGCTAGATGATGCGACAACATCTATTCTATTTACGATGATATTCTCCGTTTGTGGTATTTTCCGTCGATATCACAAAAAGAGCTTAAATTCCTTTAAGATCATGACTTGCTAAAATAAATTTATTCATATTTTTGACTCCACAAATCAATATTTTATGTTAAGATTGCAACGTGGTAAACGATCGATAAAGGGGCGTTTCACCCATTCCGATCCGGCAACGCAGATCTCGCGTTGCGCTAGTTTTTGGCTATTACTTAGCAACGCACCATATGCGTTTCGTCTACGGTCCCAGAAAATTATTTTTTTTAGGGTTGCGTTTTAATTAATAATACGGCAAATTTGAATGAGAAGTCCTTCGATCAATAGTTGATCGAAAGAGAAGTCAGACAAATATAGCTGTCAGTTGGCACTACTGTTGGTTTGCAAATGTCACAGTGACAAATGACAACTACTGCTGTTTTTTCTTAGAGTGAGATCCGCGGTGCTTATTGTTACTGATTATTTGTATTCTTATCATGAAAACTGTGAAAAAAGGCGATATTTTTTAATTTAATATTTTTTAAGTATATTCTGTCTATATTTTCGATTTTCAAGTCACATATAATCGTAAACTAGCAAAACTGAGACAACGAAAAAACCAACGCAATTGGTGCGTTCAGTGGCACACTCCAATAAAAGAGAATTGAATGGTATTATGCAATGTTTTCACGCATAATTTTAATGATGCCAAAGTAATTCTGTTTTTGTACAACTGATACGCTTTCATGCCTTAAATGCTGAATCGATAATGATAAATTCTAGTGTTGTAGTGTATATGACTTGTAAATAGTTACTTCTAGGCTAAGTTAACACGGGCGAATCCGAAGGTGGCTTCAGTGATTTTTTTCTTCAAGAACCAGCATTCTTTTTTAAATCATTTATGTAAACTATAATTGTAGGTACCTACTTATTTTTACCTATTTAGTTCCATGTATGACACTATTTTTTTTCATATTTTAGACAAAAATGAATGAAAATAAACGATCGAGTTTTCTGGTGAATTTAGCATTAAAAAATACCTCCTCATGAAACACTATCTGTTGGTGAGAACCGCATCAAAATCTGTTGTGTAGTTTTAAAGATCTAAGCATATATAGAGACACATCAATTGATTTATTGACAAGTAGAGTTCTATCCCGGCTTTGTACGGGTTTGTAATTACAAGCCCGTGCAAAACCAGGTTGGAATGCTAGTTGTCAATAAATCAATTGAATTGTTGCAAACCATTTGTATGGAGACTTGTACTGAAATAAAGGGGGCGGTTTAAAAAAAAATGCACCATCCTTCCTCCTGGGGATTTTGCAAACGAAACTCCTGAAAATCTGGTCTAACATTTGTAATTTTAAAATTAAACATTAATATTTCACAGTTTTTTTTTGCACTTTAGATAGTCGAAATCTTTTGAATATTGAAAATGACTCATTTTTAGTTACATAATACCATCCATAATATCAACGCGAGGTTTGCGTTGCCGGATCTGTACAAAGATTTTTATAGCTGTATGCCACCAACGCGCCATATGCGTTCGTTGTTTTTTATATATTTAGAGTATATATAATGAATATTTAATCAATTATATATAAAATAACATAGCTTTCAAAGGTATAAATAAAAAAAAACAGGTGGTACATATTGAAAAATTTGAAATTTTTAATGGCAGCGAATGGGTTAAATTGCACACGTATTGACGTGACAATAGCACGATACTATGTACTCTTACTGTCTTCTGTGACGAAACTATCGTTTGATAGTTTGTTAAAGTTTACGTTTAGGGTAAGCGCTCTAGGTCTTAAAAATATCATAACGTCATCGTTGTGCGTTTGTATGGAAAAATAATACGGAAGTATTAATAAATAGCCTTTTTGAAATTAGAATTTGTCAATTTACCTATTACGTTTGTTGAACAATGAGACTACCTTCTATTCTGAGTGACTAACTTACTATTATTATATTTATTTACTAAAATCCGTGTAACTAGATGTCAAGCGTATGAGTATGGCGACCGGTTGGCCCCCCAGGGTCGTCAAACTACCGCCTTTTTGGACCTTCGTTATGATATTCGATGAAAATTATAATAACCTCTACGATTTACTTGAGCGTGCGAAACTGACTGATCCGAGGGGGCCAGGCTTTACTATTATTGAACTAAACTCCAACATTACAGGTTGAACTCATGTGACAATTCTTTTGACCGTTTTTACAATGTTTTGTGTTGTATAGTTTCTTATTGAGATAAACACAGCAGGCCAAATTGTGATATCTAAGTTAACTCTAAATCTCTCTCTAAACTAACATAAATGTACGCCGATCGTTTATAGGGGCGCGCAGTGACGGATGCTGCTTTGCGGAGGTGACAACTGGACTGGAGTTAGCTACTAACTAATTTATTGTGTTAAATTCTGGAGTTTAGTTAAAGTGAGTTCAACCTAGAAGAACCCCACCGGCGCTTTTGCTCAAAACAACACGCTCGTCACTCATTCGCCTCGATACAGTCGCATAAAAACCGCAGTATACACCTCGGAACGATTCAATAAACATCAAAAATGCAAGGTCAACGAGGCTAATAGGAGAGCTATAAATATATCCTAATGAACCAGGTAAATTTACATCTCAAAAATGATAACATCTCGTTAGTTCAATAGAGAGAATACGATTTATAAAAGGTTGGATTCGAGGGCGGCGGGAGCGGGGCGCCGGCCGCGCGTCAGTGCGGCCGCGGCGGCTGCAACACACACAGGGTACTGTCAACAACTTACTTTTCTAAATCAAAAGTATGTGATGAAAAATTTCGCCACGAGTGAGATTCTTCTTCACTTTTTTCTAATATGAACCACTTCAGTTGAATAACACCCACACTTCTGAATAGTAAGTACCTAGGCTGTTTGATAAGTACCCGTTTATGGAAAAAAGAAAAACATTTTTTTTTGTTTATATGTATTTATTTTTCTACGTAGTCACCTTTTAACTCTATACATTTGTTCCACCTATACTCAAGCTTCAATAAACCATCCAAAAAATATGATTTTGGAAAGTCATTAAAATAGGCCTCTGTGGCGGCAATGACTTCGTCATTTGATCCAAATCGCTTGCCACCGAGCCATTTTTTTAGGTTGGGAAACAAAAAGAAATCGCATGGGGCCAAATCTGGAGAATACGGGGGGTGAGACAATAGTTCGTAGCGTAACTGTGCTAATTTAGCCGTCACAACTCTGGACGAATGAGCCGGGGCGTTGTCGTGATGAAACAGTACTTTTTTCTTTTTTAAATGGGGTCGTTTGTCCTTCAACACGGCGTCAAATTCATCCAATAAATTGGCATAGTACTGCCCTGTTATTGTTTTTCCCTTTTCTAAATAGTCAATATGTATAATACCCTGCGAATCCCAAAAAACGGTCGCCATGACCTTTCCAGCCGATGGGACGGTTTTTGCTTTCTTTGGAGCCGGTTCACCCGGTAAAATCCACTGCTTCGACTGTTCTTTCATTTCCGGGGTGTAGTGGTGGACCCACGTTTCGTCCACGGTCACGAAACGACGCAGAAACTCCTTCGGGTTACGTTTGAACACGGCCAAACACTGCTCCGAAGTAGTCAGTCGGTTCCGTTTTTGCTCCTCCGTGAGTAAACGCGGCACCCACCTCGCCGATACTTTCTTCATACCCAATTTTTCTTCTAATATGTGTGTACCCTCCCGATTGAAACATTTACAGCATCAACGATTTCTCGAAGTTTAATTCGGCGGTCGGCTAAAACGATATTTTCAATTTTCTTAACCATATCGTCTGTAGTCACCAAAACTGGCCGGCCTGGGCGATCCTCATCAAAGACGGTTGTTCTCCCCCGCTTAAACTCGTTATACCAATATCTGACGGTTGTCATAGAAGGAGCACATTCATGGTAAACCGCTTGCATTCTTACTTTTATTTCATCACATGTTTTTCCTTCCAAAAATAAGAATCTAATTACAGACCGATACTGTTATTTCTCCATTTTAACAATTTTAAGTTCTCGCCTTCACTGAATCGTTGTCAAATGAGAAAAAAAAACAAAAGAATGCCATTTTTTTTTAATTTTCCCGCCTCTGAAAAATGGCCAAAAAAGGTGGTATACTTATTTGCGGCCAGTGATATTAATATATTTAGAAAACGGGTACTTATCAAACAGCCCTCGTAATCTCAATCGTGGCGAAAATACTCATCACATATTTTTAATTTAGATATTGTTCCAACTTTCCAAGCATAATTAACTAGTTTTTCCCATATAAGCGTCCAGCTGACCGGACTGTTTGTAGGTAATAAGGAATGTAGGTACTCGCACAAGAGCCAAAAGGAATGTATAAAGTCCAGGCTTTACCGTCAGGGGAAACTACAAGCCACAATGTCGGCGCGGCCGTCCAAGACAGACTTGTAGACTCGTGGTTGGGATCGGGAGTAATATAGTGTTTTAGTTATCGACACGACGAAAAAGAAGATGGGAATGGCAAATATACTTATTTGCTAAAGGAAAAAATTTACACCGGGTAAAATGATTGTAAACCGTGTTATGAACTGACCCGGTCTCTGCTGGGCGGCGCGGGCTGCGGCTCCCGCGCGGCGGGGCAGGCCCCGGCCCGCGCGACGCGCACGCTCAGCTGCACGCTCGCCGCGCCGCTCTCCGCTGCGTCCTCCCCGCCCTCCAGCGACGGTGTACTGCAAAAAGGAGAAACAAATAAGGGGTTACATCTCGACATGCAACATTACATTGGAATCAGAAGCTCCTTGATCGCTTTACCTGACAGTGTGGTGGTGGTCCAGCAGCGGCAGCTCGTCGTCGTGCTCGTGCTCGCGCTCGTGCTCGTGCTCGGGCGCGTGCGCGTGGCACTCGCAGCGGCACTGCTCGGGCTCCACGTAGCTGAACACCACGTCGCGCTCGCGGCTGCTTTCAGCGCGGACTGTGCACACGGTGTTATCGAGGGTGAGATAGAGCGCTGTAGTTACAGGGCGTCGGCATCAGGGATTACTTTTGTGAAGGATTCATAGAAGAGCAGTGGATAGTTGCTTGACTCGCTGGGCTTGGTGTGACTACTTACTTCGCTAACGCTAAATCAATTCTATGATTTATTTATTTAATACACTGTACACTCCAAAGTAAAAAAAAAACTTAAGAAAAAGCCGAGCTTCCAGTCAACATACATATACTATCACGCCTGTTTCCACAGGGGAAGGCAGAGACTATGGACCTCCACTTGCTACGATTCAAACAGACCTAAGCTCTTTCGCTTCACCTACACTCAACAACCTCTTCATACTCTCCTTTTTTTAGAACGTCTACAATCTGATCGCAGAACGTTCGCCGAGGTCGACCATGTCCCGCTCTGCGTTTCACACTTGCCTTATAAATGTTTTTTCATCTCATCTATTCGAAAAACGATGATTTTATCCCAAATATTTGGGGCTAAAGTCACTGGTAATTCTCTAGACACTGAAAAGTAAAAAGTAAATTCCCTAGGCGTTAAAACACATTTGAAAACCGAACACGAATGTAGAATCAAATAGTAGATTGTGCTACAAGGCGTAAAGGTAATAGTTTTAACGCGAGGGTGCTACTTTGAATTCATAGCGAAACGAAGGATGCCACAATAGAATCACGAGCGTAGCGAGGGATTCTACGGTGGAATCCTGAGTGAAGCAAGGGATTCAAGTATATCGCCCGAGATAAAACTATTACTGTACACCGTGTAGCACATTCTTCTTTTCATCTCCATCTATGAGAAAAAACAAATATATACCTATAACGAAAGTAGAATACCTACCTAATCAGAGTTTAACAGTCAGTTACTGACCTTTATTTGGTGGCGTCTTCACTGAAGAAGTACCATGAAAATATTTTTCAAGGACCACCACATCGTATACATTTTCCAGTCATTAGAATCGTTTCATTACTTTTTCCTTGTGTGTTAATTCTTTATATATTTAAATATGTATAGTATACGCAAATTTCATACTTATTTACTATCGGCCTCATCAAGAAATTAGTCACATTTGAAATAGTTGTAAAAATAACCTAATAGTTTCTTAATAAAATTACTATTTAAATCAAAGACAATAATTGCGCATTTTTATTGGTTTTTAATAAATTATTATTTTGAAGCAAGAGAACCAAAACATTTTGGCCTACAGTCATCCACGTAAAACGTGTTGTAATCCAATTTTAAAAAATTACGATCCCTTGCCTATATTTTATAATTTTAAAACGAAATTCTTCTTTATTTTAGGTTTTTAGAACCCTCTCCACGCGAGTTTAACTCGCACTTGGCCGGTTTTATTTGTTAATCTCTTTCATCCATCCTTTCTACATGCCCAAAACCATCTTAACATCCCTTTCTCTACTTTTGTCACTACGTCCTCTTTCACTCTACACCGATCCCTTATGACATCATTTCTTATTCGGTCTTTTAAAGTAACACCACACATACTCCTCAGCGCTCGCATTTCAACTGCATTTATTCTATTAAATTAATGCATACGGGAATTAAAAGTATTTGCATTTATTCTAATTTCATGCTTTCTCTGCCATACCCAACTCTCACTACGTAAATTAAAGTAGGTATTAGATCGATTGTATTAGTACTCTTTTATGAACGGCAAGACGTGCCTTATCTGATACCTTCCTGCTGGTCATAAAGGAATGCAACGCTCCATTCACTTCCTTTGGCTGCTCTGGCCAAATATGGCTCTAGCAGCACAGACAGTCGTGCTCCTGCAGTGGAGACTAAAAATACCTGATGATGATGATGATTCACTTGGTTACCCGAACTCGCTCTTCTTTCCAAATCACCCTCGTGCTTGCCATCTTTTGTAAACATACATCCCAAGTATACAAACTCTTTCACTTGCTCCACTCCAGTCAACCATAAGGAAAAACAGTTGTACTCCGGCAGTGCCGGTAGAACTGAAAACTTGAAAGGTGTCGGTGACGGTAACAGTGTGCGAGTTGAATGATTTTTTTCCCATCTCAAAAAAATCCCAACGCGTCTAAAGAAATAATATAATATAATAAGTACTTCATATAAAATTATGGACATAATACACTTACTATATAATTATATGATATAGGTAGGCAGACAGATACTTTTCAGTTACCTGTGGCGGAGGTCGCGGCCGCGGGCAGCGTTTGTATCCGCTTTGGTTGTTTTCGGCGCTCCGGCACCTCCTCAAAGTCGATCCACTCTGTCTTGGCTCGGGGCTCGTAACCTGAAAGTAACAGCAAAAGGCCCAACTTTTTACCCGACTTCAAAAAAGGAGGAGGTTATCAATTCGACTGTTTTTTTTTAATGTTTGTTACGCAATATCTTCGCCAATTGTGAACTGATTTTGAAGATTCTTTTTGATTTGAAAGCTTTTACTACCAAGTTGGTCTCATTTTAATTTGGTAAAGATATGATAAAGAACTTTGGAGATATGGAAGAAACTCCTAAAAAAAATTAAGTCGGTTGTTTTCTTTTTGGTTAAAAATTTTATTATAATAGAAATTAATTCTGCAAGGACTGCATTTGTGTCCCCATCATCATACGAGTATAATGCCATTTACATGGTATAGGTACCTATGAAATTTCAGTTCAAAAGTAAAATGAGAAGGTCGTTAAAACGTAAATACTATACTCGTACGTACGTAGAAAGATGGGTAAAACTAAAGATTAATAAAAATGATGTCGTGTTGCTTGTGTGCGTACCGTCGCTGCCGCTCCTGGTGCGGGCCCGGCTGCGCTCGGCGCGGGGCGCGGACGCAGACGCCGTGCGCGGCCGGCGCGGCAGCTGGATGCGGAGCTTGGGGGGGGCACCCGGGGGGGGAGCGGCCGGAGGAGGGGCGGACACACCTGGCGACGCGGACAAAATATCGTAAATATGTTCCCTTACGATCAAATTCTTATGTGGAATAATACTCGTATAGGTACCTTGTCGCCTAGCGCTGAGCAATAGGTGCATGATTTAAAGTGTAAAAAACTGTAGTAAGAACGCTTGTGCACCACACCGAATCCGATTCAAATTCAATTCCAGCGACTCAATTTGGCCTTCCTAGTGATTGTATGGACGCTTGTGCACTCAGTCGTATACGGTTCAAATTCGATTCGATTAGTAGTTATGATAACTTTTTACCTTATATCCGATCAGGTAAAAAATTTATCATTACTACTTTGCAAAGGAACGTTATCAAAGCTGCGATTCTCAGTGGATTTATTACAGGTGAAACTGTGTTTATACCACAAAATATAGACACCACACCACTGATTCCCAACAATGTCCCATCCCAGTTCTAGCGCACACAATTTCCCATAGCTGCTTACTTCGCGACAACCGTGAAATGTGTCAGGGGGCAGAGGGGAAAAACAGGGGCTCCTAAAAGCGTGGAGTGGTGCAGAGTGGTAGAGTTGATCTAAGTCTAAATGTTATTCCCACGGGCAGTTGGATGTGGCGTACTCGCTGCTAAATAAGTAATTATGTAATCTATACATCGTGTTAATGAAAGAACGCAAAACCTTTCAGATGGTACCTCAGCCCATGTAACTGAACAACTTTTGTTTAACAACTTTCACGAAATCCAAAAAAAAAATTGAATTTTTATACAAACTGATTAGCTGATCGAGTCAATGAAATGTATGTATGAAAATCCGATTTTATTTTTGGATTTCGTGAATTTGTTGAATAAAAGTTGTTCAGTTACATGGCCTGAGGTACCATCTGAGAGGTTTTGATTTCTTTCATTAACACGATGTATAGGTGTATGACACCAAGCAAAAATTTATTTCTAATTTATTCTTTTCTATTCAAAAATAAAACAATTAATGTCAATTTTAATTTTGTCTTCGTGTATAAAGATTAAACATACAAGTAATCTATGAGCCGAATCGCAATAAAAAATTCTAGACTCTAAATTATGCAAGGCAACAAAATTTTTCAATTTGCCGAACAGCGTGCACAATAAAACTGAATTTTACGCGGACGAAGTCGCGGGCACCAGCTAGTTTTTGCTATTGCTTCCCTCCCTGTACCTCACTCTTCATCGTTGAAATCGAAATTCGAATACGAATCGGGTGTAGTGCACACGCGTACGTACAATTTCTACGGCGGCCACTTCGAGTCCCGAAAGTTTGACCCGAAAAAAAACGACGCTAAGTGAGAATTCTTGGTTTGAATACGAATCGAATTTGAACCGTTTATGACTGAGTGCACAAGCGTCCATACAATCACTAGGAAGGCCAAATTGACTCAGAATTGAATTTGAATCGGATTCGGTGTGGTGCACAAGCGCTCTTACTACAGTTTTTTACACTTTTCATCATGTACCTATTGCTAAGTACAAGGCGGTTTTTTAATGAAATATACATTGCTCCAAGCTGAGCTTAATCGATTGTTGAAAAACTGCGTGAAAATACGTCCAGTAACGTGTTTTTGGAGATTAGGGTGAACATGCCTACAGACAGACAAAAATGTTATTTCAATCTTTTTTGTGTTCAGTTATTGACTGAATTCACCCTTAAAGTAGTTTCAGTATATAATGTTAGACCCAGTATATACAGGCTGCCTTTTTTTTCCACCGGCAAAATTTTTGAAGCAAGTTCAGTCCATAATGCTGAACTAATTTCTATAGAAAAAGTTATTAATAATATTATAATAATAATTATTCACTTAGTTCCTATGCTCTTGCTGCGAAACGCTGGCTGGGTGGGCACAGAACTGAACTGAACCGCATCATTGTCAGGAGGTTTCTCTGTCTGCGGCCCTAACCGCCGGTAGCTTGGCCTTAGACCATTTATTGGGCCTTGCCCCGCTGCCAGCGGGCAGCTTGGTTAGGTTTTTGTAAATGTTTATATTTTGTAGTATGTTTTATATTTTACTTTTTATAAATGTATACCAAAAACTAGTCTAAGTTTTAAATTAAATAAAGAGAATAATAATCATTTATTTCGGACATCGAGATTCATACAAAGGGTTAGTAACAATTTGATTTTAAAAACTAGGGTGTTAGTAACAAAAAAATACAAAAACAACAGACATATACACACATACACATAGTACTCAGCAACGCTAGCTGATGGCCTACTTACCTGCATGCAGTTGTATTCATCGAGCCAACATCGGTGAGTCCCAACGGTCTGCCAGCGCGCGCAGGATAGTGTTGGGGCTGTCGCGCATGCGCCTGAGATGAGAAGCACAACGCTTGCGCATGATGGCAGCGAACCCGTTTACGTGGGCCTCAGCAAACATGGCAGAGGCACTGCAGTAACGCGGCAGCCCCATCATCACCCGGAACGCGTCATTATATTGTGCACGAAGATCGCTATATACCCTCTGCGTATAGTTGACCCACAGACTGCATGTATAAAAAGACTGACAAAATGTTTTGAAAAGCGTAATCTTAGCTTTGTCAGTACACTTGCAAATCTGCGAGCCAACATATTGCATGAAACAGACAGCGACCTCCGCTCTCTCTCGATATCCTGATTGTCTTTCAGGTCTTCTGTGACCCAGTGGCCCAAATATTTAATACTCTTAATATTTTTCAAAGGTTTACCACAAAGCGTTACCTCAGGTACACTAGTGTAACGCTTGTTGTCAGGTCTGAACATCATGAATTCACTTTTACGAACATTATATTTGAGCCCCTGAGCCACAGATGCTCAAAAGCTTCTTTAAGGCCCCGCTAGACGGACTTAACAAAATCATGTCATCTGCATAATTAATATTATTCATACAGACCCCATCTATATGAAAACCTATGCCAGTATTGCTAAGCTCTTCAATTAGTTTATTCATGTACAGGTTGAAGAGCGTGGGAGACCTCACCCGCCCTGCCTCACCCCGTACTCCAATCTGTACTCATCAGATAACGTACCTGCCCATCTTACATAATTTTTTTGGTTACTATACCAGTGCTTAAACAGTAAAATTATTTCCTTAGAAAGGATCCGTCTCCGATGGTCCGTCTCTGACTTCATCTTGTCCCACATAATAGGATATGATACAAGATCAAATGCCCTTGTTAAATCCAGACCACTGCCACACACCGGCGTTTTTCTGGAAGTGTAGTAGTGGATGTAACGGTATTCGTTACAAATCTACTTACATACTAATCCTACTTTAACTAAAATTATATTTAACTTAATAACTAACTATGTACAACCTTAAAACAATATATACAAACTAAATCTAACTTACTCAATATTTATTTTTATTCGATTCACCTTCTAAGAAAACTCAGTTACAATGGTCTGCGGCTGCGCTCTCAAGTGCAGTCAAGAATGAACGTCTGAACGATGTGAACCGCGGGAGGCAATGCAACTAACTTCATGTCATTACTGACTAGCTAAGCATCTGTTGCTTTGAAATTGAAAATTTAATTAAACTTATTTATTGAAAATATTAAAAGTATTGTGATTTTGTGTTACCCCGAGATACCGGGTGAGTGTTGCAATTTGTTTTCTTTTCGAAGAGGCAAATCCTAAGGCAGGTCTAGATGAATGTTATTAGTTTACCCTACATTGAAAAAAATAAACTATAAATTTGCTATTATTGCGTAAATAACGCAAAAATAATGTTAGTAATTGCATAATTATGATTTGCCTCCGATATTTAAAGTATAAATCATTTAGTTAGTGGTGTTTTCAACGCTAGATCATGATTTCATCATTTCATGTAGGTACCTTTCTTACCCACCTCAATTTCATTGGCTATTAGCTATTAAATTATTGTTTTCTTTTTAATAAATACTTGTGGTTAGATAAACTCAATTGCCTCATCATTATCACTATTGATTGTCTTAAAAAGTCATTCCATCTGCTTGCTTGGAAAGTGATGTCGCCTTGACAGTGCTGCGTAAAGTACTTCTTCTCAATGGCCGAATCGGTGGATTCCAGGGTTCTTCCGTCTGGGTCAGGCGTCACCGCGGATCATCTACTAGACCAGCTATTGCGGCCGGCCTCTTCTGCCGAGCACAGCATCTCTGTAGCCTGCCAGTCTTCCTTCCTTGCTGCATTCCGCCGCCACGCGAGGAAACCCCACTGAAGTCACTTACTACGTGGAGCGTCTGCGCTGCTGCCTACCACTACCGAGGACAGTGTGGTTTGACTCGTTACAAGTAGCGTTACGGTGCGAAATAGAGCTCGCGACCCTAGAGAATAAATTAATAAATGTTGAGTATTTGGCCTATTCTCTTTTATTTCTATCTTCTTGTTACCACCTTCTACAGGGAACGGTACATGGACAGTCTGCTTGACACACAGAATGGCACTCTCAGTTGAAAGACCCGGTCTAAAATCAAATTGAGCATCATTAAGTGAGACGTGCTCATCCAGTTGCTTACCAAGCAGACTGTCCAGCACCTTTGCAATCACCGTCGCTAGGGAGATCAGCCTATAATTGGACACGTCCGATAAGTCCCCGGTCTTATTTTTGGGAACAGGCACAACTACAGTTCGCATTAATTTGTCAGGTAGGTAAGAATGCCCTTTTTCTTCGTCAAAGCGCGTTCCAGGTTGCATCCTCAGCTGTGCTGCTTCGGAGCCCTGGGTGCGCTTTCCCGCTTTTTCTTCTCTAAATATAGCATGCATGTCAATGGTCACCCAAGGATGCCAAAGACCTCGCAAAATGGAGTAGAAATAGCCGGAACAGTTTAAATGATTTGGCTATAGTTTTACGACCGGCCGCCTGCCTGACGTCAACCCTCCTTGGGAATGCAATTGTAGCACGAGATGTTTGTGCTTAGTCCTTTAGTCGCCTCTTACGAAGATCCACAGGAAGAGATGGAGTGGTCCTGTTTTAACCCGGAACCACACGGGTAAGAATGCCCTATGCATAAATTAAAGAATAAGGTCAAGACTCTCGGCAGATGGACTCCAGCATATTGCAGGTGCTCGATGCTGAGGTGGTCGTATCCAGGCTACTTGCCTCTCAACATAAATATACAACATAAGGTGAAGGTATAGGCAAATGGCCTTGAAGTGGTGCCCTCATTTGAAATAAATTGTTAACTCGTAAATATGGAGATAATTTCCATATTGCTCTTCGTCATGCACTAGATAGCCCTAAAACCACCGTTGAAAGTATTTACATTAGTCCGTCTAGCTTTAAAACTTGCCTCCGCCAAAAGTGGCCACGGCAAGTTTTAAAGCTAGACGGATCACCAATAATACTTTCAACGGCAGTTCATAAAATAATAAAGGGCTATCTAGTGCATGACGAAGAGCAATAGGGAAATTATCACCATATTAACAAGTTAACAATTTATTTCACACTTCAAGGTCATTTGCCTATATCTTCCCTTACCTACCTTAGTAACTTTGTCAACATCTTTGGCAGTAAAAAATACACTACGCTTCAAACCACATGTCTCATTATCGATCACCGGCGGAGGCGGCGGGTTCAGAGGAAATTCTACCTTAAAATGCTGTTTAAACAAATTGGCAATATGACCCGGCTCCGTAGCTCCCGACACGCTCATGGGAAGGCTCGACTTAGGATTCAACCTATTAGTGGCCTTCCAAAACTGTCCAAACTTTTAAATCTTATGGTGTTCAGCAATGATATTCAATTTAATTTGTTGCTGATTATTTTGACACCATTTCAGTTTTACTTTAAAAACACGTCTTGTTTCACATATTTCCTCATAGAGGTGACCAGAATCTGGTCTGAAAGTACAGTGGGCCGCGTTGCAGCTATAACAGCGACGTGATCAAGCCAGCGCCGACATCCGTGGGCGTCGCTCACAAACGTATAGCTATCAGATGGTAATAAGTCTCTGTCCACACACGACCACAATTGTTCCGAACAAAATGACAAAAGTTCTTTATCAAAAGACTCACCAGGGTGTGCATTGTAGTCCCCCATCATAAACACTGTCTCCACATTATTTTCAATAATGGCAGCCATTTCACTAAGACATTCCGTAAATTCCACTAGATTTTCTTTTGGTTCGGTTGGCATATACACTGAGAAAATCATAACACAACGATCAGTGACCTCTTTTTTGATGGCCGCGAGCCGGACACTATTACACTTCACTATAGTTACCATAGCAAACATAGATTTTCTCCAGAGTCAGGCCACATCACCGTATGGCCTTCCGCGCAGCACGCCGGCCGTAGTATCGACGGCGCAGATGCCAGTGAAGGCAAAGTCGCTATCGATGGTCCACAGGAACGCGAGTTCTCGTAACTCGTCCGGTAGCAGCCAGGTCTCCTGTAGCGCGACTACATCGGCTGTGCGACACAGTCGCCGCACATACTCCACAGATCTAACTACATTCTTGCAGTTAAAAGTAACTAATTTGGTGTTACTTATTTTTAGGCGTTATGTTCTCCCCAGCCTTAACGGCACTTCTTTTCCCTCGGTATTCAAAATCAATAAATCTCCTATATGCGACTCCTTCTGGCCAAAAGCTTTCAGACATAAAAAGATCTAATCTATGTTTTGGCACAAATATCTTAAAGGACTCTTTTATAAACATAAATCGGGACCTTAACTTCCGCTGCCCTAAAACCATTTCCAGGTTCCAAAGTAGCTTTTACAATACAATACAATAAATACCCTTTATTGCACAAAAGTAAAAAACAGAACATAATTATCTTAAAAATTAGGAAATGCGCAAAAGGCGCCCTTATCGCTAAGCAATTTCTTCCAGGCAACCTCGTTTATATAGAAAAATAAATGATGGGAAATTAGGTAGTGCGGGGTGGTCAATATAATAAACATACTTATATACAATAATTATAATAAACATACATACACCTAATACTTAAATACATACATACAACTTACAGAAAGAAAACATAACCGGACAAAATGAAGAAACTAAGTGGAAACAAGGGAAGGAGATTACCTTTCATAAGGATAGAAAATGCGATTTTACTTGGGATTTATCTTTTCCTCTATATCTAACAAAATCTTTTTCTTTGTACTTGTATCCATTCCTCACTGTGCTCTTCTGGTTTCCATTCTCCTTGTCTCCTTCTTTAACAATAACGGCTTTGGATTTTATTTTTGCAGTCACACGATCTAAACTATTATTTATTTTCTTTTATTTTATTTGGAAGACCGACAACTATTATAATTTACATAGAAAACATAATATACAGGGTTATTTTTAATAAACCGGCACCCTTTTTTGAGCAAGGTCAGTCCGTGATACTGAAACACTTTCCATAAAAACAATTATTGAAAATCGAAAAAAAAATTTCGACTTTCCATACAAATCGGCGCTCCAAAAAGGTTATTAATTAAAAATAACCCTGTATACAGAAAGTCCATTACAGCAGGTCCTCACAGATAGAAAACATTGTATTTTAAAAAACTATGCGGAGATACCGCAATCCTTATACTCGTATCGACGTTTTCGTTATTAATCGCGATCGAACCCCGTTCACCCAGTTGGACGAGCGCCTTGGCCGTGTGTATCTCGCCCGTAACGGCGTTTACGTTCTCAGGAGGCATCGGTGTAATGTTCACTCGGTTGACCGGACGCAGCGGCTGTGTGACTCACGCTCGTATCGATGTTTCCGCTCTCAGCTGTAGGCATCACGAGCGGCTCGCTCAGCTGTGCCGTGTGACTCATCGTAACCGTCGCCGTTGCCGAAGTGTGATTATCTTCGGGCGAATATATTTTTTGACCTATGTCGCGATAACTTGTTTCACTTAACGATATGCCGTCTTCATCATTACAATCTTTTTCTACTATTACCGGAGGCAATCCCATGGGACCACTGTGGCACTCAAAACTAACAAGTAGGCATGCTCCGCGCTGGACGTTGACGTTCCTCCCGTAGTTGTTTACCACTGAAGTATTCTTAAGGAAGTCCACCTCAGACTTAAGCTGGTCTAAGTGTTCTTGCATTGCATAATCCTTCTTAATAGTGCCAATATCCCGCTGCATTATGACTAAGTATTTCTTTTAGAATTCTCGTGACATCAACATGGTCCCTGTACTATGGGACCATGTTGATGTCACGAGAATTCGGAGGTAGTTTTTCAAGATTTCTGGCAGTAAAAACGGGTATATCTTCAGAATCCGTGTCTCGTAACAGGCAGATGATATCATCTAGGTCTCTGAGCTTCTTACCATCCTTTTTCCGACTATCCTTATTATCTTTTTTACGGACAATCTTACGCTTTTCTGTCGGAACAGAATCAAATAACAAATTTTTCGCCACTTCTATATCACTTTCCGAGAAAGCACTAACACAAATGTTAATAATACTTTCATCGTCCATCACATCTTTTTATTATCCATAACGGCAAGAACCTCATTAATTACCACATTGCAATTAGCACATTTTATCACGTTTGAGGACATCGCTATTCCTCTACAAAAACGCACAACACAACGCGACCTGTACCATGCGCGTGCGCCTCGGGACTGATGGTGGATGATCTATTAAAAATCGATAAAAAATTTTCGTCCTCCCATACAAAATCCGTTTGGCTGGCCGCTGATTTGTATAGGACGAAAAAATTTTATAAATTTTTTAATAGAAAGTAGTTTAGTCAGTATCATGGACTGAACTTGGTCCAAAAATTTTACCGGTGGATTTAAGACCCTGTATATTATTGAAATTGTTTTTTATGATTTGTCATTTCATGGTCGTCCGAAAACGCTAAGTCTTGATGTCCAGAGTGGATGTACCCAAATTTCCTTTTTCCTCCTGTGTCCTTTTTTGCTGGTCTGGGAGAAAAGAAAAAACATAGAATGTACCACCTGCTTCTCTTCCCGTGCAGATCGTAAAAGCCGATCGAGGGAATGGGCGAGAATCTGAATCATATGAATAGGCGATGCGGTTAGCAACCCATTACTATTATGATTTCCCTTTTCCACCTTCATGCCCACCATTACACTAAAAGTGGCCTGGGCTTTACCGCCTTTGGCTCTGTCTACCGCGTTAGGGATAAAGACGTGATAGTGTATCTGTATCTCCTGTGTCCTTCCCGCCGTCAATTTCTTGCACTATTATTATTATACCTGATAATTATAGTGCAAGCAACTGACTGTTAATGCAGGACACATAGTGAATGCGGCCTCTCTTATCAAAATCTGGTGGGTCTCTAAATTCATGAATTCGATTCAGATTCAGGTGCAAAGCACAAACGCTACTCAAGAATTTTCCGTCCTAATTTTTCTCGTTTTGAATTTGATTTGAATACGAATTGGTTTCGGTGCGTGCACAACCGCTCTAAGAGTAGATACTTGTTGAAACGAAGAAATATAGTTACAACTTTTCGAAGCAATTTAACAAAATTAAATTATCCATAGTGCTCTTTTAGGTCTGAACTGACCCTTACGAACGATGCAATTGAAAAAAGTTTGATATCTACTGGATACCTGGCCCGGACAGCGAGTTGCGCGGCGTGGCGGCGCGCGGGCGCTCGAGCGGCGCGACGCGCACGCCGGCGCGCTCGCGGACCGGCACCATGGGCAGTGCCAGCGAGCGCTCCAGCGGGAGCGTCGTCGGCACGTACGGCAGCTCGTCTTCGAACGACTCCTGCACATTATTTACATATCTATGGAAATAATCTGACTTTCAAAAATCTAAGTAAGGAAAGAAACTTTAAATAATTCTTCACTTATGTAGATACCTTTACTATGATAGAAGCAACATTAAAGAAGAAAGAAATACGTCGTACGGTCGTCCATTCAACGGTTTTAGCATGATGATTACCTACCTATCAAACATTCTGGTAAGTTTTTTGGTGCAAACCGCTTAAAAATTAGAATTTTTTGAACTTTTTGGAAGGCCTGGGGGATTACTCCATATTTATATCTCTATGTCAAACCAAATTAGACTTATCATTCGCTCAATGTTGCTTGACACTAAAACGAGGATACGCAGTTGCGTACGTCTTGTGTACCGCTGTGTACCGTGTGTCCAGCAGTAGACTCGATGTCGACGAACCGATCTCGAGGTAAATAAGCTACCTGCACGACGAGCCCGCGCTGCTCCACGTCGTTGCCGCTCCGGGGCGGCGCCGCGTCCGAGCTCGGCTCCGACTCAGACGAGTCCCGCGCCGCGTCCTGCGGGCTCGCGGCGCTGCCCGCGGGCGAGGGCGGCGAGGCCGTGGAGGTGATGTGCGTGTCGCGCAGCGCCGGCGGCCGCACCTCGTCCGCTTGGCTCTCGGGGAAACTGGGATAATAGTTTTTGACTTTTATAATGATCTAATGTAAAAGGAACAGCAGCAAAATAAATAGTTTGGACTTCAGGCTTTTTGTTCTATGTTACTTTACTAACCTTGCAAAGGACTCTGAAATCTCGCTCGTGACGCTCGGGGTCTTGGTGATGCTAAATTGTGTACTGAACACCTGGTCCCGGCTGCCCACGAGCGTCGAGAACATCAGCCGCTCTTTCCTCTTTGGGCGCTCGTCGGCCGCACTGGTTTGGACAGATTCACTGGGTGCGACAGTTTTCACCTCGCCGGTTTCGGCTTTGGGCTCTTTAAAACCATTGCTGGGGCTGACGACGCTTTTGGTTGGTGATTTCACGAAGGCTTCACTGCCTGGTTCAATTTTTTTCTCTTGCGGTTTTTCTGTTACCGTCACTTCTGGAAAATCTTCAGTTCTCTTCTCAGTGGGTGAATGCAACGGAATGATGATGCTTCCATCGGGTAGGACGGTGCGCTGGATGGGCTTCGTGGCGGGCCTTGCGGTTGTTGTTGACGTTGTCGTTGATACGGGCCGCACAGTGGGCGTCGTTGATATGGGACGCACAGCGGGCGTCGTGGTGATAGGACGAGCGCTGGTGACTGGCGCTGACGAAGGACGGCTCGGCTCGCGGTGCGTCGTCACCTCGGCCACCCTTACTACAGGCTCAACTTCGATCTGACTACTGCCAATTCCACTCGTGCTGGCCACGCTCGGTCCTGCTCTGTTTAGCTCATCAGGGGGCGTGCGCAACGGTATATGAATAATGCCGTCTTTTGCATCTTCATAATATTTTAACCGATCAGCTCGACGTTTGTCAGCCACTGACTGTACAATCTGCCGTTGCGGCTGCACTACTGGTGAACTGTCACGGGAGTTCGGAGAAGGCGATGTCGCGCTTTTTCGAGGAGTTTTAAATAAAGACAACACGGATCCTTTAATTTTAGCAGTGGATGTAGGAGTAGCAGAGCGATCGCGGCTTCTACTGCGTGAGCGGCCGTCGGTTAAGCTTTTCTTCCGGCGAAGAGCATCCGAAGGAGAATCGGGTGAAGCAATAGTTTCGCGTGACTTGAACAAAGAGCAGAACGAGGATTTTCTGGAGACGACCGGGCCGCCAGGAGATGGTGTCCGGCTCTCGCGGGCAGCACGGTGTCGTGATGGTGTCGGACTCGTTGCATTTGGTGCGCTCACCGCACTACTGATGGAGGTCCTCGCCGCTTCAGAGGGACGCGCCGCGCTTCCGAGAGCTAGCGTCGCTGGCTTCCGAACCGCTTCGCCTCCAACGAGAGTCCGCTCGCTTTCATCTTCGTCATCGTCTTCGTACTCCGAATCCGGTTTTAGTCTTATACGTATGATATCTTTTGAGCGGTTAGCGCTACGCTTGACCTCGGGTTCATGCGACTCACGTCTGTCCCGAGACCTAGCCCGGCGTTCTGCTTTCGCTCGATTTTTCGATTCCTTTTCACGTTTATCTTCATCAGTCGTGATTAATGGTGGTTGACTGACTACGGTTGTGATCGACGGTGCTATGCTTGAAGGAGAAGTGGTGACGGTCACTGTGACGGTCGGTGCCGTGGAAACACTGGGTGCTATTGGCAAACGAGCATTAACGCTCGTCGGCCGTGAACTGGCTCGCTCTACAGTCGCTTCAGTGCGGACTTCGCGTCTGTCACGCGCATCCACTGGTGCCGGAACAGGTGCAGGGGTCGGAGTTGTCACAGTTTCCGAACTCAATTTAGCCATCTCTAATAAACGTTCTTCGACGGCTGCAGCACATATTTCAGGATCGGTTTCGATCGGCTTTGGTCCACAAAATGAAGTTTCGAGTAACATCCTGTGCGGCGACGGTGATCGCGAGACACCTGATACGACAGACAAGCGAGACACTCGACTCGTGTGGCTGAAGCCTGATAATGCAGAATGCGCTGAACACTGAGAGCCGATGCTGGACAGTCGACTCGTGCGACCTGAGACAGCCAGTAATGCTGCTTCAGAACCTTGGCTGTCTTTTCGCGAATGCCTACGCTCAGCGGACGTCGGTGGCGGCGCAGGCCGAGGCTCGCCGGGGGCGGGCTCTAGAAAGGCCAGTTCTTCCGTTGACGACCGCAGATCAAGAGCACCGTCCTCTCGAAAGCCAAGTTCGAGTCGTGAGCGTGCCTCTTCGCCAGTGCTGGTAGTTCCAGCAAACAAAGCTAGCTCTGGTGAGCTATCGCGTGAGTCTTGATGGCTTGAACTGGAAGCGCGTGAAAACTCAATACGCGGTGCAGCCGGCGTCTGCAGTCCGGTGGCCGCTGGCGTGGAGTGCGAGCGCGCACGTTGTTCCGGAGGCGCTAATGAATCTCCGCAGGCGATGGAGGATGTCGAACACGACGGGTCTTCTCGGATCTCTGGCAGTCGGATAGCCTGCTTCGTTTCTGGACTTGACTGTGGACGTGAAATAATTAGGGGATTAAACATACAACCGACGAATAAATTCAAACCAGAATCGAGCGGACAAGCATCGCATCTCAGCAGTTTTTGCATCACCTTCGTATTCGTGTATCAATTATATCGCACACCACACCAATATTTTGATAAAATAATTAGGACCAGCATTTCAAATAGCTAAGAAAACGGCATACCTATAGGTAAATACATCTACTATACGAGAAACTAGCGTCGACTCGAATAAGGCATGACACAGCTGACCGCAAAGTAAAAGTAAAATGCATACTCTGAATGTTCCCACACTAGAATCCAATCAAACGTAACACGACATTCGATAGTATCGTCGTGCAAGTTTAGGGTTTATCGCTATACGTTACACGACATTCGATAGTAGGTATCGTCGTGCAAGTTTAGGGTTTATCGCTATATCTTTACTGGCATGTTATGAAAAGAATTCAGAGTAGGCCTCCAGCCCTCTCAGCGTTTTAAGCCGGCGACAAAGTTCACATCAGACTAGTGGTGGACTAGTTCAATCTCACATAGTATTATGATGTAGACCTAGATAGCGACAGTGGATAGTGCTGCAATTCGCTGCATAAACGTTGTCGCCGATCTAAAAGTACTTAATGAAATAGAAGATACAAGTGATGGCAGCTAGGTGCGAAGCGAAAGAACATATCTCGATACATACGTCTGGTCTCACCTCGTCAGAGTTGTCGTGGTCGAAGGAGGCGATGGGCGCGGGCCCGCGGCGCGGCTGCCGCGCGGGCGCGGGGCCGCTGGCCGCCATCGCCGCTACTGGCGCCGCATCGCAGCTGACAGCCGCGCACCGCTTCACCCAGCCTCGACTGTCAATCACACACATTCTCCAAAATCCCACCTCAATATTTTAACTCTGCCGTTGACGAACGGAAAAGAAGAAGTAATTAGGGTTCCGTACAAAAAAAGAAAAAACGGAATCCTTGTAGGATCACTCGTGCGTCTGTCTGTCCGTCCGTCTGTGACAGCCAATTTGCTCCGAATCTACTGGATCGAATCAGGTGAAATTTGTTAGAATGGTGTAATCCTATGACCCAAACACACATGTGCAAAGTAAATAAATATTTTTTTTAGATAAGGGACAAAATAGGAAATTGAAAAAGAAGTTTTGCAAATCTTACTGTGTCATATATCAATGTAAGGGCTCGTTATGAGGATCTCAAATATATTTTTGTTATAATTCTAAAATTAATAGTTTTGATTTTATTCATGAAAGAAGACGAAAATTGACCATTCCCCCCCCCTGATCTCCGAAACTACTGAGCCTAAAATTAAAAAAAAAATACAAAATATAGTTAATTGTTTGTAGATTACAGGAAAACCTATAATAATTCAATCAATTGTACGGAACCCTCTCCACGCGAGTTTAACTCGCACTTGGCCGGTATTTTTTATTTTATTTTGATAAATGAGTTCTATTTAACTGTCCACTTAGCCAATTCTTTGTGTTTTATTTAGTTATTATTAGATTAGAAATATAACATTTCTTCTTCTTCGTCTAAGCGCATTCCCGGTTGCATCCTCAGCTGTGCTGCTTCGGACCCCGAGGTGTGCGTTCCCGCTTTTTCTTCTCCAAATATAACATGCATGTCAATGGTTACCCAAGGATGCCAAAGACCTTGCAAAATGGAAAAGAAATAGCCGGAACTCTTTCAATGATTTGGCTAAAGTTTTACAACCGGCCGCCCCCAGAAGTTACTCTCCTTGGGAATGCAATTGTAGCACGAGATGTTTGTGCTTAGTCCTTTAGTCGCCTCTTACGACATCCATAGGAAGAGATGGAGTGGTCCTATTCTAACCCGGAACGGAACCACACGGGTGTGAAATATAAAATTTATATGAACGTAAATCATTTATAGTAGGCTAATTAAAAATTTTATTTTGGTTGGACTGAGCAGTAGCACGGAGTAAATAATACTGAAGTAGGTATATACCAACAAGTGGTTTCATTGCATTCAGTGATGTTTCTTGAGTAGGAAAAGTGACGTTGTCGCTTTCTAAATTGGTGGAGTGACGTAATATGACGTCATAAAGATTTTGTATGGCATGTGAATTTTTTTCTTCCAAAAGCAGTCATGTGGGTTTATCAAATGAACATTACATACATGTACATTGACCCCGCGCAGATGCACAGTCAGCATATTGTCGCCGCGCCCGATACTCCGATTTTAATTATAATTATTGTGTTTTTCTCAATAAACTTCCTTTTTTTGTTACTCATATAAAATCTTCTATATTTACCAATCCCTACCCCTACACTATCTACCATAAACTTTTCTGATAATTTGGTCCTTCGAGCCGGCTTACTGAGCTGGTTCTAGAAATCTACATCATTACATTTCAGTCACCTGTTATGTGAAAAAACAAAAGCATTTTCAAAACATACCAAGTTTGGGCTCCTGCAGGTAGAAAACGGCTGAATGACTTTTTATAAAACATACGCCAAATGAGTTGTGATATACTCATATCTAACGTCATTGGAAATTTGGTACCTACGTCTATGTATATAAACTTTTATGCTTACTGTACATACATTAGACGACTTGCGCCGATTTGTGTGTGACGTTTGAACATTTTCTCAATTGATGTCACTCACTGTCATCATAACGCATAATATGCGATCGATGCACTCGATTGTGTTGCACTTTGAAATAATTTATTAGTAGCTCCATAGACCTATATTTTTAAGTAATGCATAAGTAAGTAACGCTGTATAAAAAACCCGTTTTGGTAAAAAAATAGGTTGTTTTTTTTTATTTAGTTATCATTATCACTTAACACAAAATTGTTTCCTATACCGCGAACGGGAATTATACATTATTATTTACGACTAGGTATCTACTGTATACATGCATTGAATATAACTAGGTAGATACTTTTAAAGTAAAAAGCATGAAAAAAAAATATGTCAAAGCTGTTTCTAAAGCACTTTTGAAATTAAGGATATTTTTAACCGACTTAAAAAAAGGAGGAGGTTATCAATTCGACTGTATTTTTTTTAAATGTATGTTTGTTACGCGATATCTTCGCCAATTGTGGACCGATTTTAATTATTCTTTTTTAATTTGAAAGTTTTCACTACCAAGTTGGTCCCATTTAATTTGGTGAAGATATGATGAAGAACTTTGGAGATATGGAAGAAACTCCTAAAAAAAATTGAAGTCGGTTAATGTTTTTGTTAAAATTTAATTATCGTAAATAAAAACGTATAAACTTACCTATGACAACCAACTTTGAATGGACATTGTGTTACACTGTGAATGAGTCAGTAAATCTTGATTGCTGTTCAAAAACATTTACGACAATGGCAAATAGGGAGTCGCGATATTAGTTAAAGTACACGACCTGTTGGTGGCACTAGGCGACCTCACGAGGCACATAATCACTTCACGAGTGGGTGGCACAAGATTCACTAAGGAGGAGCGCAGTGGCGCCAGGAGGGGCCGTCGGAATCGCGTTTTGGAGAACTGCGACCTCGGCTCTAGGTGTGTCACATTGGCCTGAAGCTTGATCGTTAAGCATGACTGCGAAGCATCATCGAGGCAGCTTGTATTTAGAGGCGGACGGACACAGACGTACCTGGTGGTGACGGGCTCGTCGCCGCGTGATGTCAGCCCATCGACGCGCGAAGCGACGCATGCGTGACTTTCCGACACACGCATGCGTACGACGTACGTATGGACGGACGACAGAGTGAAGTCGCGCATTCCGTGTATGCGCTCTAACTAAACTCCGAGTATGCATTTAGTCTGGTCTACATGTACATTTTTGGATGAAATTTTTGTATATTCTCCGAAAATTACGATCAAGGTGTCATTCGATTCGAAATATTATGTAGAAAGTTTAAGGAAAAGTCCCAAAAGGGGTCGATGAAAATTGCAAAAGTTATAAACGATTTAAAAAAAAGTAGGGGATTGGTTTTTTTTAATATCTCGAAAACTATCAAAGATATTCGAATATTTAAAAAAAGATCTGAAAAGAGGTTTCCTAAAAAAAATCTTTAATATCTAAAGTCTGATTTTTTATTCCGTAGAATTTTGACATTTCAAAAGTGTTGCAACTAAAAAACTCTCTAGCTAAAAAGGGAACCCATTTAAAGGCAATAAAAAATTAAATTCGGGATAAATTTTTGTTTTACCTTGAAAAAGATAAATTTTAAACTTTCTGGTATATTTAAAATGTATTGACATTTTTTAATACTGAATTATCAAAGTTATAATTTTAAGTTAGCAGGTTATTTTTCTTTAGCCGGCATCACTCCCTACTAATTCATGTATAATAAACCTTTTCAAAGCATTTGAAAAATATTTTTTTCGTAAAAAAATTAACTACTAATTTAAATAAAACTAAATTCGTATTTTTTTATTGGTTGCGGTAGCAAGCTAGTAGAATTTATTTAAAATCTAATATTAAATAAATATAGTCGTAATGAAAAGGGACGTAAATATCGCTCGCCGTAAATCTCCTTTTGATTTGGAGCGTGCGAAATGGTTACATTCACTAACAAATAAAATGAACAGACTTCGATGTTCAGACTTTTATTGAAACCTGGAATTTAATAAAAATATGTGCCCGGCGAAAAAGGTTTGTAATCTCTGACATGTCAAAATTTTCAGCTGTCAAAATTCTACGGAATAAAAAATCAGACTTTATATTTTTTACGCGCGCTTAGTCTGGCTTTTAGTATAGTATCTGCTCTGTGCTGGCTTCCGCGCGCGATTCGTCACTCGGACACGGTAACAATAAAAAATCATTTATAAAGAATAAAAAAATTTTAGCACTATTAATACTACCTATTATAAATAAACAAAAATTTTTCCATTATTTATGCATTATTTAATTAACAACTTTTTCTGAATAGAATGTTAACATAAAAAACCCGTTTTTTATGTGATAGGGCGGCAAACGAAGAAGCGGGTCACCTGATGGTAAGTGATCACCACTGTCCATGGACAACTGCAACACCAGGGGTGTAACAAGAGCGTTATTATTAAACTACAACCCTAGGATTGTTTTCACTTCGTGGAGATATTCTTAAGAGGCATAAAAAAGAAACGGGCAAGTGCGAGTCGGACTCGTACATTAAGGGTTCCGTACCGTAATGTTTTAAAACGCTGAAGAAATACGTTTCTTGTATGACGACCCCCTTTAATTTTTAACTTTATCTTTTTTTTAGTATTTTTTGTTATAGTAACATAATCGGTGAAAATTTCAAGTATTTAGTTAATGCTATTATAAAGATCGGGTTAAAAACGCTGAAAAGAACACGTTTTTTATATGAGGACCCCCTTAAATTTTTAATTTTTCTTATTTTTAGTATTTGTTCTTATAGCAGTCATAGTAATACATAATCTGTAAAAATTTCAAGCATGTAGTTAATATAATTATAAAGATCTAGTTAAAAACGCTGAAAAAACACATTTTTTGTATGACGACCCTCTTTAATTTTTAACTTTTTTATTTTTAGTATTTGTTTTTATAGTGGCTACAATAATACATAATCGGTGGAAATTTCAAGTGTCTAGCTATTACGGTTCAAGAGATAGAGCCTTGCGACAGACGGACAGACAGCGGAGTCTCAGTAATAGGGTTCCGTTTTCACCCTTCGGGTACGGAACCCTAAAAACGATCCCCGTTGGAAAAATTCAATGATTATCCCATTATTTTATTAACAATCGAAAACATTAAAAATTAACAACTGCATAAAGGTAATCATTTTTTTTTTTAAATATCTCAAATGTTTTCATTTCTAACGGTTAAAAGTTACATGAAAATATTTTTTTAAATTTTGTACCGCCATTGTTTAAATAATTGTTATAAACACATGCATTGTTCAATAGATAATCAAATATTTTTTTCCTTATCTACCTACTAGTCGCTAAAGATTATGATTTTAAAGAAAAAAAAATATTCCTTAAAAAATGATTTATTGCTAAAAATGCATTTACAATCGTTTTTAGGGTTCCGTAGTCCACAAGGAACCCTTATAAAACTATATGTTGTCATGTCCGTCCTTAGATTAAATGATCTAAGTGTCCGTCCGTCCGTCCGTCCGTCCGTCCGTCTGTCCGTCCGGGCTCGTACTCCGCCGCTACTGCACCGATTGTCACGAAAATTGGTGGAGAGATAGTAGATACTGAAGTTCCAAAAGTTGACTTTTAAAATTATTAAAAAATGTTTTTTTTTCAGCCCGTCCCATACAACGAAAAGTGTATTAAAAAAAAATTATTGGACTAACCCCAACGTGTGGGGTATCGTTGAAAAGGTCTTTTAAAATGCAACAAAAACTGCTTTGAAACTATGTAGATCAAACCCCCCAGTCTTGAAATAATCTAATACAAAGTAAAAATTTGAGGAGTCCCCCCACCGTAACTTTTGAAATATTACTAAAACAATTCTGAGAAAAATGTGGTATATACCTCAAAGTATGTACTTTCAATTAAAACTATACCGGTCTCGGTATCATAGATAGTTATTTTTTAATACGTCATAAATCGTAAAATGTTACTTGCTGCTACGGAACCCTTCATGGGCGAGTCCGAGTCGCACTTGGCTACTTTTTTTTTTCTAAAAATCATAAATAATATTGTTTTTAGATTCTAGAAAAAAAAAATATTTGTTTATTTAAACAATTTGTTATAAACAAATGAATTTTCTTAATTTTTTTTATTCTTAATTTTATTGTAAAAACAGCTATGTATTATATTTTATGATTTTTTTTCTATTTTTATATAGGAAACTAATTCTTTCATAAAAAATAATACAAGATTACCTTTGATTTTTAAGAAAAAATATTCCTTAAAAAAATATTTATTGCTAAAAATGCATTTATTAAGTTTTTAAGGTGACGTGGGTTCACAATTTGCAAAACCATGCGTGTTTTTTAAAAATCACTGTTATTAAACTACTACAGTTTATTCCTCAAAAAAATTTACATAAAAATCTTAAGGATTTTCTACAGACACCCACAATAGCCAAAACACGATTGAGCATTTTTGGCTCGATATACAATAAAAAATAATTATAAGTTGAAACGATACAATCTTACACCAACACTATGAATAGGACGGAGTTCGAGCGCAGACTATGTGTACGGATCCCTGCTTAGGCTCTGTACATTTAATTGTTTGTCAAGATGGGATGTCAATGTTGTCAGACAAACCCGGTCGCTAAGACTATGTAAGAAATCAAAAACGATCGAATCTGCCGAGTGCCTTTATTACACTAAAAATTAAACGCTATTTGGATTGTCACAATGTCATTGTACAAAAAGTAGGTCGCAGCTAGGTGCTGCGTTTGTAAAATTTATTAACTATGAAAATGTTCGGCTTTGCCTGAACATACTGCCAGAAGGGCAAGAAAGAAAACAATAAAAATGTAACATGTCAAAGAACTAAAATAAAAATGTAAACTCAATGTAAATGTAAAAAGTAAAATTAATGTTAAATAGAATGTTAAAAAGATGTGAATATTAAAAACAATATAACACTGAAAAATATAAAATTATGCATGTAAATGTAAAAATGTCAAATAAAAGTAAAAGAAAATTGCGGTTAAAATTATGAATGTCATCAAGGTTTAGGGAGGTTCTCAAATGTCACTTTTCTGTTTATGGAAGGAGATGTTGCTGTGTCCACACGAGTTAACGCTGGCGTAGCTGGCACGGTGTCGTAGACTACTTCCGCGTCACGCCCGCTCTGCAGTTTTGTCAGAGGTATTGGAAGCTCTCTGATCCTGCTGCTTTCACGACGTGATCTCTTGCATCTGAAGACTGCGTACATAAGGATTCCAAGGACGATGATTGAAAGCACCGAATAAATGATTGTCAAATGAGTAGTGCTGTCATTCTGTATTTGCTGTAGATCTTGAACCTTGAGCTGAGCAATGCTCTCACTTATCTCGTCGAATAGCTTCTCATGAGTCTCTATTTTGTCAATTTCGCTATCAGATATTGGTGTGTGCATCAGCTCATTCAGTGATGATGTAAATTGAGGTACCTCCGACATGTCAATTTCTGGTTGTATGACTATCTCTGTTTTGTAATCATATGGTATGTGAATCATAAATGTGTCTCCTTTCAATATGCAACCCTGACCTATATTAATGATGCCATTGCCTTGTAATTGTTTTGTTATTAGCGCACCTGGGCACAAAATGCGGACTGAGCATTCCTCGCAACACGAGAAGAGCCATGCGCCGCGCGCCTGCAATTTGATCCATTTATCGGTGCACGGCCTTATCTCTGAACGGCAAAACGTTTGATTGTTATTGTTTGTAAATAATTTGATATTACATAAGGACTGCGTGAAGTGGATGTTATAAATAGGATGATTTTCATTGCATAAAAACTGGTCACCATTGTATTTAATGCATTTCTCGATGTCAGTATCTGTCATTGGTACTATCAAATCCTTTTTGATGTTGAATGCTATGTGATTAGTTGCTGGGAAGTTATAAATAGTTTTTCTATTGCTTGTCACTGGGAGAGATATCACTCTATGTAGCTCGAATGTGTCAAGGCTAAGTAGTGGGATCTTAACTTCGATAATCATGAATTTGTATGTCATTCTAGTTTGTACATGCAGTAATTTATAGAGCTCTCTCACATTATCTGATGGTAAGATTAATTCACTTGGTAAATGTCCGGAAATAGTATGCAGTTGAGACTGTAACTGATCGGGAGAAATTAAATGCATGTCAATTTGTCTGTGGTAGATATTAGTTATGGTGTCAAGTAGAGTTTCTTGAATCCGCCTTACATTGGATATGATAACATCGGCTGAGAGTGCTGTAGCCATAACGTAAATAGACTGAAAGATGTTTGCTGTCACCTTTTCGACTTTGTTCAGCTCGTGGGAGATGTTATTCAGATGTTGGTTGATGTATTCGAAATGTTGATGCATGACGGCTTCATTTCGTTTGAGGATGTTATTCTCTGCTTCTAAGATAGACGTCTGATTCCTGAACATTGCAAGCAAATGATTTTCATTGTTTTTGACAGTCTCGATGTCTTTTTCATATTGTTGTGCAAGTCTATCGTCGAGTACGCCGAATAAGGAATTCGCTACGTATCCGATTCCGTTGATGAGACCTCTTTTGCTGCGATGACGTAATGTTTTATTTACCATGAGGTCGTTGTAGTGCTGTATTTCATCAAGTTCGTGTTCAAACTGTGATATTATGGGCATGAATGTCAACTCGTTGTTGCTTATGTTCTTGACGTGGTTTAAGTAGTTGTCGATGTCTGTCATACTTTGACCATGTTCCAGTGATCTTGAACAACTCTCATGTTTGCTATTTTGTCAAAGTACAGTGTGTTATTTTGAGTCAGCTGAGTGACATTGCATGCTTGTTGTAGAGAAGGTGTTATAAATGTCATAAGAAGTAAGAGTGTAGATACCAAGAAGTTACTGCATAATCTTCCTCTTCGTGGCCTTCTGCTACGTGTTCTAGTAGTAGATGGATCCGGTGTGTCATTTTCCACATTAGATTGTTTGTTGTCAATAGTTTCGGTGTCAATGTTGTCATATACAGGTAATAATGTCAGTTTAATAATAGGACGCTTAAGGTATCCAGATTTGGTTTTAAGTGTCACAGCGCGAGTACGACCATCCTTTCCAGGGTGAATCTCTTCTACTTTTCCGAATACCCATTTCGATGGCGGCATGTTGTCTTCCTGAATAAGCACTATGTCATTTGTTTTTAAATCCTGTTGAGGTCTATTCCACTTAAATCTTTTTTGTAAGTGGTGTAAGTAGTCTGTAGACCATTTCTTCCAAAATGAGTTTTGCATCTGCTGTACGAGATGCCAACGAGTACGTAGGCTAGTGGGACCGTTGACATCTGATAACGGAGAAGAAAGTAGTGGTGCTCCTGTCAGGAAGTGTCCGGGTGTCAAATAATCGTCGTCAATGTTTTCAGAAAGTGCATACAGTGGTCTGGAGTTAAGGCAAGCCTCTATTTGTGTTAAAAGGGTGTAGAACTCTTCATATGTCAGTTTCTGCTCTCCGATGACGCGCTTAAGGTGAAACTTTACGCTCTTGACCGCAGCTTCCCACAGACCACCAGCTTGGGGCCACAGAGGCACGTTGCGATGGAAGGTGATGTTCATTTGACTGATTTCGTTCAAGAACGCAGTGTCAATAGATGGTAGTGTTTCCTCGTATTCCTTCTTCAATATTCGTGAGGCTCCAACGAAATTTGTACCATTGTCACAGTACAAATGCTTGGGTAGTCCACGGCGTGCACACATTCGCTTGAGAGCAGCGATGAAGGCTTCTGAGCTAAGATCCGACACTAGCTCTAGATGGACGGCTTTTGTTGCAAAACAAACAAACACGACTATGTAGGCCTTTGATGTCTTGATGCCTCTGCCTTTACTTGATTTTACTTCGACATATCCTGTAAAGTCCACTCCAGTGTGTGTAAAACATTTTGACGGTGTCACTCTAGGCTCGGGAAGATCAGCCATTATCTGTGTCGGACTGCGAGGTGTGAATCGTCTACATTTCACACATAGTCTAATCTGCTTTTTTACTGCTCGAATCCCACCTATAATCCAGTATTTTTCTCGTAGATATGTCAATGTCAAGGCGGGACCCCCATGTAAGGTTTTCATATGTGCTTCATGTATTAATAATTTTGTCAGAGGTGAGTCATAAGGCAGTAATATTGGATGTTTGCGATTGTATGTTAAGTTTGAATGCTGGAGTCTTCCACCTACTCTTAGGATTCCTTTGTCGTCCATAAAAGGATTCAATGTCAATATGTCACTTTTAGCATTCAGGTTTTCTTCTTTTGATAGTTGTGCAATGTCGTCTTTAAAGCAGTGCAATTGTATGTTTCTTATAATCAGCTGGCGAGCGGATTGTATTTCGTCCGCCGTGAGGTGCATGTCCTGATTACGTGTCAATGTGCCGTCGTTGTGACGTGTATGTAACCTAAACCGTCGCATCCAACATATGACTCTGACGACATGTGATAAGCTGCTATGCTTATTTATTAGATCTAATATTATAGACGATGGTGTCAATAATACTGCATGTACTTTGCTTTCTTTAATGTCAATTTTAGGTATGTCAAAATGCTGTGTAGATTGTGGAATTTCTTCCTTCAGCCATGAAGGACCCTCCCACCACAGGGAGTGTTGTTGTAGTTGCGATGGTGTCAATCCTCGAGTGGCGCAATCAGCTGCATTGTCCTCTGACTTTGTGTGACGCCACCGAGATGCAGGTAAGATGTCAGTTATTTCTTTGACACGGTTGCCCACGAACGCCTTCCATCGGCTGATATCCCCATGAAGCCATCCCAAAACTACCATGGAGTCGGTCCAACCATGTACTTCAATGTCAATTTCAGATGGTATTGATGTCATAATTTTCTTAAGTAATTTTGCTAATAGTGATGCTGCGGAAAGTTCCAATCTAGGCAAAGTTTCTGGTTTCCGTTTTGGTGCTAGTTTTGTCTTGGCTGCTACGAGCCTTGTTATCTGCTTGTCATTGTCATCTGTAGTTTTCATGTATACAGAGCACGCCAATGCCTTTTCAGAGGCATCCGAAAACCCATGTAGTTGCACCTTATGTGTAGTGTCACCTATCCATCTTGGAATGTCAATATTTTCTATGCTTGATAGTTCTTTTCTAAATGTCAACCATTCCTGTAGTATGGGTTCTGCAATGTTGTCATCCCATCCAATGTCAGTTGCCCAAACGTGTTGAAATAATATTTTCGCCTTGATGATAACAGGAGATAGCCATCCCAAGGGATCAAATATCTTAGACATATCAGATAACATCATGCGCTTGGTATAGTTTGTTAATTGATTGTAAGGTGTCATGTTAATTTGCAATTTATTTTTAAACTTAAAAGTGTCAGAAACTGGATCCCAGTGAAGTCCTAGCGCTTTCATTGAATCCGCATGTTTTAAATCTACAACAGAGGGGTTAAGTTGATCGGGCGATAAATGCTCTAATAGTTCACGTGTATTACTCGACCACTTTCTCATGTTCATACCCGCTCCGCGTAACATGTCAATTAATTGCAACTGCGTCTCCTTCGCAGTTAAAAAATTGTTATCCCCTCCTAAAATATCATCAACGTAGACATTATGCTGTAAAACCTTAGAAGCTAATGGGTATTTATCTGCGTCGTCGATTGCTAACTGCTGCATCGTTCGCATTGCAAGAAATGGTGCAGCTTTCGTCCCGTACGTTACTGTGCAAAGCTGGTACTCCTGGAGATTTCCTGCTTCATCTCGCCACATGATTTTTTGTAGATGCTAGTGTTCTTCTCCGAGTAAAATGGTTCTAAACATTTTCTCACAATCGGCTGAGTAAACATAGCGAAATGTTCTCCAGTTGATCAGCAAGCTCTGTATGTCATGATGCAATTTTCTCCCACATTCCATCAGGTCATTAAGGCTGTAACCCGATTTTGTCTTCGAGGAGGCATTAAAAACTACCCTTAGCTTAGTAGTAGATGAATCTTCTTTATAAACTCCATGGTGAGGCATAAAAAAACTAGGTTGTTTTTGTGTAGTGCATTTCCGCATATGTCCGAGTGAAACATATTCTTGCATGAAATTATGATACTGCTCACTGAGTTGTTTATTTTTATCTAACCTGTGTTCTAATTGTTTTAACTGGGCCACCGCTTTGGGTTTAGATGGACCAAGATGCTGTTCATAATTCTCAATCATCGGATAGAGTACTTCGTATCGACCGTCAGGTAATCTTCGCCTTGTAGAAACGTAAAACTGCTCGCAATACTGCTCTTGTGGTGTCAAATTACTGTCATTTTCTGTCACTTCTTCCATCTCCCAGAATCGAGACATATCGTCGTCGTGGTTGGTCAAAACGTGGCAATTATATGTGGTGGTGTGACTTCCCGAGATAATCCAACCTAGGGCCGTCTGCTGTGCTATAGGCTGAGATGCAGAGCCTTTTAGCAAACCTTCCATTATAATAATTGAATAGACCCTAACGTCGAGAAGTATGTCAATATGTTTTGAAATATGATACTCTGGATCGGCTAACTGTAAGTTACGAAGGTGGTTGTAATTTTTCCTGTCAAATGTCAAGTTGGGTAGGTTATTTATCACTCTAGACATAACGAGCGCTTCTGTTCATTCGATCGTTTTGTTGAATTGCATTGGTTTATTTCGTGAATGTATAAACAATTTCTACATATTTTATAATTTGAAATGAACTTTAACTTCGCATCAGCTGTCATGGTTTCGAATTTCTTGCATTGGTACAACGCATGATAATTATTGCACAATGGACACGTAATTGCTTTATACGAAGTTTGGTATGCTCTGTTAGGATAATGTGATTTATCTTGTCGAAAATATGGTTTAAGTTGTGGCTTTGTAGATGATGCTTGATGATTCTGAATTCTAGTATCTTCTTTCTTCTTAATGGGCTCCAATGCTGTAAACTTTGCTTCTAAAAATGATAAAAATTCCTCGAGTGTAGCTAACTCCCGTGGCGCTCTTCGGGATTCTTGATAATCTCTGTATGTTTCGGTATCCAACTTCTTGCTCAGGAGATGAACAATGATCGGATCCCATGTCTTCGTGTCAACTCCCAGATTTCGGATTGCATGCAAACATTCAATGCTAGTGTCATGTAAACGTTTTATCTCAAAGGAAGTTTGCCTTTGAAGTGTATGTTGGTTTAAAAATATTTCCATTTGTTTAGCGAAAAGTAGTTGCAAATTATTATAACGTTGGTACAGGATGTCCCACGCGGTGTCATAGTTGTTGGCCGAGATGTGAAGATGCTGAATTAGTCTCTCTGCCTCTCCTTTAAGCTTTCCCTTCAAGTGTTGCATTTTCTGTGTCTTAGATAAGATGGTATTATTATGAATAGTTTCCTTGAAGAGGTCCAAAAAAGTAGGCCATTGAGAATAGTCTCCCGAAAAAATAGGGATGGACACCCGCGGCGTGGAGTCCTTAAGATGTGCTGTAGATGAAATCTTCCTATTAAGTTGCCTTTTAACGTCACGGTATTTTCTTTCAGTTTCTGTGTACTCCATCTCGTATTTCGTATCAGAAGTTCCTAAGAGGTTGTCAATCTGCCAATGGAGTTTGTCAATCTGTTCCCATCGGTACTGTAAATTCTTCAACTCGTCATCTAACTCCCACTTCTCTTCAATGTCATCCACTACGCAGTTACCTATCTGTCTACGCATGGCCTTAAAATTGGTATGCTGTTGACTAAAAGGTCTTTAAGTTTATTGTCAGGTTGCATTGTCATACTGTCAGTTTGACCCGTATTGTCAGTAGCTGATGTCGAGCTTGATGAAAAAGATGCTATAATTTCTCTTGTTCCGACGTAGTAATCATAGACTTGTTGATACATATTTTTTGTGAAATATGTATGAGATTTGTCAAGACAAAGGTTTAGTTTATTATGATTGGAGTCAAAATCTTTCCAATAGTCGTCAAGTAACTCTAATCTTTGCTGAATGTAGTCAGCGGTCTTCCTATCAGAAGAATCCTTTTTAAAGTTGGTATTGATTTTCTCCAAACTTTTAATGATGTCATCTTGGCGTTTAATTATGATATCCATGATGTCAAAAATGTAAAAAGCAATACAAGAATAAAATGAAACGATCTTACTTGTATGCCGATGTCAAGCTTACGCTGCTGTCAGTTGAAGCACGGTCCTTAGGCCGCGTAGCTCCAATACTATGCTAGATAATGTCAAGACTCCTGTGCACCGAAGGGAGCCTGAGTGCTGGCTGCTATATCCACACACTATGTCAATGTCACAAACTGTTTATTACTGTAGGATAATGTTCTGCACTATAATGTCACTAGAGTTATTTCGAACCACGAAAATTATCTCGCAAATGTCAATGTACTGTGTGTACGATGTCAACGTGGAATGTTCACCACTATGTCACTGGTTCACCTCACCCGCGAATGATCCTGCTTAGACCACCACGCGCGTAAGGTCAAAGCTTTCGAAGGACCAAAATGTACGGATCCCTGCTTAGGCTCTGTACATTTAATTGTTTGTCAAGATGGGATGTCAATGTTGTCAGACAAACCCGGTCGCTAAGACTATGTAAGAAATCAAAAACGATCGAATTTGCCGAGTGCCTTTATTACACTAAAAATTAAACGCTATTTGGATTGTCACAATGTCATTGTACAAAAAGTAGGTCGCAGCTAGGTGCTGCGTTTGTAAAATTTATTAACTATGAAAATGTTCGGCTTTGCCTGAACACTATGAATAGTGGACAACAAGCACACGGACGCACACACGCGTACCAGCAAACCATATAAAAGGCCAACCGGCCGGACTTGTCCGGTGGAGTAGGATATGCCGTCTGAGGCAACCTATATATGTCAATCCTAAAAAAAAAAAAAACACAATGATCATTCGCTTGCTAGTCGTCTCAAGGTACGGAAGCCCCGCAGTCTGCCTTGAGACAGTCAGCCTGCTTGGTCGATGCCCCGCGTCACCAAGTAAGGTAGCTACGAGGATAACGGTATTCGATGCCAAGCGTCAGTACCACGATCCAGGTTAGGGTGTAATCACCGTAATAAGTACCTATGTCTGTACAGATGTGAATTGTATGAAGTATCTACTTAATAAATAAAATAGTAAGGGGCATCGTGGATATTATTTCACGACCCACCTCCTACTAAACTATCACATCTGTCCCAAGAAAATAAAAACTACCCACATTATTATGGCACAATCAGTCAACATAGTAATAAGCGAGGAACAACTCAGTCGCTTAATACAATCACTCTCGATAACATCAAATAATTCGCCTGAAGACCAAATTGATCGATTAGCCCAGTCATTCGCCGATACAATGCAGCGTAGCGTTAGTTTCGCAAAGTGCACTGCCCGATTCAATGGTCAAAGGAATTACGACGCCGTCGAAGAAATCGTAAATGCGGTATCAGTCTTCAAGAAAATTGAAAATGTCTCTGATGCTGACGCTGTGGAAGGCCTAGGACTGCTATTCACTGGCAAGGCATCAACATGGTGGCAAGGAGTAAAAGCAGAGGCAAAGTCATGGGATGCGGCAATAAAATTAGTTCGCCAAGCTTTCGCACCGAAAAAACAACTGTCAACAACATTGTACCTATTTAAAAGATATAACCGTTTCTCGTGGGATACGTTACTACTTACTTGTAATTAACTCGTACTTGGTTGCAAACGTAGTTTAAAATACAATTATGATTTATAAAAGTGAAATAGCATAGATATAAGTTGATTTTCTTTGGAATTATTTGAGTCTCAGGCATGGCGCCATCCCCACCCTTTTTGTATAAAAAGGGGATGCCGCCATTGCCTCGGTCAGTTCGTTTCGATCGCTGGAGCAGTCAACACCTAAAAATTGTAAGTGGTTATTATGTTATTTTTCTTGTATTTCACTGAATTTCTTATAATATTTTTGTGTACCTATAAATATTTAAAACAAACTAGTTATTTCCTGTAATAAAAATATTTCATAGTTTAACGGATTTAATTGAAATGTCATTGCATTTTTATAAGTAAATACTTATGAATTTACCAAAATATACCAATTATAATTGATTGAAGTCTTTTATTTCACATTTCAGAAGTGGGATAGGTTACTCATTTTTTTTTTTTTTTCTTTCAGTATACTTGTTTTCTTTTCTTCTCTGTTTCGGGGATTATGGAAAATATACGTGAAAAGTCCCCGCTTTTGGGAAGAGATCCGAGAGAAAATAGAAGAAGCCGACGCAGCATGGGCCGAGAGTCTGCGAGATCACGACGTAGTCGGGCGCTCAGCCGGTGTCGCAGCCCTGTTAGAAGCCCGCAGCCTCGCAGCCGTTCGCGCAGCTCTATGAAGCGTCGCGTGGATCGGCGGGCACGGAGTCCGTCCCAGCATCGGCGTGCCAGCCGGCAGCTACGCAGCCGGTCTCCTCGCAATGATTCGCATGAGCGCGAATTACGCAGTCATCGATCGCGTAGTTCGCTACGTAACCGATCACCGGGCAGACAGCCTGGCGATTGTCATGGTGGGAGCAGCCCCCAGCCAGGTCGCACGGCAGTGAGCGCTGCAGCGGCGGCCGGCGCTGCAATCACAGCAGCAGCAGACTTTGCAGCGTGCAACGTAGTCCAGAGCAGCGACAGCCCACAATAGCAACACCCGAGCCCCGAGCTTCAACTTCGCAAGGACCAGGAGGTAACACCACTGCCCCGAACGTTGGCAGTGGTGATTCCATATTAAATAATTTACCTGCGAATCTAAATGTGCTATTGCAAACATTGAAATCCTTGATTCCGGATAATGACAAAATAGGCTCTTTTAAGGATAGTATCCCTGAATTTGACCCTGCAAGAAAGGAACAAACGATGGCAATGTGGATACGTAAAGTTAACGAGGCTGCTGAATGGTATTCGTGGAATGAGAAACAAATTATTCACTATGCTATTCCAAAACTTCAAGGCGTCGCAAAACGTTGGTATGAAGGATTGCCATCAGTGTTCTTTTCTTGGAGTGAGTGGCAGGCAAAATTGCTATCGGCATTTCCTTCTGAGGAAAACTACGGACAGATGCTGACAGATATGCTGGCTAGGCGCGCTCGCTTCAATGATTCTCTTGAAGATTACTTCTATGAGAAGGTTACCCTAATTAACCGGTGTAATATAACTGGCAAGCGAGCCGTCGAATGCGTTCTGCATGGCATAGATGATAGGGCAGTGAGGTTAGGGGCCGAAGCAGCTCAGTATGAGGACCTTAATAAATTACTTAGTTATTTGAAGAATTCTAGGAATGTTAGGTCGAACTCAGATCGTAAAGTGGCTAATAAAAGTCAATCATCTACTTCTGAATCGCAATCAAAGATTTCGGGTCCTAAAGATAAAATTCAACGGTGCAATAACTGTAAACAAGAAGGCCACTTTGTACGTCAGTGTCCCGAACCTTTAAAAAAATGTACTAGATGTCAAAGGATCGGTCATGAAGCAGAGCAGTGTTATAGAAAAAATCCAATCCCTCCTGCTACATTTAAAACCGAAAAAGAGAAATCCGTTAATAGAGTTATCAATAGCAGTAAATATTCAGATAAATATTTTAAGACTGTGCGTGTCAATGGTGTAGTGATGGATTCCTTCGTTGATCTTGGTAGTGAATGCTCAATGGTCAAACAATCACAGTTGCACAAATTAGGAGGCATTCATATAAATGATAATGATTGACCTGTATTGAGAGGATTCGGAAACTCCGTCGTACATTCTTTGGGTAAAATTAATACTGAGGTAGAAATTGATGAAGTGAAGGCTTGTGTAGAGCTACTGGTTGTACCTGATGATGTTATGGAAGTGCCCCTTATGATAGGCCAAACTTTTACCGAACAGCCTCATGTAACGATTCGGAAAACTGGCGACCATTTTGATATTTCGTACAATAGTTGTGATGATATAATAGAATCTAACAAAGTAAAAATCCTTAATCATAAATGTGCTGAAATAACTGGTTTAAATGTTTTAGAAGTATATACTGAACCAAAATACAAAGGGGAACTTTACGTTGTTGGAGGCTTGCGTAACGACTCAAACTGCGCTTATTTTATTCCGGAAGGACTTTTCCAATTTAACGATGAAGGCAATGGGCAAATAGTTATAAACAATTTGAGCTCTAAGCCTTTAAATTTAACAAAGGATAAACTAATTACTCGCGGTATTATTGCAAACCAAGAAAGCAATTGCAATGTCCTACATGTTTCTGAAACTAAAGATCAACCAATGAGTCCAATCACTGCTACCGATTTAAATATATCTGGTGATTTAGATCAAATTTCGATTGATGAATTATTAACATTGCTAAACAAATATCGATATTGTTTTGCTTTTTCTCTTTCCGAGTTAGGACACTCGACTGTTTGTGAGATGAGTATTGACTTACAAAATAGTGAACCAGTGGTTTACAGACCCTATAGATTAGCTATGAAGGAAAAAGAAGTAGTTAGGGAAATGGTGAACGAACTTTTGGAAAATGACATTATACGACCTTCAGTCTCCCCATTTGCTAGCCCCATTGTTCTAGTACGGAAAAAGAGCGGTGAATATCGCCTTTGTATCGACTACAGAGCTTTGAATAAGAATACCGTCCGTGAAACCTACCCAATGCCTCTTATAGACGACCAGATCGATGCACTAGCTGGTAATGAGTTCTTTACTGCCCTTGATATGGCATCTGGATATTACCAAATATCCATCAAGGAGCAGGATCGACATAGAACAGCTTTTGTGACGCCGGAGGCTCATTTTGAATTCAACAGGATGCCGTTTGGCTTGGCAAATGCCCCAGCGACATTCCAACGAATGATGCATCAGGTTTTGGGGAGTTTACGTCATAAGGAAGCTATGGCATATCTGGATGACATAATTATTCCATCTAGAACCATCAAAGAGGGAATGGAAAGATTAGAGTCTGTTTTGATATTGTTAGCCGAAGCAAATCTTACACTTAAATTGTCTAAATGTGTTTTCTTTGGGCGCTCAGTAAACTACTTGGGCTTTATTATTTCCAGTAAAGGTATCCAACCGGGATCTGATAAGCTGAAATCTGTAGAGGAATTCAGAACACCAGTAGACAAACATACCGTCAGACAGTTTTTAGGATTAACGAGTTTTTTTCGTAGGTTTGTAAAAGGGTTTTCGATTATCGCAAAGCCATAAACGCAATTGCTAAGGGACAAAGCTGCTTGGTTATGGGGACCTGACCAACAGAAAGCATTTGATACTCTCAAAACAACCCTGGTTCAGAAGCCAATATTAGCTCTATACAATCCAAAAGCCGTTACAGAATTGCATACCGACGCTTGCAAAATAGGTATCGCTGGCATACTTTTACAGAAAGACGAAGAAAATGTTTTAAGACCGGTAGCCTATTTTAGTAGACAGACCAGCCCCGAGGAACAAAACTATTGTTCTTATGATTTGGAAACCTTGGCCGTCGTAGCTTCTTTACAGAAATTTCGAGTATACCTGGTAGGAATTCGTTTCAAAATAGTTACCGATTGCAACTCTATCAGAGCCACCTTTATGAAGCGTGATATGATCCCTCGCGTAGCGCGCTGGTGGACTCAAATGCAGGAATTTGACTTTGAAATAGAGTATAAAGCAGGAACATCCATGGCACATGTGGACGCCTTGAGCCGCAACCCGTCTATCAATAATAATAATAAATCTGAACAAATTGTCAATGTAGTAACTGAAACTGACTGGCTTTCAGCAGTGCAAAGCTCCGATTCCGAAATACAAAGAATTAGTGGAATATTATCCAATCCAGAATTTAACGATATTGTTGAGATAAAAAACAACTACAAATTTAAAACCGGAAAACTTTTTAGAATCACTGCTGAGGGTGATAGATGGGTTGTGCCTAAGGGTGTCCGCTGGCAAATCGTCAAACAAAACCATGACGATATAGGCCATTTCGCCGTAGACAAGACGTTAGAACGTATAAAATCTCATTATTGGTTTCCAGATATGCGCACTTTTGTCACTAAATATGTAAACTCTTGTCTAGAATGCGCATATAGTAAGACACCTGGTGGTAAGAGACCCGGTTTCTTACACCCTATCCACAAAGTAGACACTCCATTTGACACTGTTCATATGGATCATGTTGGCCCATTTGTGCATAGTAGCAAAAAGAATATGTACATTTTAGTACTGATTGACGCATTTACGAAATATATTTATTTGAAACCTGTAAAGAGTACAAAATCCAAAATAACGGTGAATGTTTTACAAGAATTTATTACTATCTTTGGCGTACCTAAACGTATAATATCTGACCGTGGTTCATCATTTACAAGTGATCTCTTCAAGAAGTTTGTATCGGAAAAGGGTATCAAACACGTTTTGAACGCCGTTGCTACTCCAAGGGCTAACGGGCAGGTGGAAAGATTCAACAAAGTTATTGTTGACGCTTTGACTGCTAAATGTATTGGTTCCCCTGATAATAAATGGGATGAACACTTGCCCGATATCCAGTGGGGTATCAACAACACCTTTAACAAGGGCATAAATAAGACTCCTGCTGAGGCTTTATTTGGAATAAGGCCACAGGGCCCTAGTGATAGCAAAGTAACTTCAATAATTGATGTTGACATTGGTCAAGTAGACAGGAGCCTTGAAAAGATCCGTAATGAGGTTTCCTCTCATATCAAAACAACACAAGAAGCTCAAAAAGAAAGTTTTGATAAATCTCGATGTGAACCGGTTAAATACAGCGTTGGCGATTTAGTGAGGGTAGAGCGTCATATTCCTGCTACGGGGAGTAGTAAGAAACTCATTCCTAAATATCAAGGGCCCTATAAAATCACACATATCTTTGATCATGATCGTTATCAAATTGAGGACACGCCATTGTCTAGGAAGGGAAATAAAAAGTATTCTAATGTTGTAGCCACAGACAAATTGAAACCCTGGGTATGTTTCAAACGACCCCACGATGACACTCTAACAAGTGATAAAGAATCTGTCAATGACTCGGATAGTGATTAGTTTTCTTGAGTATACTACTATCTAGGTGTTACCGATTGGGTACATGCCGTATATTCATGTTATAGAACCAATTGGGGTCTGACATAGTTTACGACCAATGGAGTCCTTATGTGATTTACGACCAATTGGGTCATTGTGTAAAAACGATTGTGCATTCTATAGGCATAAGGTTGCAATAAGGTTATTATAGTTAATTAAGAAGTAGAAGAATCCTAACTTTGTTTTAAAAATTGTCTTTTACTTGTTACAGAATGGCTGCTGCCAAGTACGAGGACGTACAATTATTGGATGGCCGACTGTCAACAACATTGTACCTATTTAAAAGATATAACCGTTTCTCGTGGGATACGTTACTACTTACTTGTAATTAACTCGTACTTGGTTGCAAACGTAGTTTAAAATACAATTATGATTTATAAAAGTGAAATAGCATAGATATAAGTTGATTTTCTTTGGAATTATTTGAGTCTCAGGCATGGCGCCATCCCCACCCTTTTTGTATAAAAAGGGGATGCCGCCATTGCCTCGGTCAGTTCGTTTCGATCGCTGGAGCAGTCAACACCTAAAAATTGTAAGTGGTTATTATGTTATTTTTCTTGTATTTCACTGAATTTCTTATAATATTTTTGTGTACCTATAAATATTTAAAACAAACTAGTTATTTCCTGTAATAAAAATATTTCATAGTTTAACGGATTTAATTTAAATGTCATTGCATTTTTATAAGTAAATACTTATGAATTTACCAAAATATACCAATTATAATTGATTGAAGTCTTTTATTTCACACAACCACATGAAATATATATAGAACTATTCGCATCACGACAGGGTCCCAAGGAACCAATAGATACATTCCTATGCACTAAAAGGGCCTTGTTGGCTCAGCTTCCTGCTAAGAGGCATAAGGAGGAAGAACAAATTGACCTCGTATACGGTCTGCTAAATCAGACAATGAAGAAATATGTTCCCAGGTCTGACATAAAAACATTTACAGACCTACTCACTAAGTGTCACCACTTCAAAAGTCTGGAGACGGAGGCTGAGCCAGACAAGCTCAAGCCGAAAAGATGCACTTACTGCAGCAAGCGTGGCCACACCGAGGACCAGTGTAGGAAGCGCAAGGCGGAAGCTCCAGCAGAGTCAAGCCAAACGACTACGAAAACTAAGGAAGGCACACTAAAATGCTACGGTTGTGGTACTCCCGGAGTCTACAGAAGCTCCTGTCCACAGTGCAAAACTAAGGAAACACCACCAAAGCCGGTACAATTTTACTCTATGGTAACTACGCCCATAGAAGGGGGAGTAAAAATACCCACCATTGAAATTACTATAAATGGTTGTGTTGGTTATGCTTACCTTGACTCAGCAGCACGCACAAGTATTGCCGGCTCCACTCTATATAAGATGCTGGTCAAATCAGGTGCCCCATTCACTGATGAAGAAGCATCTGTCAATTTAGCGGATGGAAGCAAGAAAAATATCACGCTTAAGATAGCGACATTGGAAGTACTCATTGGAGGTCGTCGCTTACCTATTAGGCTATCAGCGCTGCCAGAAGCTGAAAATGCAAGAACATTGTTAGGGATAGACTTCCTAGAATCTGCTGGAATTGTACTAAATCTGCCGCAACGATCCTGGTTCTTCATCAATACGCCAGCTGAACAATTTCCCTTCTTTCAACTGACAAACCAGCCTATAGTCATTACTTCAAAAGTCAATAGAAAGCTCGACTTTACACAAGAACCCTCAGAAACCTCATCAAATCAATAAGAGAATATTACGGATTTCTTAAAATGGGCCAGAGATCTAACTATGCTGTCACCCATGGCCGACACACCACCACGTCCTGAAACACCAGTAGAGTGGCCACCGTGGAAGCTAATTTACAATCAGGGTACTGGCAAATTAAAGTTGATGAACAGAGCCAAGCTAAAACATCATTTGTTTGTTCTTTTGGAACCTATAAATTCAAGAGAATGGCTTTTGGCCTTCGGAATGCACTAGCAACCTTTCAAAGATTAATGGATCGATTTGTACGTGGTCTAAAATCAAAACATGTACTATCATATTTAGATGACCTACATTTAAGATCAAGCATATTTACAAGCCATTTGGAAAGTCTTCGAGAGATTTTTGAGAAACTTAAGGAATATAATCTGCGAGCAAACAGAAAAAAATGCAAATTCGGCTGCTCAAAAATAAAATATTTGGGTCATTTAATCGTACCTGAAAGTATTAAAGCAGATCCAGATAAAATATCTGCTATTGTCAATATGAAACCACCACAAAACCTTAAACAGCTGATTTCATTTCTACAAACATCGTCATGGTACCGCCGATTCAACGAAAAGTTTTCAGAAATAGCTCGCCCACTCACCCAACTAACAAAGAAAAGTTCTAGCTGGCAATGGAACGCAGAACAAAATAAAGCATTCAATACACTTAAACAAGCATTAAAAACAGCACCAATACTACGTCAAGCCGTAAACGATGAACCATTTACCTTAAAAACAGACGCAAGCCAATACGCAATTGGAGCAGCATTACTACAAGGAGTGGGTAACGATGAACACCCGGTAGAATATGCTAGCAGACTCCTAACTTCCGCTGAGAGAAATTATACTGTCACTGAAAAAGAAGCTTTGGCCATTGTTTAGGCTGTATCCCGCTTCAGAGGGTATATGGGAGGAACCAAGTTCATAACTATAACAGATCATCAACCTCTAAGATGGCTGATGAATCTCAAAACCCAAACAGGCCGCCTAGCAAGGTGGGCACTACAGCTACAGCCCTATGAAATTGATATACATTATTCTAAAGGACGAACTTATTATTTAGCAGACATGCTGTCCCGACCACAATGTATAGATCATGATAATAACAGCAACTGTACCATTTGTCTAGTTGAAATTGAGCTACCAAAACGCAGCGAAAAGTGTATTAGAGAGGAACAGCTGAAAGATGAATATCTGGCAAATATAATTAACGCACCAGAAAGCGACAATGAAACAGAGAACTACATCGAATGGATAAAAAAAGGTTATTTACTTCATAAAGGGATCCTTTACCGACACACTCCAGACCATGATGATGAAGATGCTAAACTAATAGTGCCACAACATGAAAAAGATAATGTACTTAAAGCTCATCATGATACACCATTAGCGGGTCATTTGGGTGTGGATAAAACCATGAATCGCATCACGACTCGATTTTGGTGGAAGGGCATGAGAAAAGATGTTGTCAAATATATCAAAACATGCATTGATTGCCAAAGATATAAACCATCAAACCTTAAGCCAGCTGGATTATACCAATCAACAGCAAATAAACAGAGATTTGAACTTTTGTCCATAGAACTATTTAGACCATTACCAAAAGGGTCAAATGAAGAAAAATGGGTATTTATTATTGAAGACACTGCAACCAAGTGGACAGAACTATTTGCCCTCAAGGAGGCAACAGCTGAAGCCTGCAGTAATATTCTAATATCAGAAATATTTCTTAGATATGGTATTCCTAGAAAAATTATAAGCGATAATGGACCACAATTTATATCAGCAATTATGCAAAAACTTACTTGTTGCTTGGGCATTGACCATATCCTTACTCCAGTATATCACCCACAACCAAATATTGTAGAAAGAAGAAACAGAGATATGAAAACTCAAATGGCAATATTAGTTAAAGATCAACATAACAAATGGCCATCAACATTACCTACTATAAAGTTTGCGTTAAATACAGCTAGATGCCAGAGTACAGGGTACTCTCCAGCATATTTAATGTTCGGTCGTAAACTTAGGACTCCCTTTGATTTAACGCATGACCTCAGTACAATTGTCCAATCAGAAAATTTTGTGGCTGAAATAACTCCAACCTTAAAAAAGCTAGAGACAATATAGAAAAGATGCATTTTTATGTTTAAGTTAAAGTTTTATGTAATTTTTGTGTGGAATAAACTGTAGTAGTTAAATAACAGTGATTTTTCAAAAACACGCACAGTATTGCAAATTCTGAACCCACGACGCCTTAATGTTTTTGATTGTTAATAAAAAAGTGGAAAATTAATATTTTTGAATTTTCCAACGGGGATCTATTTTTATGCCTCTTAAAAATAACTCTACGAAGTGAAAAAAATTCTAAGGTTATAGTTTAATAATAATCGTTTTTTTTATGTTAACATTCTATTTAGAAAAGTTGATAATTAATTAACTAATGCATAACTAATGGAAAAATGGGAATAAAAATTCTTTGCCGGCAGACTATTGTTTATTTATGTATCCGAATAGTGCTCAAACTTTTTATTCTTTAATATTCACACCGTGTCCGAGTGATGAACGCGCGGAAGCCAGACTACCCGCTTTTAGCGCTGTTTTTAAGGCTCTGTAAAACCTATAAATATTAAAGATACAGTACCGGGAGGTAAACCTTTTTTTAGGAAATTTCCTCCTCTTTTCAGATCTTTTGTAGGGTTCCGTACCCAAAGGGTGCAAACGGGACCCTATCACTGAGATTCCGCTGTCTGTCCGTCTGTCCGTCTGTCACAGGGCTCTATCTCTTGAACCGTAATAGCTAGACACTTGGAATTTTCACTGATTATGTATTACTGTGGCCGCTATAACAAAAAATACTAAAAATAAAAAATAGTTAAAAATTAAAGGGGGTCTTCATACAAGAAACGTGTTTTTTCAGCGTTTTTAACTTGATCTTTATAATGGCAATAACTAGATACTTGAAATTTTCACCAATTATGTATTACTATGACCACAATAATAACAAATACTAAAAATAAAATAAAGTTAAAAATTAAAGGGGGTCGTCATGCAAGAAACGTTTCTTCAGCGTTTTAAAACATTGTACGGTGGTACGGAACCCTTCATGTACAAGTCCGACTCGCACTTGCCCGTTTATTTAAATTTCGAATATCTTTGATAGTTTTTTAGATATAAAAAAAAACTAACCCCTAATTTTTAGGGTTCCGTAGTCCACAAGGAACCCTTATAGTTCCGTCCGTCTGTCTGTCCGTCCGAGGTCATACTCCACCGCTACTGCACCGATTGTCACGAAAATTGGTGTAGAGATAGATATTGAAGTTCCAAAAGTTGGTTTTAATTATGAAAAAATGTTTTTTTTTCAGCCCCCCTCCCATACAACAGAAAGTGAATTTAAAAAATTAAATTGGACTAACACAACGTGTGGGGTATCGTTGAAAATGTCTTTAAAAATGCAACAAACACTGCTTTGAAACTATGTAGATCAAACCCTCCAGTCTTAAAATAATCTAATACAAAGTAAAAATTTGAGGAGTGCCACCGTAACTTTTGAAATATTGCTAAAGTAATTCTGAAAAAAATGTGGTACGAGTATATACCTCAAAGTATGTACTTTCAATTAAAACTATACCGGTCTCGGTATCATAGATAGTTATTTTTTAATACGTCATAAATCGTAAAATGTTACTTGCTGCTACGGAACCCTTCATGGGCGAGTCCGACTCGCACTTGGCCGCTTTTTTTAATTGTTTATTTCTTTTGCAATTTTCATCGACCCGTTTTGAGACTTTTACTTTAACTTAACCCGTTTTGAACTTTCTACATAATATTCCAAATCGAATGACACGTCGATCGTAATTTTCGGAGAATATAAAAAAAAATACATGTGAACCAGAATAAGTGGTGCGTGTCACACGACCATCACATGACCGACAGTGTCCATTGACAGACAGGGCCATCTTACTTACCTCTAAAATATCATCTCTGTTTTTGGTTGCAATTCAATGTTTATTCATTTAATCGATTACTGGTTTACTTTGGCGACTTTATTCTATTACCTACACCTAGAGGTACTTCATTCCACAGAAAATATGTTGAAATACGGAAAATAAATTCCTTTACTATACGGAAATTATATACAAAGTTCTCGTTCTACTAGTTTATCACGCGTTTAACCATAGGAAGGAGATTGCTGTTTATTTCACCTTCTTGTAGAATAAGCTTCTAATAGAAGTAATTGCATCTGTATTGTTAACGGATGATGAAGTGAAACAGGTCACATTAGAACTCTTTCCCTAGCTCATTGAACGTCGACAGTCCACTGATGACGTCGTTAATGTTCAGGGCTGCACGGTCGCATTCATTAGACCAGACCCATCAGTTTGACGTGTGATCGTTATGTTCTGCCAACCCTGTCTCTGAAGATTGGTTGAATTGAATGTATTCTAATAAAGGATAGGAAATTGCAGTGCCAGCAGTTGATTCTGAATCTTTAAACTGTTTATGAGGGAGTAGAGATAACGAGGTAAAAAAAAAGAGAAGCTGCATTCGACGATCATGGTATTTTTATTGACAACAAAACATGGGGTTCGCCTGGAGCTGGGTACGCACGCACACGCACACGCCACACATCGCACACGTTCCAACAGAGCTAAACAGTAGGTACTCAGTATACAAACAAACAGTTACACTAGCTATAAATATAATTTATTCTCGTATCATTCGTATATTAGGTATGTTTGCGGGTGTAGCTAAGTCGGTAGGTATATTATCGAACCTACATGCAATATAATATTTATTATTGTAAGTATTTTATACATTATGATCTAACAATAAGCAAGGTGTCCAAAGATTTAACAAATTTTGCAAACATTAAAGTGGACACATCGGTTTTATCATACATTATTTTAAATATGACGAAAATCAACAACATTCATATGCTAATCTTTCTTCTTCGCGTTTTTATACAGAAACAACTCAAACAATGGCGCCTCACTCTCTAATGATAATATTTATGAAACGTCTTTAGTTTCAAAATAGCATTATTCATTTAAGTTATAACTCTGCTGAATTGCCCATCTTTTAGTCTAATTTCGTTTAACGTTCTCCGATAAATAGTTGTCTATATCTAAGAACAGGGTACCTATAAGTATTCGTGTTATTGCTTTAATATAATATGCTGCATATACACATGATATTCGGAATGATATCACTATCGCGGGTGTGAGAGCCGGCCGCCGGCGATGTGTTCTCGACGCGCCGTGCGCCATTCAGACTCAGATACAAAACATTATTGCTTGGATCTTAATAAATGAGATGTTGTTACTGGTGTTCACATTGTTGTCACGTCCTGCCCACAAGTAGTTATTTCTTGGGCTCTAGGCGGCTTACATGTCTACCAGAATATTTATATAGATTTTATCTAGTAGCGCTACAGCAACTCTAGCACAGAGGGTGCAATCTTAGATAATATCCACACAACATGTATTATTATCATTGGAAGTTATTTTATATCATTGATGAAGCTCGTAGTAATTCTAGTCATATACACGTAATAAGTATTATACCTACACGGTTTACATTTCATATCTACCGGACACCTAGTTATGATTTTTGTGCGAACGAAAAATACATAATCAGTGTAACGTCAAAGCGGACTCAACAGTAACGTCTCCTATATAAATATACATCTCTTAATAATAAGGATATATGTAACTGTCATATGTTGGTTATTATGATATATCATAAAATGGCTCGTGATTTCATAGTTAATTTTGAGAAATTATAATAATTTAAATGCATAATAGGCATATAATAGGGTATACCCTATTATATGCCTATTATGCATTTAAATTATTATAATTTCTCAAAATTAACTATGAAATCACGAGCCACGATAAACTTTCTTGTTTTTAATTGTAACTACTTAAAAATAATTTATTGTGGCAATGTTCTATACATTTAAGTAAATCGTAAGTCGTTATTATTAGTAGGTACCTATAATTAGTGGAGGTGCGCGGTAACTCAGTGCACCTAAACTAGAGCCATCGGCAGCGGCGGGATGTCGTCCGAGAGCGCACAACACTTATCTTAATTTTATTGTACATATAGGAATTTAATCGGCGCATCCCTATAAATACGTAAATTATATTACAAACATGGCTCTATCAATCTTATTTTTTTTTTCCTGACGATGATATACATATGGTCTTACAATTTACTCGTTTCACGTTCAAACGACGCCGCGTACGCTACGCAGCGTATGGCGACAGCAATATTTACGTGTCGTACGTACGTTTTTCGTACGCACGATTCGATTTCTTTCACGCGTCTCACTGAGCTCGAAATATTTCGCGTTCCGGAGACAATCTAGTCCGAGTCGGAATCCGAAGAGGGCGGCTGCGGCGCCGCGGCGGCGGGCGCGGCGGGCGGCGGCGGCGCGGGCGCGGGCGCGGCGAGCGCGGCCACCGCGTACGCCGGCGCTGACTGGCCCGTCGTGCGCTCGATGCCCACTCTGGAAACAAATCCAGATTGTAAATCCAACGATCTGGTAAAAAGCACAAACCCTATAGGGTTATTCCAAAAGCGGTACGCAAGATGTACCTAACGTACGGTACTGCATATCCGCAGTTCAGTGTCAAGCAACATTGAGCGTTAATACATCATGATGAAATCTAATTTGGTTGGACATATAAATAGGACGTCACTATCGGTCGACTATCGTATTATTTTAAAGAGTAACCGCCCTGGGGTTGTACTCCTTACACGACTGTCGTCCGATTGTATCGTTGCCAAATAGGATTTAAAAATTATTATACATGTAGCACCTACTCAATGTCGACACTACAACGCGAAAACGTACGAGAAGCGACGTGATGGTGACGAGCAGCTTTGGGAGTAAAGCCCCTGGTTAATATAAAAATAGAAGAAAGATGAGTTGAACTCACATGTACTCGTGCCTGGCGAGGTATCGCACGTACTTTTCCGGGGGGTCGGCGTCGTGGTTCTGCAGCGAGACGGAGCGCACGGTGACGTGTGACACCTGCGTGGCCGGCATGGTGAACTCCACGAGCGCGTGCCGTGCCAGCTCGGCCGGCACCTGGTCGTACGACGTCAGCGCCATGCGGCACACCAGGTTGTGCGTCGTGTACGCGCCTGCCGACAGACACAACACAAGGCTTATTCATTATTTAGAAGTTTAGATTACTATAATCTGAGTAATAATTTCCATGTGGTCACGTAAATTATTTTACTGTATGTACCTATTCAATGGCGTAGTTCTGGAACCACAGACGTAAGTGTGGCTATAGCTACATAATGACTAGGTACTGCGCGTATGCTATTAACATTAACCAGCCGAAAAAAATTGACAACGAGGTATGTATAGGTTCATCCGTTCGCCGGCCGAAAACCGGAGCGTGTGTATCAACATGCTAAGTATATACATAGTTTGTAACTGCAGCCGTGTGTGTGTGTGAATGTAGGAGTGTGAGAGAGCTACCCTGGCCCTCCTTGGGCAGGCGCGGCATGCGCCATACGATGGCGCGGTGCTGGTGCTCGTACTTGGCCTGGCCGGACGTCACCTCGATTAGCGACTCCTGCAGCGTGTCCACGGCGCCCAGGAACCTCTCTATGCCCTTGATCTTGCCGGTGCGTCTGCAACATCACGACGAATACAGTTTGCATCATCTGATGGAACAATATTCACCAGATCTTTTGGGAGGTTGTGTCTTCCCTACTTTCCCTAGCTCATTCTATTATACTTATTTCGAATGACTTATAATTAGCGCTTAACCGGGAGGTTATATCCTTTGCTACCCTGCTTTGGAGCCCGCGGCCCGCGCGCCGGCAGATCAATAAATCGACATGTCTGCGTTGTAGTGTCATACAACATAGAGTGCGGCTATGCAAATTATTCAATATTTTTTTGAGAGTAAATTTCTTATGAGTAAGTAGTACTAGGATCAGCACAGTACCTGTGAGCCGACTTGACGGAGCCGTATCGGAAGTGCTTCTCGACGCGGAACAGGTAGATCCAGCACTCGGGGATGGGGAAGCGGATGGAGACGTCTTCGCACGGCACCTGCCCCAGCTTGCGTGACGCGAACCCCGGCACCAGCACGTCCGCGCGCAGCTCCACCTGACCAACACCTTCAAACTATAAACGCGTGAAATAGTTTAAAGGAGAATTCTGACAATCAATGTGAACTGTTAGGGTTGAATCTCATCGATCAGCACGCAACAGCATTTTCCTATGCTGCTTTCCTTTTCTGTCGCTCAGAACAGTAATTTGCTAGAGCGATAGAGAGCGACGGAACGCTGCAGCACGGCCGTCATAGTTACTCCTTTTTTAAAAGTGGTTTGCTCAGATTAAATATAGGTCTAAGGTGGTTTGTTTTTATGCTACTTAATTTTGGGGAGGAAAGAGTTATGATGACACGCTTGCGTGTGTCACTCGCCTTGTTCCCGGTGACGCACCAGACGGCCTTGAGCTGCAGCGGCAGCTCCCTGTTCTTGGGCGGCCGCACGCGGAACCGCATCAGCTCGATGTAGCACGCGTCCGGCGGCTTGAACCTGACAACGGACGTCGTAATCACATTACAGGGACACGTGTAACTCAACCAAACATCGCATGGAATGACTCGAACGATTGGCAGAGTCGTAGGATTCAGTCCAACTTCAACCTGCACAATATTGGAATGAGCGCTTATGCATGTCAGCAACAAGGCTTAGTTCACACTTGGATGGATTGATAAAAACATAGTTTCATTAAATTCTGTGTCTTATTTGCTTCCATTTCATTATTAGATGGGAAACATTAGGCTATGATAGATATATTCGTGTATATGTCGCAGTTGGATGGTATAAACCGCTAATTCACGAAAACTCTAGTTGTTTGGCATTACAGCTCGGTTTTGTTAAACAGCCGAATATCGTTCAGCTGGATTGTCTTCTTCTTCTTCTTAGCGCGTCGGAATGGCTAAAATCATTAAATGAGTGTGGACCAATGTGTGGCCACACTTACTCCCCTGTCATTAGCCAAATTTAGGTCGTCTATTGTACAAGGGGTTGGGCAGCTGGGGCACGATAGTAGGTGGGCCATGGTTTGAACAGCTCCATTGTCTGGATTGTCTAAGATTGCGCAACGTGTTACGTTCATTTAAACCGCTAGTTACGTTTCCAAATGGCTAGCGGTTTTGTGAAACAGCGGTAATCCGCTGTTTGACGAAACCGTTAAACAATCCAACTGCGACACATGCATGATAAGGATTTGGTGTAGGGTTACCATAATTAAAAAAAACTGGGTGTCTATTAGAATGCAGATTTTTTCGACATCAAATTTCATTTCCCAGTCAACTATTCCACGATTTTTATTGCTATAGGTTTGCCCTAACCTAGTAAAATGGATAGAACTTTTCTAGCACTCGCCGGCCGCTGCCGCGGCACGCTCGGTCCGCTCGCTCGGCTCGTGCGTGTGTTGCTCGCAGTTCAAACCTAACCTAACCTATAGGTTTGCCCTAACCTAGTAAAATAAATAGAACAATCCTAGCACTCGCCGGCCGCTGCTGCGGCCCGCTTGCTTTGCTCGCTCGCCATTGCCACTTCGTAGGCATTCTAAATTGTATATAATTTCATTAGATATAATTGTTCATCAACTACTCTAGCCGCATGGATGAATACAAGTCGTTCATTCCATTCCGCTTATTAGGGTTCGCTGTTTTACAAAACCGAGCTGTAATGCCAAACAGCTAGAGGTTTAGTGAATTAGCAGATTATACCATTCAACTGCGACATATATGTAATATGCAGCTTAAAGAATCTGACACCAGTGTTTGCCACCAACACATTCGATAAAAAGGAATCCAGACAGACTAGAGCACATCCGTATGATTATAAACTGACTTGATGATCTGCGTGTTATTGAACTCTTCGGGCTGCACGCAGGCGTGGAACAGCTGGTCCTCGACGCGGATCCACTCCTCCGTGACCACGGGGATGATGTCGTGGCGGCCCACCACCTCCCGGCCCTGCCGCCGCAGGTCGTTCACCCCCAGCTCCACGTCCGGCATGCCTGACGAGCAAACATGTCATTCCATGCTGGAGAGTCCATGTTACATCTGTATGTATGTGACGGATATTCGTAAACATTTCTGGCCTTATGGCCAACAATGTTTACGAATTTCCCAAACATATCGGAAGCGGCCTACGTCCAGCGTTTTACAGCTAGTTTGTCAATGTAGTCTTCCTGCAGGTTAACAACTAGTTTGCCAATGTAGTCTTCCTTCAGGCGAATGTCCTACGCTGCACTTCCCAGTATACGTAATCGCCTTTCGAGACCTTCTGCCACATGGCAATGGTTTTCATCTCGTTTAAGTTTGATTATTTCCGGAGCATGCAAATCATGACATCATCAGGTTGATACAACATGAAGGGTATGAAACGGTTCTAAAAGGTACCTGTCTTATGGATCAAAACAATAGACATACCATTGATTTTATTTATGAACAGCGAATGGATAAAAGTAAGACGAGGCGTAAAACAATGGCGTGTTACCGCTGAGGAAGCCGAGGAAGAAGAGGCGCACGCGCGCGATCTGCTTGAGCACGCAGCCCTCCGCGTCCTGCTCCACGAACAGCTCGTCCACCGCCGTCACCTGCACCTGCGGCCGACCAACCAACACACTCAGTCAATCTTTGAGATGAATGTCAGAAAAGGTGCGGTACAAGTATTACAAAATCTTTAAATTTTCCTAATATTAGCATTTTTGATGATTTCCTTGTGAAAAAGTCTTTTCAAAATTTTCCTGTGTCCATCGCATCAAATCAAAGCTACAATCACGCATAACCACAAACTACAATAATGCTCGCTGTGGCCCGTTGAGTTTCCGTTCTCCTGATGACAGAGATTTTATCGTATATCGTACCTCCTCCATCTTGTAGGCGAGCGCGCGGTCGCGGTGCGCGGGCAGCCGGAACAAGGCCTCCTCCACGCAGCACGAGAACTGCTTCACGTCCTCGTAGCACAGCGAGCCCAGCTTGAACAGCTGCGACACCTGCAACCCCACACTAGCGTTACCAACACGTCGCATTGCTGTCACGTGGAAACGGTGGCGGATTAACACATAACACATTTGCCGCCAGTAAGCTAATCATATTTCTCTGGCCCTTTGGAAAATTGCCTCTTACGACATCCACAGAAACAGATGAAGAGATCCTATTTTAGACCTCAGCGAGCTTGGAAGATCTACTAAGATAAGGTCGTAAAAAGAGCTGGATCTACCTGTGGCGCGTGCTCCACGGGCAGGCCCAGCTTGCGCAGGTCGCTGCCGAACTCCTTAACGCCCTGGTAGTCGCCCTGGATGGCGTACGCCGCGAACTGAGACAGCTTGTTGGTGATCCGCTCCGCCTTGCGCACCTGCCCCGGCCTGCGCAGAACAATCATCATCATCATCCGAGCGTCCGAGCGTGTTCCCGGTTGCATCCTCAACGGTAACGCTTCAGAGCCCGGGGTCCGCACCTAACCTCGGTGATTTGACGAGGTTACTGGTTTTTAGACAGAGTGACTGCCGTTTGACCTCCGCAACCCAAAGGGTAGACTAGAACCAATCCTAGGATAGATTTGAACAAAATGCTAGATCGCGTTTGGGACCCACAGCTTTACGTAGGTACGTGCCTTCCGAAGCAGGGAATCCTCTTTCTTTTCGTATAATCAAGTGATTTAAGCCTGCAATATATACTAACCAGACTGAAAACAACTTTTCACAAAGAGCATTCACCTGCACAGAACAAGCATTCATTAGGTACTACACGGTTAGGTTTAACTATTTGGAAGTTCGTCGTCAGATAATGACGTATTTGGAGTATATGCTGCAGGGCAGTTTGTTGCTGCTTCTTCTGCATTTGCGCTCAGGAAGCGGCACTAAACTTAGCTGTAAGTAAATGATCTGAAGTCAACAACTTTTATGAAACCAAAAAAAAATGACTATTATTACTACTGGTATTTATTCTGTGCTATTATCAAGTGATAAAAACATCCAAAGCTAAATAAATGATTTCGACTTGACTTTGACTTTCAAAAGGAGAGTTCCGTCACTGCACATGAACAGACTTCCGATGGGCAGCAGCGTCGGAAGTGCGATAGTGACCCCGCCTGCCAAGCGTGGCTAGTATGGCAAAACCCCTCTATGAAGGTACAAAATGCGACCAGGCCCCCAGTACCCGGCAGCCCTGCTATTCCTGACTCCGGTAGCGGTCAAGGTAACGGCAGGGCAGGGGGTGCTAAGAATCCCCGGATGGGATCCGGCTACCACCACCGGCGAAAACTGGCCCTGGTAACACACAACGTCTGCACTTTGAGGACAGACGAGAAACTGACTGAGGTGGAAGAGGAGATGAGTAGGTTACGGTGGGACATAGTGGGGTTGTCTGAAGTCCGAAGAGAGGGCGAGGGCACGACAACCTTAGAGTCCGGTAACCTACTTTATCACCGGGAGGGAGACGAAAAGAAGTCCCAGCATGGTGTCGGGTTTCTCGTTCACAGGTCCCTCATAAATAACGTAGTGACCATCGACAGTGTTTCCAGCAGGGTAATATACCTGATACTCAGAGTATCCAAAAGATACTCGTTGAAGGTCATACAGGTATACATGCCGACCGGAACACACTCAGATGCGGAGGTTGAGGTAGTGTATTAGTAGAGCCATACACGCCTCCAAAACCCATTTCACGGTTATTATGGGGGACTTTAACGCAAAACTGGGGAAGGGACGCGTTGGAGAGATCAGGGTGGGGCAATTTGGATATGGTAAGCGCAATGACAGGGGGCACAGGCTGGCTGATTTTCTGGAGGAAGAGGGACTCTTTGCGATGAACTCTTTCTTCAAGAAGCCGCCACAGAGGAAGTGGACCTGGATGGGTCCTAGTAAGAATAACCAGCCCCCAGTCAAGAACGAGATAGACTTCTTCCTGACAGCGAAGAGGCAGATATTCAATGATGTCTCCGTGATCAAATAACAAAACAAAGGTTCCAAAGTGTTTGCAAGGGCTATGTCTACTGGGCAGAGCCAATTGACTAAGCTGAAGACGGAGGGCGGAAACGTTGTGTCGACGGGGGAGGGGGTTCTGGGAGAGATCGAGAGGTTCTATGGGCAGTTATATACATCCGTTGCAAAACCTAACATAAATACGGCAAAAGATCCAAGAGCCAAGTTAACCCGACACCATACCGAAGATATCCCGGACATCAGTCTGTACGAGATTAGGATGGCTCTCAAACAGCTTAAAAACAACAAGGCGCCGGGCGAGGACGGAATCACAGCAGAGCTTTTGAAAGCGGGCGGAACGCCGGTACTGAAAGTCCTTCAAAGGCTCTTTAATTCCGTTCTACTCGAGGGAGTGACGCCAGAGGCGTGGAACGGGGGTGTGGTGGTTCTGTTCTTCAAAAAGGGTGATAACACTCTCTTGAAGAACTATAGGCCCATCACACTTCTGAGTCATGTCTATAAGTTGTTTTCGAGAGTCATCACGAACCGTCTCGCTAACAGATTTGATGCCTTTCAACCTCCCGAACAAGCCGGGTTCCGAAAAGGCTATAGTACCATGGACCACATCCATACGCTGCGGCAGGTTATAGAGAAGACGAGGGAGTATAACCAGCCGTTATGCTTGGGGTTCGTGGACTATGAGAAAGCCTTCGATTCGATCGAAACATGGGCCGTGCTTCAGTCTCTCCAGCGGTGCCGTATTGACTATCGGTATATCGAGGTGTTGAAGTGTTTATACAACAAAGCCACTATGTCGGTCCGAGTACAGGAGCTCAGTACGAAGGCTATTCCATTGCAAAGAGGCGTGAGACAGGGAGATGTCATATCTCCAAAACTGTTCACCGCTGCTCTGGAAGATGCCTTCAAGCTTCTAGAATGGAAAGGACTGGGCATTAACATCAATGGCGAGTATATCACTCACCTTCGATTTGCCGACGATATCGTTGTCATGGCAGAATCGATGGAGGACTTAAGTACGATGCTTGAAGACCTAAATCGAGTTTCCCAACAGGTTGGCCTGAAAATGAACATTGACAAGACGAAGGTCATGTCGAATATGCACGTAACGCCTTTACCTGTTTCTGTTGGGAGCTCCACCCTCGAAGTTGTAGACCAGTATATCTACCTGGATCAATTGATCCAGGCAGGAAGTTCCAGCTGCGAGGAAGAGGTCTTTCGACGAATCCGACTCGGCTGGGCAGCGTTCGGGAAGTTACGCAGTGTCTTCTCGTCCAAAATACCCCAGTGCCTCAAGACGAAAGTGCTCAATCAATGTGTGTTACCAGTGATGACTTATGGCTCTGAAACGTGGTCCCTTACTATGGGTCTCATAAGAAGGCTCAAGGTCGCTCAGCGGGCTATGGAGAGGGCTATGCTAGGTGTTTCTTTACGTGATCGAATCAGAAATGAGGAGATTCGTAGAAGAACTAAGGTCACAGACATAGCCCAGCGGATTAGCTCATTGAAGTGGCAGTGGGCGGGGCACATAGCGCGAAGAACCGATGGCCGATGGGGCAGAAAGGTTCTCGAATGGCGACCACGTACCGGCAGGCGCAGCGTAGGACACCCACCCGCTAGGTGGTCAGATGACCTGAGCAAGGTTGCAGGAAAACGCTGGATGCAGGCCGCTTCCGATCGGTCGTTTTGGAAATCCTTGGGGGAGGCCTATGTCCAGCAGTGGACTTCCTGTGGCTGATATGATGACTTTGACTTTGATGTGGTACCGGAGCTTTACTCCTAGGGAAGTGTCGACGCACCTCGTACGCTATACGCTATAATATTTTAGGTTGTAATACGACAATACTATCAGTTGACAGTCGTTTGGTTTTTCGAAATTGTTTGTTTTTCGTATTTGTAGGTAAGTAGCCAACACTGGTGTCAGAATTTTCAAGCTGGCGAAAGGTATCTGACGTAATCTGACGACTGTCATACACTGATGACAACCGGGATCAACAGCTTTACGCGCCTTCCGAAGTAGGTACGGAGGAGCTCGAGAAATTTTGTCACCAACACTTGTGGTCGCCCATCTAAGTGTGGACCACTTCTGGGGTTGCTTATCTTGCGAAAGCGCTAGCAATGCGTACTTTCATCGGGCCAACGAGCTCCATGTTTTTCGAAGTAAGACCTAGTTATTTTGGTTCTAATCTCAAAAGTGGCCATTTTCAACTCATCCCTAAGAGCAAGGTTACACGATCAGTCTGGCATCAGTCAATTCCATCAGTCCGATCAGAATAATCGGAGAATGATCGTGTAACCCGCTCGTATCATTCTCGCGTTAGTCACCGTACTTTAGTTACTTTACTACACACCGTACACCATTGTAAATAAGGTTCATTCTCTCAAACTCTATGCCGCGTACACGTACTTTATATCAGTCTGCTGTCATTCTGGATTGACCGTGTAACCGTGAAAAATATCCATCATTTTGGCGTCATTCACATCATTCCAGACTGATGGACTTGACTGATGCCAGAATGATAGTGTAACCTACCTCTATCACACTCCAAAATTGCTCACACATCTCAGGAGAATCTGTAGTAAGTGTATTGGAACATAAAATCCTATAGCACCAGTACAGGCAGTTGAGTTTATTGGGACGAAAATTTCCGTTGGACCTACTGGTCGTCGGTTGATCTGCTTGGGCAAGCTCCAGATTTTGAGTTGGTATGTATCAGAACCGTCATGAAAACCGTCAAGAAGTGAGTGGTCAATAATATGTACGGAAAAATCCTTATGCTACGTTTTGAACATTCTGCAATTTAGTAAAAAAAGATGACATCGTACCGAACACCCGGGCGCTCCTTGTAGAACACGTACTGCAGCTTGACGGTGAAGATCTTGCCGAACTGGTCGAACTGCTGCGCGCCCACCTCGGACACGGAGTAGCAGGCCTGCAGCGGCAGCTCCTGGAACGGCTCGCGGTCGCCCGCCGCGGTCAGCAGCTGCACCACCGGCGCGTCGCCCTGCATCGCCAGCCGCACGAACACTTTCTTCCAGAACCTGACCCAAACAAGGTATCATGTAAATATAATCATTATTACTTTAGTTAACGAAAATACTTTTAGTCACAATCATTTCTCCTCTTATCATTAATGAAGAGTCTCCGGTTGCATCCTTAGCTGTGTTAATTTGAGCCCACAGGGTCTGCTTTCCGGCTTTTTTTCCTTCTTCGGGATAATTTTTTTTCACTATGGGCATCAAATTATCCTTGGCTCAGTCAAATCATTGAAAAACCCAAGAAACACGTCTTGTCACATCTTTTTCTCCATCGTCGATCAGGCAGATACATAGGTTTATTTACGCTCAACTACCTTATAGTTACTTGCATATGGGAAGAATGGAATGAATTTACCTTTGGCCTGTGATCTTCTTTTTGTTGGGCTGCCGGAGATGCATCTCCCAGCCGGGGCCCTTGTACACGGTGCGCGGGAAGTCCTCCAGGGGCACCGACACGTCGTCGTCGAACAGCGGCGTGGGCGGAGTCTCACCGCCGCTCCCTGACCGCCGGCGCTCTTCCATTGCTGGCCATCGTGAAAAAGGTTAAGTGTCTTAGATACCTACTAATACAATAAATACACTATATCTAACGTCTAAGATCTCTGACGGGATAGACCTCTCTAATCTTCAATTGTTACGCTCAGCAAGATAGTAGGCAAATATGTACATAGAAAACGATAATCAGAAATAGTGACTTCCCAGCTCATCGCCTATATTTCGATGGATCCCAGCTATGCTCATTCCCTCGGTATGCATGGATAACAAAGGCTGTGTGACGGGATGATGTCTCCAAATAAATCGTGTTCGCATCTATAATATACTTTCTCTTACTACACAAAAAAATAAGGTTACTAACTTTGACCTCATTTTGTGTGTGTGTTTCTCTGCACCACAGTGTTACTACTTCATTGACCTCATTTTGTGTGTGTGTTTCTCTGCACCACAGTGTTACTACTTCATTGACCTCATTTTGTGTGTGTGTTTCTCTGCACCAAAATGTTACTACTTTATTGACCTTATTTTGTGCGTGTGTTTCTCTGCACCAAAATGTTACTACTTTATTGACCTTATTTTGTGCGTGTGTTTCTCTGCACCAAAATGTTACTACTTTATTGACCTTATTTTGTGCGTGTGTTTCTCTGCACCAAAATGTTACTACTTTATTGACCTTATTTTGTGCGTGTGTTTCTCTGCACCACAGTGTTAACTTCATTGACCTTATTTTGTGCGTGTGTTTCTCTGCACCAAAATGTTACTACTTTATTGACCTTATTTTGTGCGTGTGTTTCCCTGCACCAAAATGTTACTACTTTATTGACCTTATTTTGTGCGTGTGTTTCTCTGCACCACAGTGTTACTACTTCATTGACCTTATTTTGTGCTTGTGTTTCTCTGCTAGTTAGTTATTTTGTGAGTAAATTTATTATCATTTAAAGAGTTATGGCAGTCTTTGGAAGACTTAAGTACTAAGTACTATGCCGGGACACATAGCGCGACATACCAATATAGTTTTAGTTGCAAATAACTTAACCGGTACGCATTTCAATGTTCTTTTTGTGTTATTAAAGATAAGACTTATATATCAAATATTGGGATAAATAACACTGATTGAGCTAACCCCAAAATAAGTTTATATATAACTTGAGTTATGCGATACTAACTCAATGATACTAAGTATATGTTATAATAAAATAGGTATATAGATAAACATCCAAGACCTGAGACCATTTGAAAAAGTCCTTTTTTCTAACTTGCCCTGGCAAGGGATTGAACCCAGAACCTCCGGAGTAACGAACTAGCATGTTAACCACTACGCCACGAAGGTCGTTTGAAATCATAAAATCATCTAGGTATGTTTCGAAGGTTCCATAGTTTTAGTTGCTAATAACTTAACTCCACCGATACAGATTTTTATGATCTTTTGTGTTATTAAAGACAAGACTTATACTCTTCATTTGACATATGTTTCATTCCTTCTGTTTCCGAAAATATACACGTCCAGTATAGTGAGATCTCTCATTTGTAAGTAAGTAGATACTAGCGAGGGGTCTTTGTTTTGGTTGTTAATAACTACAGATTTTCCAAAAATAATTTGATGCTCCTCGGCTCGTTTTAAGATTACATTATGGCCTATCATTTGAAGTATATATGATCTGTCAGAGCTCTTGGACCAGCACCCATAGCGCCGTGCTCTTTATCTTTTTTTAAAATATATGATATGGGCGTTTTAAACTTCATATTTCACTTTTTTATCCGATAACTTCAACGAGTTGGATGTGAGTCGCGAGCACAGTCGCGAGATTTACAGCTCACAGAGCCACTAATTCATACCTTGGTTCTGGCCGTCCGGCATGGGCGCTTCGAAGCCGCTCTTGTCGAAGGGGTTGACGCGCGGCGATTCGGGCAGCGCCTGCGGCCGCGGCGGCGGCGCCAGCACCGGCACCGCCGTCTCCTCGCCGCTCGTCTCGCTTTCCTTAGGTCTGCACCAAAAATATATAAATAAGCCGATATTTACGGTTTTATCGAGTTTTAGGTATGCTATCAGGTCTTCGGCATCAGGTCTGCATGTATGAGGCTTCAAACTCGTCTATGCATGTTTTTTGTTGAATTCTTAGCTATGTTGCGGCGTAAAAAATATAATGAAATCGGACCCTAGACTCATTAGTCCAGGGTCCGATTTCATTATATTTTTACACCGCAACAGTGCTTCAGTCGACTCGGATGAGCTGAATATAATACCTGATGAAGACCGAGAAAGTGTCGTCTCCGGAGTCCTGCGAACCGGCGCGGTCGAGGCGAGGCGTGGCGGCGGGCGGCGGCGGCGCGCCCATGCTCAGGAACGGGTCGAATGCCTCCGCCTCGAAGCCGGCTGGAGTCTCTTCAGAGCCCGCATCATCTCCCCAGGCAGCTATTTAAAACGAATTGTGAGTAGCATTATATAATTTTTATATTTTGGATTAAATTTAGGTAGGACGGAAGAAAATCACACTCACCTGAGTTTAAGTGGTTGGCACCCGTGGAGTCGAATTTTGCTGAGAAGGCGTCGAAAGCATCTTGTGATTCCGGAAATGCGTCTTGAACCATCGCCTCCGTCGCATCGCCCCAGCCTGGGTCGACGTGCTGAGTTTCCTGAGTTCCCATAAATGCGTCCCCCGTATTAGAGTAGTCGTTGGCAGCGAAGGCATCGTTTGCATTTGAATTGAATATATTCGATTGATTGAAATCCATATCTGTCGCTTGCGGCATTTCGATGGTTTTGTTTTGATTCGATTCGAACTCAGTGTTCGTTGTGAAAGGACTTTCCGAGGTGACGTCAAACATATTAGTCGTGGTCGTAGGGAACGAGGATGTTGTCTCTATCAAACCTGCATCTTCGAAAGGATTTTTTTCAGGTACACTCGATCGCCTATTTTGGAATTCATCATTCACAACGTCTGCAAATGGAGAAGCTTCCATCGCAGCCATTGCCGCGTCAAATGTCGGCTCCGAGCAGTCCATGGGAGCTACGATCTCCGCCGCTTCAAATAAAGCATCTGCTGCAGTGGGTGCGACCGGTGTAGATTTTTCACTGACTCGATCGGCTACTTTAGTTTCAGGCAAAGTAGCCGCTACCTCCTCAGTTTCAACAGGTGCTGCGTCGTGAATGTCATCACTTAAAAAGTCGATCGGTTTTTCTTCTTTTTTAGGAGCCGAATATAAACTTAAAATTGCTTCTTTGGTCGGCTTTATTGCCACCGGTGCCGGCGCTTCAAACAGGTTGATGTCGTCTGCGGCCGCAGCTTGTGGTGCTGGTGGCTGCGGGACCTGTGGTGCCGGTGGCACCTGCAGTGGCTGAGGTACTGGTGGAGGGGCGGGGCGGGGTGGTGGAGGACGTGCTGCAGGGGGCGGCCGCGCTGGGGGGGGACGAGCTGGTTTGTTGCGGTTGATGTCAAAGCTGTCCAGGGGTGGCTCTGGATCTGGAGCTAGTTCCATATCTGGTTCCGGTGTAAGGCTGGGCGAGTGTATGTCACGAACGGAAACGGGACTCGGCGTTCGGGTCGGCGGGATGCGGTCCAGCAAATGAGAACTTGTAAATTCCATTTGGCCAGTGACTGTTAGAATTAAATTTTGTGTTTCAGGGGGCAAAGGTCGTGGAGGCATCGGCAGGCCCGCTAGCTCGTCCGAATATGATAGGTCCGCCGTTGTCGTCGTGAGTTCTAACTCTGTTGGTTTAACCAAGCGCTCGGCTTCCTCTGACGGTGCCCCGAATACGTCAAAGGCGCTGGCGGTGGTTGTAGTGAAGTCATCATAGTGCTTAGCGCCGACGCTGGATGGCTCTGCGCTGCCAAAGATGTTGACGGGCACCGTGTCCCCGGCTGGAGGCTCATAGCCGCCTCCGAAGTCAGAAAAGGGATTGCTCGTTGCGAATGGATTGTCGCCGCTGAAAGCCGATGGTTCTGGATCTGACACCATGAATGGATTGAGTACATCTGCGCTGATGGGCGCGGCTGGTTCATTCATACTTAAGAATGGATTGTACGCCATGGTGGATATTTATATAAAAAATATTCACAAACAAGTTAATTCAGAAACTCTGATTCAAGTAGTTTGAGTTCTGTCTTTCCTGGATTGAGATCACCCGCAAAAGATGTATCGAAGGGGTCAAAATCTTCTTCTGGTACTTTTGCAGAAGCAGAAGGTTCTGGAGTTAAAGCCTTTACTTGAAAAATATCGTCGGTAGGTTCTAGCAACACTGGATGAACTTCTGTCTCAAGATCGTCTGTATTTTCGCAAGAAAATTCCTTAGCAAGTAGTTTCAACTCCGTTTTACATGGAGCTATATTACTAGCAAATGATGTATCAAACGGGTCTACGTCAATATCGTCTACTGGTTGAGGATCAGATGGAGTCAAAACTTTTGCGACTATTTCGTCTTGCTCAGTATTCAGAAGATCGCTGGCTTTTACTTTTGTGTGACTCGATTGAGGATACTCGGAATGTCTTCTCTTGGTTTGGTAGCTGCTCTTGGGCGCTAAGTCTTCGTCAGATCGAGTTCGAGTCAATGATTCAGGAACTGTATCAGCAGCCTCAGTTTCCTCGTTAATATCTTCTGTGATTGAAATTTCTCGAGTGTAATATGGCGTCAGCGGTTTCACAATTTTTCCTTTACTGTCCAAATCAAGAGTATCTCCAGTTTCGACACTGAAAACAACACTTTTGCTAACGACCAAATTTTCTGGGCGAGACGCTCGTCTCTCCTCTTTTTTAGGTTCTTCTGCTCTAGGATCGAAATCAGGATCACTATCTACCCGGTATATAGGAGCCGGTGTTGACCCAATCAGTTCTTGTTCCAAAAGTTTTAATTCCACCTTTCCAGGTGCTACGATCTTGTCGACTATCGTAGTATCGAATGGGTCTATATCGTCACTGTTGATGTCCACAGGATCTAAAACTATATCGCCTAACTGAGTTAAATCAGTAGTACTTCCACCCAGTAAATCACGAGAGTGTGTCGTCTCTTCACGGTCTACAACATCGTCAGATGTTATAGATTCTCTCAAGCCGGAAGGATTTGTAATGTGTATACGCACTGATGACTTTCTTCTATTATTCAATTTTACTTGGACTTCTTCCGCCCGAGGGTCGAAATCGTCGTCGTCTTCTAAAATATCAGCTTCTTTCTTGACTAAACTATAGTGCGCTGAAGGAACTACAGCGTCCGCAAAGCTTGTATCAAAAGGGTCGTCTTGGTCAATGTACGGGTCGATCACATCAATTTGGTCTTCTACAATGCACTCTGCAAATACAAACTCACTTTTGTCAGCTTCAAATGCTGACCAAGATTCTTGCAATACTGGTTCTAGTTTAATTTCGCTCTCTTGTACTTTTGTAACAGCAGCACCACTTTCCAATGACTCTGCAGCTAGCAAAGCAAATTCGTCAAGTTCCTCTTCTTCGTTTACTTTTTGATCGTTTTGATTAACAAGTTCAGATAAATCATTTTGATTTCCTTGCTTATTCTGTTGTAGTAAAGAGGTGTGGAGCGAAACACTGAGGTCAACAGGTGTAGTGATTGGAATATCTGCATCAGTGTCTAAAATACTCTTTTCAGCAGGTTCATCAACAACGGGTTCTGACGCTGGTGGAAGATCCTTGTCTGCACTTTCTAATAAAAGATCTCCAGGAATGACTCTTTTTGGCCTCCTTGTGGTTCTTACTTGAACATTATCTATTCTTCCTGTGAGAACTTCTACTGCGATGCCTATGTCTAAAGCCTTCTTTCCCTTAGAACTCTTTGCTTCCTGTCCTTTAATTAAGGCATCAACGTGCGAAGTGTCAAAGATATCATCATCCTGAAAGTCTTCCGGTGAATCCGGTACATACGCTAATTTAACCTCTCCACGTTCAACCGCATCTACATATGAGGTGTCAAAGATGTCGTCTTGCTCCTCTTCTTCAGACTCGTCGTCGGTAACGCCGCACTCGCTGTGGTCCTCGGCTTCGGCTGCCGCCGCGGCTTGCGCCAAGTGCGGGAAATCTGCCTCAGTTACTTCGACGACCGGCCTATGCGGGGTCGGTTTAGGCTTCTCAACTTCTTTCTGCTTAGGTGCCACTCGTTGAAAGAACGAAGTTGATTTTATGCGATCTAAATCTCCTTGTGTTTTCTTTAGGACAGAGTCGACACCAGTCGTCAAGTCCTTGAATTTTGACCACTCCTCATTCTCTTTAGCTGGACCTTCCCCGGCTTCCCCAGGCTGTTGCTGGTGTTCTTTCCTATATTTCTCTAATTCTTCTTCTGTGAAGAGCTCGTCTTCTCCTTTACGTTTGGACTTCTTTCCTTTTTTCTTCTTTTTAAGTCCTTTTGGTAATTTTAGCATTATATGTCTTTATGGCGAAATGATTGTGTTGCTGAAACAAAATATAAATCTAGATTTAAATAGATAAGCATCACTGTATATTAGTAACTTAAGTAGGTATATTATTTCGTTGGAGAGACGTGGAGGGTAAATATAGTTAAGCTCAAAATTTACACATTTCCACTCCAAATTTACACTCAAAATTTACACATTTCCACTCCAAATATATTTACCTTATATATTTACATTAAGTACGATAAGTATATTGCGCTCCAAAACACAAATAAAGGACGTAGGTGTAAAATCAGCAGGTGAAGTGGGAGTGAGCGGGGCACGGCTGCGCTGGGGCAGGACAGGTGGGTAGAGCTGACCACATCGTGGGTCGTCAGTGGGTCGGATGGGTCGTCGAAAGCGAGGCAGACCTAGGCGAAGATGGCGGGATGACATACATACATGTCAGACTGGCGGGCTGTAGCTTTGAATAGAGATAAGTGGAAGGAGGGAGGGGAGGCCTTTGCCCAGCAGGGACACCAATATAGGCTAAATAAAAAAATATAATCTATAGGTATGTGTATATTGTACGTATTATATATCGTACGAGTATGTTCGAGTATGTTCGAGTATGTTCGCCGTCCACCAACTCCTACTAGTGGTCTCTGTGTTACATCTAGCTAAATAAGGGATTATTATTTCAAACGTTTGAAAAGGTCCTAAGTTTATGAAGTAAACGGCGAAAAAATTACCAACAACAAATGATTCAAATCTGTTTCGCTGTTTCCGCATTCACGGCACCATTTCAGCTTAGTAATTATTATATTTTGCCTTATAGGTTTATAGACCTACTTATAGATTTGCTGTGCTACCACTGCACTGCCTTATAGGTTTATAGACCTACTTATAGATTTGCTGTGCTACCACAGCACTGGCTTATGCATAAATAAACGGGCAAGTGCGAGTCGGACTCGTACATGAAGGGTTCCGGACCTCTGTACAAACGTGTTTCTTCAGCGTTTTAAAACATTGTACAAATAGAACCCTTTATGTACGAAACCGACTTGCACTTGCCCGTTTATTTTCTCTAAATTTTACTTAGTACAATTGATCTTTGTGTGAAATGGCAAAAGCAATAAGATATTTCACACAGAGGTGGCTCTAGTTCTACGGCTGTGATATTCATTTCTCTGAAAACAGTCGTATGGTGTTCTATGATCATTTCATGATACCTGTCTAAATTCATTTCATGATACGTTTTTTTGTGCACAAATAACTTTTCTTTTACGAGTACGCATAGGTAGGTACCTATATCTTGCACGCATACAGAATTCAACTACCTAGGTATACCTAATACATCCTATAAATATGATGTCACCTTGGCCGTTTGTGTAATGTTAATATTTGTGGCTTAATATTTAAATTCCTGCTTATCAATATCTAAATCTTAGATGTGCTAGAATAAAGACAGGAAAAGTTGTTCGCTGGGTAAGTAATTGTAATCACACCATAGCAAGAAGGAAACATAGACAGATATAAGTATCAACTATTGATTCGGATGTTCTTAAAAAATCTTAAGCAGCATTGATTCGTTGAAGTGACAGGAACAGGGTTAACAATCGATCAAGAAGCGGGTAAGACGATGTGATGCCGAAACGAGAATGGTGACGGTGACGATGGCTGATGGATGATGAAGAGCGGTCGACCGATGCAGGCGGGAGAGGCGATGTCGCGCGGGGCGGCGCTGGCGGCTAGCTAACACGGACCGGGCTCGCAGCCGCTACTTACAGCTAACACTACCGCGCTACGCCTACGGAGGACGGGCAAAGGGGCAGTCTACCTTCATCGCAACTCGGGGCCGCGGAGTCACGCGGAGAACGGAGTACACCTCGCTGCGCCGCGGACGGGCACTGCCGCGGAGCGCGCCGCCGCTGCCCGCCCCCCGCGCGCTCCGCCGCCCCCGCCCTGCGCGCGCACCGCTCGCGCCGCATCGATCCGCGCCGCAAGCCGCGCAGCCGCGCCGCCACACGCGTCGCCCATCGCTTGCAGCCGACCGATCATAACAAAGTTCAAGTGTCAAGTTCCTTGTAGTCCTCTCCTAGTTATTGTGTACATCGGAGGGCGGATAAAATGTAACATTTGACCCTTGCACAGCCTTATTGCGCATGTATAATAAAGTTCCGTTTCAAATAGTAGTTTCACTTGATGTGCAGTCCACTGTAAATTTAATAGATCTAGAATTCTCGTCATTAGGTACCTAATACTTTTCAAAAATTATAATGTTCATAAATTAAACTTTTATAAGGATATATATGTAAGCAATTTAAATTGATCTGACGACGGTCTGAAACGGGTCAACAACTCAAGCTATGGGTAGGTTTACAGCAGGCTGCAGCCCTGCAGCCGAGTGGATGGAGCCGGGAGTGCCAGTAGACGACAATAAAGCCTTCATAGCGGCCACAGTACTACATAATCGATGAAAATTTCAAGTGTCTAGCTACCTACGGTCAAGAGATAGAGCCCTTACCTTCGACAGACGGACAGACAGCGGAGTCTCAGTAATGGGGTCCCATTTGTACCTCAGAACTGAAAAGATCCTTAGAATAGCAAAGGTCACCTACTTCATCGCTCTTGCTGCGCAGCTAATTGAAGCGGCAGTGGGTGGGGTAGGTACTACTCACGTCTTCATCCGTTACGTGGTATATATTATGTTTAGTGTGTAGATGGAATTGATTGCTGAGCTGATTATAAAGTTGTACTGGTGAGGATCACTGTACAACGAAATAGTTTATTTAAAAAAAAGAAGAAAGATAAAATAATTTACATATTTACAGATATACAAAATTAAATACCTACTTACTACAAATTTAATCTAAAAAATCGTGTCCATGTGGCATAGTGCCAAGAACGCTGGCCGCATTTCCGCGTTGAATCGCAATACTAATACGTTGTGCGAAAAAACAGCCAGCCCTCTTGTCACCGGCGGCGGAGATCAGTCTTGGAGAGATCTCTTTAAGGAGACCCCTAGCACCGGGGCCCCACGGCCCGAAAGTCTCCACACCAAACGGCACAAAAATATAGTCATCATTTAAAGAACTATATTTGCGCCGTTTGGCGATCTCAGCGTTTTCTGCAGCTGAACCGGCTCTCGAGACTGATCCTCTGAGATGGGAGGGTGCAAGCGTATCAACGCAAGTGGCGTCCCACACTAAAGCCCTGCCACGTTCCCAGGGGATCAGTGACATTCCATCAGGCCTCTTGCCATCATCACGCACTACCCCCCGAGGTTCGAGGGTGCAAGGTACGTGGATGGTGGCCAGAGCCCTTCGGATAATGTCATTAAGAGAGCCGTGGCGTGAAATTCTACCAGCGCTGAGATGGCAGTAGAGACCGTGAAGCCCAAACTGATCCACGTCGCTACCACATGGGCAACGATGAGGCGAACAAACGGGTGTTCCCAGCCGGAGCCCGACAGCTATTCGGAAACTATTGTTGTCTAAAAATGTACCTATATTGTATGACGGGATAGCGTGGAGCCAGAGGCTGGACTCCTTTGAGGAGACTGCTTGGAGCCGAGCGCTGTTGATGTCATTGAAATTTTGAGCCAAATTAGAAATAGTTTTCTGTACTAAAGGTGCATCCCAGAGTTTTTGTAGGTTGGCTTCCACTGGGATACTATCTTTAGGGCAGAGAGCTGACCACGTTTCCTTTGCCTCTGTTAGCAGGTCGATGCTTAAGTCATCTACTTTAAGAATTTTTTTGCATAGATTTGACACGCTGTTAACAGAGGAAAGAAAAGCGGGTAGGGCAACACTGGTAATTTTTCTAATGCCTATGCCACCAGCTTTAATAGGTAGAGTGAGCTGTGTCCAGGAATTTTCATCAAGATGTAAATTTAGAATTTTTTCTAAGGTGGCATGAAGGCAGTCATCGATTTTACATATAAGATCCAAATGTTTCCAGATTGGACTTGATCGGAGAATGTAAGTGAATTTAGGTACAAAAAGGCAATATTTTAGAATTGTGTATGCAACGTGAGAATTTAGAATGTCCAATCTAGAGGATGTAAAGTGAAAGTTATCAATTTTTTTATCCAATAGAGGCTGAATGCTGGGTCCCAGCAATGGAGAACTATAACAATATACTGTACAACTATAACCTACCTTCAGTGACTAATTCGGGTAAATAATTAATACAAGGTTGATGGGACTTTCTACCTGCCAGGTCAATCAAAATAAATCATATCAGATATACTGGCTATCTGTCAATCCATCTATCAATCAATAATATCAAAGCCCCGACCAAATCGTCTGGCTTATTGATTTTTTTATTCTTTAAACACTAAACTACAACATATAAAAAATGCATATTGACTCAAATACCTTTTTTGAAAAATAAAAAAATCTTAAAAATTCATATGTTGCTTTAGCCCCGCTACTCACCAGCCAGGTCTGCAGTTCCGTGTTGGGGTATAATAGGAGATGTATGTGACAAGTTTTCAACTTGCCTCAAACACCTACCCAAAATTCGTGTCAGCTCTCGGACCATAAGCCAACGTGACAGGAAGAAACTCGCCGAGACGCGCGCACGCCAGCGTGGCGTTTTACGGCCAAATCACTTTTGTCCACATAAGTTAACTCAGAAACTAGGTACTGCCTTTACTATAATGAATTAGGTCATATTGTAGCTCAATGTATAAGGTACCTATTTAAGCTCTTTAGCCCATTTTATCACAACTTTTGTCATTTTACTATAAGCAAGACTGAAAAAAGTGTACTTATTTTTATAACTTTATAATATGTTGATGACCTACCTATTAGGTCCTTACATATGAAATTGCCGTTCAGTATCAAAAAAGTGAAACAAGTTTTTTTTAATGAAATTATTATTTAATCAATCGAAGTATGCGCCGTTGTTATCGATACACTTCCGCCATTTTATAGGCAGATCATTGATACCTTTGGAAAAAAAATCCTGGGAGCGAGAGTCTATGAACTGTTTGAAGGCGGTTTTGACTGCCTCATCAGATTTGAAATTTTTTCCTTGTAAAAAGTTATCCAAATTTTGAAAAAAGTGGTAATCGGTTGGGGCAAGATCTGGAGAGTATGGTGGGTGACGCAGAGGTTCCAGTTGCAGCTCCTCTAACTTGGCGATCGTTTGATGTGCAGTGTGTGGTCTAGCGTTATCCTGAAGGAGCAGTGGGCTAGAGCAATTCATCAGTCTCGGTTGTTTAATAGCGAGCTTTTCCATCATTGTTTGCAATTGTTGGCAATACAAGTCTGCAGTAATCGTCTGGCCTGATCTCAAGAAGCTGTAGTGGATAACACCAGCACTGGTCCACCAAACACTAACCAGAATCTTCTTTTTGATCAGTTTTCGCTTAGGGCAAGGTTTTGCCGGTTCTCCAGGGTCAAGCCATTGTGATGATCGCTTCCGATTGCGATTAAGCAAAGAAACGCAGCAAGCAACGCGTGTTTGTTGGTTTGCTTCAGTCAATTCGTGCAGTACCCACTTTTCGAGTTTTTTAATTTTTCCGATTTGGCGCAAGTGGATAAGTATCATTTTGTCACTTACGCCGAAGGCTGCTGCTAATTCAGAAGTGGTTTGAGATGGATCCGCTTCCACTATCGCCTTCAATTCTTCGTTATTCACTTGAGTATCAGGTCGTCCACGAGGCTCATTGTGTAAATCGAAATTTCCAGAACGGAAACGTTGAAACCAAAAACGCACCGTTCGTTCGTTAGCGGTGCCTTGTCCATACACGTCGTTAATTCTTCGAGTCGTTTCTGCAGCACTGGTGCCACGGTGGAACTCGTATTCGTAAATACCGCGAATTTTCAATTTGTCCATAGTTGTTGTTATAGCAATGTTGAAACTCAAACAAATGATGTTAAAACAAATAAAATACGAATTTTAAAACAATATTTTTCTGGCTTTATTTCGAAATAAATTTGAATTTGGAATTCCTAATGAAACGCAAGATATTTGATTTTAAAGTTGCCAGTATTGAAAATCGGCAATTTCATATGGAAGGACCTAATATATAAATTTAGTATGTAAGTTTTGTAGGTAATTTATAGACGATGATTTGGTCCTTTAAAAGTAAACTCCTCAGTCTTACCGTTTTTGTGGAAAATGAAGAAAACCAGAATGAGGGAGATAAAGGGGGAGTGGGGGGGGGGAGAGAAAAAAAGTAAAAAACATTTCTCAGCGTGTTTCCATATCGACATTGAAGCACATATATTAAAGCTACATTCATGCCAACTTTCATCCTTTCTTCCGGATGGGACCGTATTTCGAGATAAGGACCCGTACTAATAAGATAATGTAATTATTGTAAGCTGGATTAGAGTAACCAGTCCGAGTGTAGATTTGCCCCTAAATCTAGCTTCACAGCGTCAGTGGGACGAACCTCTCTGCTTGCTGACACGGAAACATCTTTTCGAAACTGCAGCCGATGAGACAGAGCGGTCTCGTCTCCTAGCCAGCTGTGAGCCAGAGTCAGGTTACTGGCTCAATGCTATTTCTTCCGTTGGCGTAGGCACGCTCCTGGAGAAGACGAAGTTCAGCTTGGCAGTGAGCTTGAGGCTAGGTGCCAGAACAAATGAGCCCCATCGCTGCCGCTGCGGGGAAAGTGTCGATGCCCTGGGTCACCACGGCCTGGCGTGCCGTCGCAGCGCAGGACGCATTTCTGACGTCGTAAATGACGTCATCCGTCGCGCCCTTGCCTCGTCCGGTGTACCAGCAATTCTTGAATCAGCTGCTATCAGTCGAGACGATGGGAAGAGGCTCAACGGAATGACGCTCATCCCTTGGAAAATCGGGCGGTCGCTCGTATGGGATGCCATCCCACTACTACTACACTACTACATCATACTGTTGCTCCATCCCACGTACGAGCGACTGCCTGTAAGGCAGGTGCAGCTGCTGTGACTGCTGAAGACCATAAGAGGCGCAAGTATGCGGCTTTAGGAGAGCCGTATATATTTGCGCCTTTTGCCGTGGAGACCTTGGGGCCTTGGGGTGCGGATGCCCGTCAGTTATATTTTTATTTCCGCACGCTTAGTCGATGCCTCAGGGGATCCAAAAGCTGGCGCGCATTTTAGCCAAAGGCTGAGCCTGGCCATTCAACGTGGGAATGCCGCCAGCCTCTTGGGTTTACCCTGCGAGCGCAGCGATTTGGGTTCCATTTTTTTATATAATTTAATGTTATTTAAGTATTTTTATTTAGTTCAGTTTTATATAATATACGTATGTAAATATAGATTAGTTTTAGTTTAATGTTGTTTTTTTTAGTTATCTTATGAATAAATGATCTTTATTAGATAATGTCATAAATTAAAGGGGGTCGTCATACAAGAAACGTGTTTTTTAGGGTTCCGTACCCAAAGGGTGCAAACGGGATCCTATTACTGAGACTCCGCTGTCTGTCCGTCTGTCACAGGGCTCTATCTCTTGCACCGTAATATCTAGACACTTGATATCCGTATCATACAAGTCGTATCGGTACTCATCAATAGATGGCGTTCTGGACAGTCGGGGGATTTTTGATTTGCCTAGCAAATAAACTTGTTTAGGGTTACGTTGTAAACAAGTAACTAAGTATCTGTCTGTCTGTCCGCGGTGTTATTCAGAAATTGTAAGTACTAAAAAGCTGTAATTTGGCATGAATATGTATATTAATCACGCAGACAAAGAGGTAGTAATCTTGTACCATCAACATTATTTAGAGCGCACTCAGCGTCTAATACAACGTGTTCAAAACGCGTGCTGTAGATATTGCTACAATGTCCCGCCGCCGCCGCCGCCGGCGCCGCCGCCGGCGCCGCGAAGTCATCACACCGTATCTCAACGATGGGTCGATGCTGAATAAGTCTCCCGTAGACAGCTTTATCTGGCAACCTTGTTATTTAAAGTGATAAAATATAGGACTCCAGAATATCTTTATACAAGGATTAAGTATCTAATCGTATTGCAAGATCTTGGCGTCCACCGCGCTTCAAGTACCTCGTCCGACTAAACAGCTTCTTTTAGGGGCAGCTTCCGGTATCAGGTGACGAAATGTTGGAACAACATACAAGGGTGGATCCAGATTCACAGCTGTGGATGGTGAAGTGGCAGCGGAGCAGGACATACCGCAGTCGATTTCTGACCTATTTTAAATTGCTTTATTTAGATCCTATCTATTCTATTACAAGAATTTTTGTATGTATTATGGCTACATTACCTGTTAGTGTAGCGACAGCGGAAAGATCTTTCTTTAAGTTACGAAAAATCAAGTCGTGGCTAAGAGCTTCAAATTCAATGGTTGAAGAATGTCTAACCGGACTAGCACTTCTCCACGTCCATTAAAACGTACCCATTGAAGTAAATGAAGTGATAACGCGTTTTGAGAGGACGTAATAGCAAAATTGATTTAAAAATATAAAAATTCTATTTCTATTTTTATTTTGTTATTTAAATATAGGTAGGTATTTTTAAGTATAGTACTTACATTTATTAATAAAATACCTACTTTTTACTTGTATCTATTATAATCAAAATTAAATTATAACTTCTTGTGACTTGAACTCGACTATGTGACCCCCCCTCCCCCCTGGCGCCAAAGCTGGATTTGCTCTTGACAAATATCCCTTATCTCAGCTTGACAACATACTTACCACCTCCTGTTGACGCTCCACACATCAGTTTCATCTTCTGGGGGCACGGTAGTGCCCCCGCCAAGTCGAGCGCGAAGCAAACAGGTACTGCCGTACCATCCTTTACTGGAACCATTTCGCCGCATTTTCAGCCCCTATTTGAGAACCTCTGGATTAGACCAGAACGCTCCGAGTTCCGAAGTTCCGAAGTTAAGCGAAAGCAAAGTTTCGCATTTATGAGACTCACTCACTCACTCATGATCATCAGAATAGAACTAGTACTTCCCATAAACTCAGAGAGCTGAAATTTGGTACAGAGTTAGGGTTTAATGGCCACATAAAGGGGAAACTATAAAAATTAGGATAATCGAAGATCTGGAGTACGTGGTGACCCTGATTAGAAAACACAAGAGCCCAACCAAACTATTAGAGATCGACATACCGCCTTTACAAAAAATATTCAACTTGGTGGGCCGCTTCATTTGATGTCAAAAATCGAAGGTCTGAAGTATCTAATGAAGAACCCTCAGCTGGTCTCAGCTGTATTAGAGATATGGTAATGCCCCCTTCTACTACTGGTACATAAAAAAATCGATTGTCACTGCAAAAATTAAGCATAGTGGGACACATCTTCTAATTTAATCTAGCCTATAGCGTCCCACTGCTAGGCGAATGCCTCCCCTTCTGCTTTTAATACGCATATAACTAAAATTAAAGAAAAACTCTGGATAAGACTAGACTGGCTTTTTTATACTTACAAGTTTACAAGAAGAAATAGTCATCGGTCCTATAATATTATTATTATTATTATGTCGGTACGCTTTTCAGCCACGGGTCCATGGGGACCCGGTCCTTTGAGGCGTTAATGGGGCCAAAGCCAACATGAAGAGGCCTTTTAGTACCTTTTTATCTAAAAAGTGAGATGGCTGCATCTATGGAGGTCTATCCCTTAATATACCATTGAGATGCACTAACGGACAGTCCACCATAGCTGCTGAACTATTGCCAGGGAGGGATTTACTTGGTTTGGGCTATGTGGATGGGATGTTAGTGGACCGGATAACTGGGTTATGGAGTGAGATAATTATTATTATTATATTATTAATATTATTATTATAGGACCGATGACTATCTTAAAGACAAAAAGGTCTGGATTGAGCTTGGCGCGGGTCCCTCTTAAAGGTTTGTATACTTAGACATGTCATAATTTAGGTACATTGGTACATACTAAATTTACAAATTGACATTATTTTAAATTTCGTAATTCTTATAATTCAATTTAATTATGACATAATAAACAATGTTATGATAGATGTCTGTCCATCTATATAACTAATTTTAAGTTTTTAGTTTGTTAGTTGACGTCTTTGGAGAAAACGTGCAGTGCAGTTTGTTGCCGCTTCTTCTGCACTTGCGCCTAGGAAGCGGCGTAAACTTAGCTTTAAGTAACGATTTGACGTCAACATTTGTGCAAAACAAAACAAAGTGACTATTATTAAGAGATATTATAAATATTCTATGATAATAAAGATATTTTGAATTGAATTGAAATTGAATTGAGTCGAACGATTAACTTTATTCTACTCGAACATTACACAAATTAAATAAATAAATTACACTAAAATATTAATTTCGCTCAAAATTTGGTCAAAATATAATGCATTGGACTAAGAGTGGCGGAAAAAACTGTGTCAAATAAGAAAATCTAATAAAATAAATCAATATGCCCACGTTTCTACAAAAAGAAGTGAAATACCACCAAAAACATTCTGTAAAAAACTAGCCAAGTCTCGGTGGAGCTGCTTGTTTATCTCTTAAAAGTAATGAAATCTAGACAAAGTCGTGCCAAGTCTAAGGTTCCTTACTGCGATTTCTTTATTATTATAGTTAATGTTGTGTGACTTGGCCGTTGAAGGGTACACAAGGGAACAAAACCAGGTGCTCCATGACACCATTGCACCAATCTGATTTGATGCTCCAAAAAAAAGAGAGCAGAAGTCAACATTGTCAATGCTAAATGCATGTGTTGCACAATCAACAACAGCCTAAAATGAGACACTAGCGTCCAATTACCAATACCAGTATGGGCTATTATCTCGCTTAACAAACATAGGTAGTTACAACAGATATAACATTACGTGTAAGCAAAATTGACTTGTACGTACCTACCCACTAACGTATAAAGAATGTTCAACGGCCAAGTCACACAACATTAACTATAATAATAAAGAAATCGCAGTATGGAACCTTAGACTTGGCACGACTTTGTCTAGATTTCATTACTTTTAAGAGATAAACAAGCAGCTCCATCGAGACTTGGCTAGTTTTTTACAGAATGTTTTTGGTGGGATTAGATTTACAAAAACTTAAAAATCCAACATGTCGCTCGCGCCGATAAGTGTAGGTACGCTGAAGGTTCTCCCGAGCTAATCTGGCTCTGAGAGGTAAAGTGAGGGCAATAGTGTCATATCATAACTGTCATACACACTTCATAAAGTTCGATTCCAATAGAGTTGGGATGAAAGTATTGTATACATTCGAATATTATACAACGTGTACATGATAGAGTAATAAATCGAACCACGGGCTATAGGTAGGTACTAATCACGAATACAGTGAAATACGTGATAGAATAAATTAAGAAGTTTGAAATACATATATATAGGTATATTGCATTGGTGATGTTGAATTTAATTGAATAGTCATTATATGGTTATATGGCAGCTTAAGGTGGAGATATAGGCAAATGGCCTTGAAGTGGCGCCCTCATTTGAAATAAATTGTTTACTCGTAAATATGGAGATAATTTCCATATTGCTCTTCGTCATACACTAGATAGCCCTTTAAATTATTTTATGAACCACCGTTGAAAGTATTTACATTAGTCCGTCTAGCTTTAAAACTTGCCTCCGCCAAAATTGGCCACGGCAAGTTTTAAAGCTAGACGGATCACCAATAATAGTTTCAACGGCAGTTCATAAAATAATTTAAAGGGCTATCTAGTGCATGACGAAGAGCAATATGGAAATTATCACCATATTTACGAGTTAACAATTTATTTCACACTTCAAGGCCATTTGCTTCCATCTTCGCCTTAAATGTATCAAACAAATGCACGACAGTGTACCTATGTGAGAACAATAATGTGTGTGTATATGAGGACAATAATGTCCTCATACACTGTCAATTCAATTCAACATCATCAACGCATTATATGTGTAGGTAGGTATATGTCGCAGTTGGATGGTATAAACCGCTAATTCACTAAACCTCTAGGTGTTTGGCATTACAGCTCGGTTTTGTTAAACAGCTGAATATCGTTGAGCTGGATTGTCAATGTGTCACGTTTAACAAACCAGCTAACCACGTTTAGACCGCAGAATAGGTTAATTGTGACATATACACACTGTCAATTGAATTCAACATCACCAATGCATTATATTGTACCTATACACTGTCAATTCAATTCAACATCACCAATGCATTATACAGGGTAACTTTTTAAACACCAGCCAAATTTTTGGAGCAAGTTCAGTCCATGATACTTACTGAACTAGTTTCTATAAAAAAAGTTGTTAAAAATCGATAAAAAAATTTCATCCTCCCATACAAAATCCGTTTAGCTGACCGCTGATTTTTATAGGAAGGAGAAATTTTATTTTAGTTTTTCGTTAATTGTTTTTATGAAAAGTAGTTCAGTATCATGGACTGAACTTGCTCCATAAATTTGGCTGGTGGATAAAAAGTCAGCCTGTATATGTATTTAAAACTTCTTAAGCCGGGGGGTACATGGTCCCGGGCGGCATACCAAAGGGGCGGCAGCAAGGCTAAATATTATTCCATGAGTTTTGACAGCACTGTGGATAAGTACTTCTCACAAATATCAAATAAACCAAGTAGGTAATTAAGATATGTGATGATTGAAAACCAAGAGTACATAAGTAAAAAGGGCACCATACAGTGATGTAGCAACCTTTAGCTATATTTAATTCTTGTATTCAGAATCAGTAATATAACACAAAACCGTGAAAAGAAATACTTATTTTGACGTGACAACGTCTTAAATTAGGTTGCGGCTGGGAGTCACTTATGAAAAAGTGTAACGCTCGGTAACGTTACGATGAGTCACCGAACGAGAGAGAGGCCCGCCGAATGCCTTGCGTCTCTCTCCCACTCAACTATGATCGGTCTGCCGCCGTTGTCACGTAAAATCTTCGCCCGTAAAACCGACTTTACAGGCAACCATTTTTTTTTGTCAACTTTTTTCTCCTACATTTATAATGGCTAACTTTACTATCCGCGCGGCCATGGCCTCCCCGGCCGCCGGCCGCTATGAGCAGTGGTAGGCGGTGACTGATAGGTATCTTTGGTTTTTATTTTATTATGAAACAAGATACATGTTACAGAATATAAACTTTACTTGAATTTAGCTAAGATGTTCAAAATCACCCTGTATAAACTATAATCTAAACCCTAAAAAAAATATTAGATACAAAGTGAAGCAAATTTGCGGTTGGTCCCAGACGGCAAAAGCCCACGCTATGCCATTGTCTATACAATACTTTCACAAACTTTAATTGAATCGAACTTCTAATGAAGTATGTATGCACTTGCCCTGTTACTTACTTTACCTCTCAGATCCTGAATTACACATAGCTTTATGATATATCAATTAAATGTTCGAGTTCGAGCTTTGAAGTGCGATAATATTACCGTGTCCAGAACGTAATCTATTTAGTAATCTGTGACGTAATCACTAAAGTTTGTGCACTCTTGAGTTATTTGCACGGCAAAGGTTCTGTGCTGTTTATCTGATCTGAGAGATTGACACGGATAAAAAAACTTGGAATGGAATGTAGCGAACCGTAATCCCGCGCCCGCAGCCTGTTAAGGCCTTCTCCAAAAATAAACAATAATAAACAATCCGAGCGATACATGGACGAAGGGCCTTCAATTGCCATTACCGCGGTTCAGTAGTTTATTTGATGTAACTTATTATAAACAAAACAAAATTTTTCATATTTCAACATACCTACCTAATTTGCATCTTGTTTGCACTTTCGAAAAGCAATACCCTCTTTTGACAGTGATAGGCTAAAAACCGGATTTTTGTAATGTTTTTGTTTTTTCTCTGGCTGCACAAAGCGAGTGTAAAATGGAACGTACCTAAAAAGAAACACAGCGCCATTGTACACTCTGGTGGCAGACATATGGTACTAATTTGTCAAAATAGGTTACAAGGCTATAAAATTAAAATGTCACAGTGCGACTATCGGACCTCTCTTTTTAACTTACAAAGATTCCTATGCGGGCATTGAGAAGAACAGAGAAAGACAATGTGGTGGCCAACCAGACATGGCACTTCAGTTTATCACCGTATTACCGCGAGGCTACGTCGGGTGAATAGGTACCTACGTCGCTTGTGTCTGCGATTCGTGTCTTTCAAAGAAATAAACTTTAGGAAATAACGCCTACAAAACTGTGTTTAAGCGGGAAAATGTTTTCATATACCGCGGTCATCGCGACCGAAGATATTTAGGCGAAACGCGTACAGTGACAAAGAAGTCAAAACGTGGTGTTCGGGCCGCGGTAGGTGCCGTTTGTTATCAAACAGCAGACCGCGAGGCTCGAGCCATGGCGGAGGCGGCGCCGCTGGCCATCGTGAAGGAGGGCTGGCTGCAGAAGCGCGGCGAGCACATCCGCAACTGGCGGCCGCGCTACTTCATCCTGTTCGACAATGGAGACCTGGTGGGCTTCAAGACGCAGCCTGAACGGAACAACTACCGCGACCCGCTCAACAAGTTCACGGTGCGCGACTGCCAGATCATGGCCGTGGACAAGCCGCGCCCCTACACCTTCACCATCCGCGGCCTGCAGTGGACCACCGTCATTGAGCGCATCTTCTCCGTCGACACTGAGAAGGAGCGGTGAGAACCTCTATCCTTGCTGTTCACATTTCTATTTTCACCCTATACTGCCCCATTTCTTATTTTGTTGCTGGCTCAAACTTTAAATTTTGTTCCTCCAGAATATTACCTGACCACCACAGCCACAGGGCAGTTACTGACCAATTTAGTCTTTGACATGATCGTGTTGAAGTAATTTGTTACATTTGGTCTGCTCAACTGGACACTGGATGCTGTCAGTCTTGGCAATGTGCTGGTGTTGTTGAATTATTATTAATGATGTTGTCCCAGGAGCGATTGGGATAGAAAACTCATACAACATTGATGGCTTCATCTTACTAGTAAAGTGTTTTATGTCAACTTTTCCCGACTTGTCAATGACTGACACACACAAAATATTCGAACATACTGTCCGAATTACACTTTTTAATTTTAATCTGTTTGTCACTGACAATTCAGACACCATTATATTATTGAAGCTTTAGTACAGTTAAAAAGGTTTTTGTTATACTAAATATCCTTTTTAGGGTTCCGTAGTCCACAAGGAACCCTTATAGTTTCGTCCATCCGTCCGACTGTCTGTCCGTCCGGGCTCGTACTCCGCCGCTACTGCACCAATTGTCACGAAAATTGGTGGAGAGACAGATATTGAAGTTCCAAAAGTTGGTTTTTAAAATTATAAAAAATTTTTTTTTCAGCCCCCCCTCCCATACAACGAAAAGTGAATTTGAAAAATTAAATTGGACTAACCCCAACGTGTGGGGTATCGTTGAAAAGATCTTTTAAAATGCAACAAAAACTGCTTTGAAACTATGTAGATCAAACCCCCAGTCTTGAGATAATCTAATACAAAGTTAAATTTGAGGTGTCCCCTCACCGCAACTTTTGAAATATTACTAAAATAATTCTGAAAAAAATGTGGTATACATATACTTCAAAGTATGTACTTTCAATTAAAACTATAGCGGTCTCGGTATCATAGATAGTTATTTTTTAATATGTCATAAATCGTAAACCGCAATTTACCTTAAGTACTTTTATATTATGTTACTTGCTGCTATGGAACCCTTCATGGGCGAGTCCGACTCGCACTTGGCCGCTTATTAAATTTATTTAGTTTTTTTAACATAAATATATAAGGACAAATCACACTGATTAAGCTAGCCCCAAAGTAAGTTTTTAAACTTGTGTTATGGCATACTAACTCAATGATACTACATTTTGTGATAAATACATATATAAATAGAAACACCCAAGACCCAGGACAATTTGACATAGGAGTAAATGTCCACAAAGCCACTCTTAAATATTTTTGGTAACACTTTTTTCACATATTTAAAACTATTTAGGGTTCCGTACCCGAAGGGTGCAAATGGGTCCCTATTACTGAGACTCCGCTGTCTTACTGTGGCCGCTATAACAACAAATACTAAAATTTAAAAAAAGTTGAAAATTAAAGGGGTCGTCATTCAAAAAACGTGTTTTTTTCAGCATTTTTAACTCGATCTGTCACAGGGCTCTATATCTTGAACTGTAATAGCTAGACACCTGAAATTTTCACCAATTATGTATTACTATGACCACTTTAACAATAAATACTAAAAATAAGATAAAGTAAATAATTAAAGGGGGTCGTCATAGACAAGAAACGTGTTTCTTCAGTGTTTTAAAAACATTGTACAGTGCTACGAAACCCTTCATGTGAGTCCGACTTGCACTTGCCTGTTTATTAATTATTTAAATTATTATTTATTCTGTATCAGTTTCAGAGAAATAAGATATGGAACTAAGTGGAACCAAAGAGCCTAAATATTTTATGTATTACATAGTATGCTATACACTACTCATATATTCTTTTTAATATCTTATTTTATATGTGGATAAGTATCAAGAGCTTCCATGCTTCTAGTCTTTAATTAAATACATATGTATATGCACTAGGACTGATCTTGATGAACGGCTATCTATATAAAACATATTTTATCTTTGAATTTTAGGTAAAAAGAGAAAAGAATCATGTGATAGATGAAAGATGACATTCCTTGTTACAGAAGGAAGGGAACAAGAGGTGATTAGTATGTGGGTCACTTTATGCTATTTGAGTTTTTTGTGTTCCCAAAGGGAAAGTAGTCTGTTTAATGTAATATTAATAATTTCAGTAATCGTCATTATTTTTGCATTGGTGGTGATAAGGGCCAGAAGATTTTTAATTTTTTTTAGATTTTATTGGCATCAGGAGAAAAATCTGTTATCAGGGGAGTGACACTTTTGGTTGGGTAATGACAAATTAAAGCAAGAAAGTCACAGTCCATCTACTATTATGTAATAAAGATGAATAATATTGTACAAAACAATAAATGAAGTTTTGTTTTTAATGAATTGAATGTAGTGAATGCAGTCAGTATGAAATTTGCATAACTTAGCAATTTTTTTTGTTCATGTAATCTTGGTACTCGTATGTAGATTTTTCATGTTCCTGTCTATTCTTCAACCCAATCCAAGTTATTCCATAGTTCCCGCTGACTTAATAGACAATATGCATGTGATTCAGAAACGAACAAAAAAAATGATGTGTATACTTCATTGCTAAAGAAAAATACCCATATATATATCTTTTCAATTTAACGTGTTTCCATTGAGAAATTAATTATTTAAAAGCTGTATTTTTAAAATTCCCTCGCAAATTTCCGAAACGCCACGTGACGTCACGAAACACTGTCAAACTTAATATTCTAAATAGTCTGTGCTGTCAATCACAAATTAAAAAGAAGAAGACTATCTGTCACTGTCAATAAGTCATTTGTAATTTGCAGTGTTACCAGATTGGGTATTTTTTTCGCAATTCTGGGTAAAAATGGGAAATTTTAGAGAAAAAAAAATAAAACTTGGAGAATTTTGGGTATTTTTTTTCTTAAATAATATCAATTTGTTTAATTAATTACGGTAAGTAGTACATTATCTTATAGTAGCAGGCAGCTAGTCTATTACCTATTAAATTATAAATAATTGAAGTAGGTACTTACAATACTACTGTGTAGTTTTGCAAAGGATGACACTACTCATTTTGCTCACAATATGTATTTTTTGTTCACAAAAGGTATGTACAGTTGCAGTTGAATGGTATAATCCGCTAATTTACTAAACCTCTAGCTGTTTGGCATTACAGCTCGGATTTGTAAAACAGCGAACCCTAATACGCGGAATGATTCCTTACATTTGCATCTTTGGGCATATGAAAATATATTTTGTCAGGTGCAGTTACGATGTTATTTTTGCACATAGGAACCATACAATATTTATAATAAGATTTTGTGCGCCCTTCCATTTGTAATGAATTGATATTAAAAGCTTTAATCACTCACTTATAATCACAAATTAGATAGTATTACTTATAAAATAAAACTGTGAATCCAAAACTTCGTTGTTTTGTTGATAATATTTTGAATTTGTAATTTGCACTTGACTGACACTGACATATAAGTGTATCTATGACATTGACAATGCACGGTGACGTCACAGAAAAAAGCGCAAAATGGCACCGCGTTTATAGTCGTCCAAAAATAATAGTAATTTTAATTATTTTTTTAAGCTTATTTAATAATATTCTGTAAGTGTTATATTTTTTTCCGGTTATATAATAACTTATAGAATCGTTTAAAAAAATAAAAAATTAACATGAATATACCCTATTGTCTTTTAGCTTATATTATTTCTGGTTGTCTTTAGCTTTAGGTCATTTCTGTTTTTAGTCTTCTCTATCATACTTTTATGTAACTTTCATGTCCTTGATTTGTTCCTTTTCCTTTAACATTTTTAATTTTCTTCCCAATAAATAGGGTTCCAAAGTTCAGACTATTCTTTGTGGGTATTTTTAGTTCTTAAACGTGCCCAGGTTAATTTAGTTTATTCAAAAGGTTTAATGTCAACGTTTTTTTTGTCTATATTTTGTCAGCAGAGTAGAGTTTTGTCCCCCCCAAATTTCTATATATTATACAATGTTTATTGTTTATATATTGAACCAAAACACATCATAATTTCAGTTCTGTCTGTGTGTGATGTGATTAGATTATTGACATCTGGGTGACTTACGGCGGCAGTACAATGTAAAACCGTCTTTATTTTTCAAAGTGACATTGTACAAGCCTGATGCCATGGTTGGGTTTTCAAATCTGTATCTATGGGAGACAGGCTACCATCTTCTGCACTCTTGTCTATAATGGTGCTCGCTCCCACACTGCTGTTAAAAATGTTCACAAACATTTTGTAGTAAAATATAAATGCATAATTTGAACGGGAGTCAGGACGTGACGACCCTGGTGGTGAGTAGCGACACCACGTACCCTACCTCCAGGGGGACTATACACACATGCGCTTACACACACACATAAACATATACACACAGTTACACACCCCCGCCTTTGTCTTGCCTTAAATGGTCGGCCAGATTGGAGTCGCAAGAGCACAACATACGCTCCAGGGTGAAACCGCACTCGGGGTTAAGCCCTGTGATGATGAAACCGGAGCCGCACCTCTCGACACCCTCAGCTGCTCACATTGTGTTGCGCCCTGGCCGCATCTTCGTGGCTAGTTAGGGTGCCCACAGGCAGTGTAGACAACGAGCAGCAAGTCACCATCTACCAGGCTAAAATTGTTTTTTTTTTTTTGTTAAAACTATTGTACACAAAGAAAAAATACAAAATTACACGTAACATCAAGACATCCAAAGGTAGAAAGCGGACTTATCACATATAGAGATCTCTTCCAGTCAATCTTGAATTGAAAGGAACCTTTACAATACAGGGTAGAGAGTGGGTACAATACACAATTAATATTGTTGTGAGAGATTTTTAGGTTGATGTCCGTGTCTCACTCCATAACCTAGTTATCCGGTCCACTAACATCCCATCCACATAGCCCAAACCAAGTAAATCCCTTCCTGGCAATATTTTGCAGCTATAGAGGACTGTCTGTTAGTGCATCTCAATAGTACAATAAGGGAGAGACCTCAATAGATGCAGCCCTTTTTAGATAAAAAGGTACTAAAAGGCCTCTTCATGTTGGCTTTGGCTCCATGACGCCTTAAAAGACGGTGTCCCCATGGACTCGAGGCTGAAATGGGTACCAACAAATACTTATAATAACAATATTACAATAAGAAGCTATTAGAATTTTGAAAATGTTTACTATTATATACTATTAGGTCCTTACATATGAAATTGCCGTTCAGTATCAAAAAAGTGAAACAAGTTTTTTTTAATGAAATTATTATTTAATCAATCGAAGTATGCGGCGTTGTTATCGATACACTTCCGCCATTTTATAGGCAGATCATTGATACCTTTGGAAAAAAATCCTGGGAGCGAGAGTCTATGAACTGTTTGAAGGCGGTTTTGACTGCCTCATCAGTTTGAAATTTTTTCCTTGTAAAAATTTATCCAAATTTTGAAAAAAGTGGTAATCGGTTGGGGCAAGATCTGGAGAGTATGGTGGGTGACGCAGAGGTTCCAGTCGCAGCTCCTCTAACTTGGCGATCGTTTGATGTGCAGTGTGTGGTCTAGCGTTATCCTGAAGGAGCAGTGGGCTAGAGCAATTCATCAGTCTCGGTTGTTTAATGGCGAGCTTTTCCATCATTGTTTGCAATTGTTGGCAATACAAGTCTGCAGTAATCGTCTGGCCTGATCTCAAGAAGCTGTAGTGGATAACACCAGCACTGGTCCACCAAACACTAACCAGAATCTTATTTTTGGTCAGTTTTCGCTTAGGGTAAGGTTTTGCCGGTTCTCCAGGGTCAAGCCATTGTGATGATCGCTTCCGATTGTCGTACAGGATCCATTTCTCATCACAAGTCACGATACGGTTCAAAATCCCCTAATTATTGTGGAGATTAAGCAAAGAAACGCAGCAAGCAACGCGTGTTTGTTGGTTTGCTTCAGTCAATTCGTGCGGTACCCACTTTTCGAGGTTTTTAATTTTTCCGATTTGGCGCAAGTGGATAAGTATCGTTTTGTCACTTACGCCGAAGGCTGCTGCTAATTCAGAAGTGGTTTGAGATGGATCCGCTTCCACTATCGTCTTCAATTCTTCGTTATTCACTTGAGTATCAGGTCGTCCACGAGGCTCATTGTGTAAATCGAAATTTCCAGAACGGAAACGTTGAAACCAAAAACGCACCGTTCGTTCGTTAGCGGTGCCTGGTCTATACACGTCGTTAATTCTTCGAGTCGTTTCTGCAGCACTGGTGCCACGGTGGAACTCGTATTCGTAAATACCGCGAATTTTCAATTTGTCCATAGTTGTTGTTATAGCAATGTTGAAACTCAAACAAATGATGTTAAAACAAATGAAATACGAATTTTAAAACAATATTTTTCTGGCTTTATTTCGAAATAAATTTGAATTTGGAATTCCTAATGAAACGCAAGATATTTGATTTTAAAGTTGCCAGTATTGAAAATCGGCAATTTCATATGTAAGGACCTAATATATAGATATTATTACTCCATCCTTTGTGATGTATTTTATCTTAACTTTTTTACATGTACTAAAACCATAATAATACACAAACTATAATAATACAGGTTTAAATTAATTTTAATAATAATTAATTTCAAATTTAATTTAATTAAATTAATAAATAGCCTTTCGACTCGAGAAGAAGAATACATTTGTTTGTATGTTGTGTACATTAATTTTGTAAATAAAATAAATAAATACAGGTGTTTTTAAACATAAGTAGGTAATATTATTTTTTTAGTATCAGCAAAGTAATGAGTGGAACTTTCCATTGTTTTTTCCTTCACTCCAGTTTGGGTCCTGCTCCTCTGACGTCACTGGCTCATTACCTTTCAGGATAACAAACCGCGCCATGCAAACACCCACCACACACATTTCCCATTTCCTTATTATTCGCCAACTAAATGGCATAATTTTGCTTAAATTTAAAATTTTAATGAGACATAATTAATTACTCTCTGTTTAACGTAAAATCGAACAATGTCTGAGTCTAAGAGAAATAATGAAGACTTAGTCTCGTGCTTTCAAATCATACATGATGCATGCACTGCATTGCTCAAACATTTTTATTTTTTATTAGCCATTGCCCGTATCGTCAAAGGGATAGTTCGTTATATTTTGACAATCCCAAAAAGAAAATACCTTCATAGGTACATCTATCTTTACAAACTTTCCCATTTACGACCGTGTTACGACCCTACCTACACTCTCGGCGCAGGGATATATTATGTTAGGTTGAGGATAACTTCGGCTGCACCTTCGGCCGTTTTTTGCCGAAACCAAAGCTCCGAGGCAGGCTCTGAAGTGGTGTTGGTGTTTGTTGCAGGGAGGAGTGGGTGGCGGCGATCCGCTTCGTGGCGACGCAGCTGAGCGCGGGCGGCGACGGCGCGCCCGCGCCTGCCGCGCACGACCACGACGACTGCGACATCGCGCAGCTCGGCACCAGCTTCCGGGACCCGCGGCGGATCGTACGTATTCACCGACTGCTTGCAGCGTGCTGGCCGGCCCGGCTCCCATTGCATATCACAAGTACTGTCAAAATAAATCTTGTTGTAGCGAGTGCGGAAAAAGTTTGACTTTCTTATTGTACCAACATAGCCACGTCACAAACATTTAGTACAAAATGTAAGTGGCGCTACCTGTAGCAGTACTTACTATTTACTAAAGACTATATTTGGATATAACATAAACCAATATATCAAACTAAAATATCACTTATGTGCTATGCCCAATAATTTTAAATACTGTTTACCACAATATATATATATATATATATAAATCGTGTGTTTACCACAACTTAGAGATTTAGTTAGTACATCCGCAGCTTTAACATTTGTTAGCAGATACTCAACTTTTACAATACCATTATAAGCCCCTTCCCTTCCAAACGCAGTTATCACATCCAAATGTGTGATATCAAGTCGAAGTTTTACAGACAAAGCAAAAAGTAACCTCAAAGTAGGTACTATGTCTTACAACTGATAATAATGTCTGTACATAGTCCACATCTGGCTGTTGAGTGGAACATGCACGGAAACGCACTTTATTGTCAGGTGCAATCTTTTTCTTGAGCACCCACTTGCACTGCACAATAGTAACATCAAACATCAGAAAGTCGAAGCACTTCATATGACTTCAACTCATCTTTGAAAGCCTGCAACCACTGGTTCCGTTCAGGCCCTTACAAAGCTTGCTTCAGCGTAATATCAGTCGCATAATCTATATTATTCTGAAGTAATTAATACCACCAAAACCAAATATATTTGGTGTACGACGTTCTGTAATAGGTCTACAAATAAATATAAACACAACTACGAGTATCTGTATGGTCCTCATCGTTCATGGCTTCCACAGAGTCCTCGAGTCACTCGGCACAGTCGGAGTCGCATTCCGATGTACCCTGCATCAGACATTCCTTTTCATAGTTATAACATCTGCTTGTGTTTACACCGAATCATACACTCCTTAGCCCTTGATATTATCTAGAAATCGCCATAGCGTTAAACTTTTTGAAATATTTCAAACCTTTATTCTTGTGCTTCAGAAAATAAACAAAAGCCATACGAGTGATCGTTGACAAACAACAAGAAGTATCTGGAGCTACCAGGATACATTTCCATCGGGCTCGGGCCACAAACATCTGGTGTGCACGACGTCTAGCAGGTTGCTGCTTCTTTGACCAGTGCTTGCCATCACAAAATACAGTACAATATGATTTATTGGATACTACGACAACGGATAGCAAGTCTGTCTGTCTCATGCTTGGAACACAAAATGCTCCTTTCACAACTATGTTGTAGTAACAACTTTCAGCGGTTGTCGTGATTTTCACATCGCCAGAGCATTTGGGCTTTGGCCCTCTGCGTACTCTCAAATGCGCTGCCAACGTCACTGCCGGTCTTTTTGACATCCGTTTCCTCCAGGATGTAATGGGCTGGCGTCCGTTGTAATGGCAATATAAAAGCTCAATCGCCATTATCATCGGCGAAAACTTGTCTGACAATCCTGCAAATAATAAACACCCAATCTACTTGTCACTTATTCGGAAGCCTGCCCCACTCAACTTCAGCCATCTGCGCCGTTGATATGCACGCAAAGTGATGTGATGAGTCACATCATTTTGTTTGTGTTTTAAATTGGTTGACTGGTGGGGGCGGGGGAGGGGGCGGGGGCGGGGGCGGCTGGTGCTGGTTTAGTTGGATACCTTAGCCCATTCTCCAGAATTAGGTTTAATTGTTACATTAATTTTATTTATTAAATTAGGTTTATTATGTTGTTATTACATATACATATACTGGGTAACTTTTTAAGCACCAGCCAAATTTTTGACCAAGTTCAGTCCATGATACTGAACTACTTTCTTTTCTTTTCTTCTATACTATATTCTTTTCATATATACTTTCTATACTAATGTGACGATCTACAGTTATATTCAGCCGCTCCTTTCGATTACCTTAATAATGCTATAAGTGTCATCAACTTTGATCTTGCCGACATTGCGGAATGGTCGCGTAGCTATGGTCTTATGGTCAATGCCGAAAAATCTCAGGCGATTATTATTGGTAGCCCTCATTTCATTTCAAAACTTAATTCTTCATCTATTCCTAATGTTGTTCTTGACGGAAACATTATTCCTTTCACCCCTACAGTGAAAAACCTAGGAATAATCTTCGACGAAACGCTCCCTTGGTCACCGCAAATTAATGAGGTGAGCCGTAAGTTATTGGTTGCTCTGCATTCCTTAAGAAGAATTCAACATTTTCTTCCTATGAGCAAAAGTCTTATTAGCTCGCGCCCTACTGATTCCCGTCTTGGACTATGCAGACGTAGCATACCTTGATCCTACCGAAGAACTTCTAAACAAGCTGGAGCGTTTACAAAATCTAGCCATACGATTTATCTTCGGTCTCCGTAAGTGTCATACAAAAAACGTATTTTTTGTATGACAAAACGTATTTGAAATTTTCACATATTATGTATTACTATGGCCGCTATAACAACAAATACTAAAAATAAAATAAAGTTAAAAATTAAAGAGGGTCGTCATACAAGATACGTGTTTCTTCAGCGTTTTAAAACATTGTACGGTGGTTCGGAACCCTTTACTTACGAGTCCGACTTGCACTTGCCCGTTTATTATTTCTAATAACTTTAATGTCAGCCACATTAATGCGCAAAGCCTCCCAGGTCATTACACTGAGTTGGTTAATACTTTTGTAAATACCAATGTTCACGCTATTCCCATCTCCGAAACTTGGTTGAAACCTGAACTCCTGTCTACTTGGCATCCACTCACTGGGTTTATATTCATACGTAATGACCGGGTAGGTAAAGATTGCGGTGGGGTTGCTATCTACCTAAGGTGTGAGATTCCCCACAAACTTTTGTCTGCATCACCTTCTCTTTATTCTGCATCGGCGGAGATTATTTTTCTGGAAATAGTTATTACTGGTCGGTAGTTCCAGAGCTGTGCTGGGAGTGGTATTAGGTCCTTACATATGAAATTACCGATTTTCAATACTGGCAACTTTAAAATCAAATATCTTGCGTTTCATTAGGAATTCCAAATTCAAATTTATTTCGAAATAAAGCCAGAAAAATATTGTTTTAAAATTCGTATTTCATTTGTTTTAACTTCATTTGTTTGAGTTTCAACATTGCTATAACAACAACTATGGACAAATTGAAAATTCGCGGTATTTACGAATACGAGTTCCACCGTGGCACCAGTGCTGCAGAAACGACTCGAAGAATTAACGACGTGTATTGACCCGGCACCGCTAACGAACGAACGGTGCGTTTTTGGTTTCAACGTTTCCGTTCTGGAAATTTCGATTTACACAATGAGCCTCGTGGACGACCTGATACTCAAGTGAATAACGAAGAATTGAAGGCGATAGTGGAAGCGGATCCATCTCAAACCACTTCTGAATTAGCAGCAGCCTTCGGCGTAAGTGACAAAATGATACTTATCCACTTGCGCCAAATCGGAAAAATTAAAAAACTCGAAAAGTGGGTACCGCACGAATTGACTGAAGCAAACCAACAAACACGCGTTGCTTGCTGCGTTTCTTTGCTTAATCGCCACAATAATGAGAGGATTTTGAACCGTATCGTGACTTGTGATGAGAAATGGATCCTGTACGACAATCGGAAGCGATCATCACAATGGCTTGACCCTGGAGAACCGGCAAAACCTTGCCCTAAGCGAAAACTGACCAAAAATAAGATTCTGGTTAGTGTTTGGTGGACCAGTGCTGGTGTTATCCACTACAGCTACTTGAGATCAGGTCAGACGATAACTGCAGACTTGTATTGCCAACAATTGCAAACAATGATGGAAAAGCTCGCCATTAAACAACCGAGACTGATGAATTGCTCTAGCCCACTGCTCCTTCAGGATAACGCTAGACCACACACTGCACATCAAACGATCGCCAAGTTAGAGGAGCTGCGACTGGAACCTCTGCGTCACCCACCATACTCTCCAGATCTTGCCCCAACCGATTACCACTTTTTTCAAAATTTGGATAACTTTTTACAAGGAAAAAATTTCAAATCTGATGAGGCAGTCAACACCGCCTTCAAACAGTTCAGAGACTCTCGCTCCCAGGGTTTTTTTTCCAAAAATCTGTCTATAAAATGGCGGAAGTGTATCGATAACAACGGCGCATACTTCGATTGATTAAGTAATAATTTCATTAAAAAAAAACTTGTTTCACTTTTTTGATACTGAACGGCAATTTCATATGTAAGGACCTAATATATTGTCCGCCTTCTACAAACTATTTCTCAGACCTAGAAGTCGCTCTTGACAGCTTCAGCTCCGAGTAGGTATGTACATCACATAATTGTAGGTGACGTTAATATACCAATTTCATAAATCATGAACCTCCGCGATCACTTCATCTCACTTGCATTCTTGACTCAGCCAGCCTTCAGGTACTTTCATTAAGTGCAACTCATACCAATACTGATACTGATGATACATGGCTTGATCTTATCATAACTTCTTCTACGGATCACATCTTGTCACATGGTCAGTATCCGGCACCTGCATTCTCGGCATGACCTAATCTATTGCTCTTATATTCTTAAAACTCCTAAGAGCGTCGCTAAGACTATACCGACCGGCGTAGTTTCGCCAGAATTAATCCTACTAAACTTTGATCTGATGCCGCAGGGGTAGGGTTTTATTGGCGGCTGATGTGGATGAGAAGGTTTCCATTTGAAATGACTTGCTCACACAGTTGTACGATAAGCATGCTCCAGTGCGCAAAGTCAGGATCAAGCGACCACCGGCGCCTTGGATAACACGGGGGGTGCGCATGGCTATCTTTTTATCTTGTCGAATTTTGAACCATTTCGTGGCGAAAGGATCAGCCAATCTGCGTTACCGACTAACTGTCATTGCAGATTGCCCAGGGTGCGCCGGCTCCTTTAATGCACCCCGTATGGCTATGAGACGTAGAGACCGAGCATTCAGAACGTTTAAAAGAGATCGATCTGACGAAAACTGGTCATTGTGTAAGATGGCCAGGAATCGGTGTATTAGGATGATGCGGGATGCTAAACGCCGTTTAATTTATGACACTATTTCCACTTCATCGCGAACTCGCGACCTAAGCTAAAAACTAAGCTACACTGAAAACTGACTTTCCCAGCTAAAAGTATGGCGCCTGGGTGGGCGCCACGACCTGTTAGGTTTAGGTACACTCAAACAACGTTGTAGCGAGTGCGGAAACAGATTGACACAAACATACAAAATAGTAGACACTAGGTGGCGCTACTCGTTGCATTATTTACTATTACTAAAGACAATATTTCGATATGATACAAAGTACTATGACGTAATGGTACTTCTCATTTTTGGTATTCCCGTTTTTTTTTTTTCATTTATTTGATTCGCTAACTGGCTGAACAACACACAAATCTAAGCATATACAAATTAGAGCATATAAGTTGCCAACCTACTTGGAGCGAACACAGCATGCACATTTGATAAACTGCTCTCAGTCGTTTAAATTGAAAATTACATTACATTACAGTTAATCATAAAATTATTCAAGTCATAAATTAAATTACATTGCAAAATTAAATAAGGTTTTAAATTATATTAAATAAAAAGTTACATAAATAATTAAACTTCAAATTGGGAATTGCATGCTTCCCGTTTGCATAGCTGTGCTGCTTTGGAGCCTGGGGTGCGCATTCTAGTCTTTTCTTCCCCAAAGATGATATGCTTGTCAACATAATGGTCACCCATGGATGCTAAAGACCGTGCGAAGTACCTACAAAACAAAAAGCCGGAACGAATTAAACGATTTGGCTTTGTGATTTGTTACATCCTTATCTATTTATTTATTTATTAATATTTCTTTAGGTATACTTATTGTCAACTCCTTTCGAAGCTGTTGGGTGTAAAAAGCAGACAGTGGCACAGCACCCTAAAACGACGCCCCGTGTTGATAGGCTGGCAACTAGCAGCGATGCAACATATGAATATGTTGAGTAAACAGGAAAAGTGCGGCGTGAGTCAGGCGGCTGTTCCGCGAATCGGTCGCAAACAAGTCGCTGCGGCGACTCTGACGAGCCGCGGGTCTTCGAACGACAACGTATGCTAATCTAAATGAGGCTTTATTTATTTATTTATCAAGCTTTATTGTTCCAAAGTAAAAATATACTTTTAACAAATGGCGGACTTAATGCTAAAAGCATTTTCTGCCAGTCAATTATTGCAAAGCATTTTCCAGTTTCTGGGAATCGACCGACAAACAAGTCGTGAACACCCACTCGGGAAATGCGCTACGTAAATGCTGTTTTCCCCAGCTCCAAATAGAGCATCCCAGGTCTTTAGTATCAGAAATGTAAGCAATGTCAGGCTTTCCTGGCATTGAGCGGGCGAGGCTGGCAACCTTACCTTAGCTTCAGTGACGAATTTCGTTTATTGCTTCAATCAAATTGTCGGTTGTGCAATTGCTGCACTTGCAGCCGATCTGCACACGCCAGGGTCTTCGCAAAGAATGTGCAACCTGGTCATCTACTCTACCTGCATGATACCTAACTACTCGCGAATTTGCGGCAAATATACTAATAATAATAGGTCATACCGATCCCAGGAAATACCACACAAACAAAGCTTTCAATACCTACTCAGAATCACGCGTTCGATAAATATGTTTTTTCGATTGTTATTTTCCTATTTAAAATTAAATGCATATGAAACTTAAATACGTCTGTGATGTGATGTGACACATAAAGTACGGAATGCATAATGCGGTGATTATTGTTGTTTGTTTCAGTTTTATTATTACCAACGTGCAAAAAATTGGGCTCATGCATGCACACGGCCGCGTAAACAAATGCAACAATAAAAATAACTAATTAAAGCCGCGTCACATCACGTGCTGCAAACTCGTTTGTGAATGATTGCGGCGGCTGCGTCCCGCGCGCGCCGCTACGGAGCGATAGCACGGTGTATCTTTCATGTATATGTTATATGCTAGAGCCACTCCCCTCCGCACACGACACGGCACACAGGACAGGACTGCACCTTGCCAAGAGCTTATTTGTAATCTTTTCTAGTGTAATAACAATAATGCTGGTCTGGGAGAAAGAAAACACACGTACAAGCCGATCGAGGGAATGGGCAAAAATGCGAATCATGTTATTAGGCGATGCGATTAGCCATCAACATTTGATTCCTTCTCGCCCACCGTCACGCTAACAGTGGTCTTTGGTTCTTGCGGTCTTGTGCCTTGTCTGTTTAGACCCGCAAGACCCAAAATGCTCTGTCTGCCCCGTTAGGGATAAAGACGTGACAGAGTATGCATGTATGTATGTGGTTATCTGAACGTTGGGAAACGTATCGACCGACGGCGCTCTGAGCTTGCGTCGGTACCTGAGATACTCGTGCCTGCAGACGATCCATCGTGCCTCTTAGCACCTTTTAAAATGATGATTATGTGATATGATATATGAGTCATATTTATTTGGCAAACAGCAATTGGTAGCCACATCTGTTAGCCAAATCCAACACACGCTAGTCTCACTGTTACCTAAAAAACATGTTTTACCATCGACATGTTTTACCGAGGTTTTGACGATTTCCGTCACCTCCGTGGCGTAATGGTTAACACGCTAGTCCGCCACTACGGAGGTTCTGGGTTCGATCCCCAGCCAGGGCAAGTTGGAAAATGGCCTTTTTCAAATTGTCCTGGGTCTTGGGTGTTTATCTATAAATATATTTATTATAAAATATATATAGTTGAACTGGATTGCGATGGCCAATGATGACAGAGCAAGATGGCGCAGACAAAAGGAGGCTTATGCTTTTGCCCAACAGTGGCTACCAGAAAGCTGTTGATGATGACGATGATATATAGTTGAGTTATTATCCCATCTGTGTGAATGGTTTATATTTATTTATATTATTTATTTACGCCGAAGTGATCCTTCTGCAGCGCACTTTGCTTTTTTCGTCGCTCGACCCTCTTGATAGCGCCACACGCTGCGGAATACTTCCATTCAAACAAGCCGGACTTTACCGTCACAACTTTACAGAGCGATAGCAGACCTATGCATCAATAAGTAATTTTGAAAGTCTATCCTCGTCTGCTTATGTAGATCTACCCCTCAACTCAACTACTTTTTAGGGTTCCGTACAAAAAATTAAAAACGGAACCCTTATAGGATCGCTCGTGCGTCTGTCTGTCCGTCCGTCTGTCACAGCCAATTTGCTCCGAATCTACTGGACCGAATCAGGTGAAATTTGGTAGGATGGTGTAATCCTGTGACCCACACAGGTGCAACACATATGTGCAAAGTAAATTAATATTTATTTAAATAAGGATCATTTTCGGAGGATAAATTAGGAAATTGAAAAAAAAAGTTTTGCAAACCTTACTGTGTCATATATCAAATGAAAGGGCTCGTTATGAGGATCTCAAATATATTTTTGTTATAATTATAAAATAAATATTTTTGATTATATTCATGAAAGAAGACGAAAATTGACCATCCCCCCTCCCTGATCTCCGAAACTACTGAGCCTAAAATTTTGAAAAGAATACGGAATATAGTTTATTGCTTGTAGATTACAGGAAAACCTATAAGAATAGGAAATTGCCTAGGAAAAGTTTTCCCCCGAGCGATGTGAGTGCCGCTGTCGCTAGTTTCACGATAGATAAGATTCGTACTCTCGGAGTCGGAGGACGGAGTGCGGGCGCGGGCTTATCAATGAAATGAGTGCGTTGTTTATGAAGAAAGAATGATTGTGCGCTGCGTCACGGCAGTCGGCGCGAGCGCGGCCGGGCGCGGCGAGCTGCTTGTTGTGATTGTGAAACTGCCGGCCGCCGGGCGCCGCCGTCTTCTTCCGATGCACCTACATTGATTCAGTTGAATACAATAAACTACTGCTAATACTAGGAAATTAATATTATATTATTTTCCTAAAGGTTGACAGGGAGAGAATGCTTTAGCATCAAGTCTACCTATTGTTTAGCTTTTGGCTTAATAAAGTTTAAAATAAATAAATAAATTATGTACCAATACAAAATAGGAACCTCTCCAACCCGTCTCGCCAACGTGGAGAACGTAGGCCAAATCGACGATCTCCGTGGCGTAATGGTTAACACGCTAGACCGCTAATCCGGAGGTTCTGGGTTCGATCCCCAGCCGGGGCAAGTTGGAAAATGGCCTTTATCAAATTGTCCTGGGTCTTGGGTGTTTATTTATATAATGTATTTATCATAAAATATAGTATCGTTGAGTTAGTATTCCATAAAACAAGTTTAAAGCTTAGTCAGTGTGATTTGTCCTTATATGTATATAAAAAAAAATCCTCTGACTGCTTTGGCTAATTCAAATATGGCTCTGGTAGTATAGAGAGGGGCGTGCTCTTGCAGTGGAGACTGTATAGGACCTGATGATGATGATGATGATACAAAATAGTAAAAGCAAATAATTTGTGAAAAAGCTAACCAACCTCCACGCTCGAACAACCTCACGGCGACTTATTAGTAAAACTATTTATCTCGCTCACACACATTCGATATTAATGTAGAAGGGTTTGTTTTAGGCCCTCCTTTCCTTGTTTTCTCCTACTGCAAACAACTCGCAGTGTAGCACGTGCGGTGACTGTCGCCTGTTTGTTGCAGACGCTGGAGAAGTTTGAGTTCATCAAGGTGCTGGGCAAGGGCACGTTCGGGAAGGTGGTGCTGTCGCGGGAGAAGGGCACGGGCAAGCTGTACGCCATGAAGATCCTCAAGAAGCACCTCATCATCCAGAAGGACGAGGTGGCGCACACCGTCACCGAGAACCTCGTGCTCAAGAAGACCAAGCACCCCTTCCTCACGGTGAGCTTGCGAGGAACTGGCGTCCTTAACGAGAGAGCTTTACACTCTTTCGGTGGTGATCAATCATTAATATCAATTTGTGATAATCATTTTCTATGTTAATACGGACGTGGACTAAACAAATATTTTTGCTCATCCGGTAGATTATTAAAAAATATTGTAAGTATTTCTTCTTTTGTCCGAATAGATAGTAAAAACGAAGATACAGCGCATTTAAATTGCGCATGACGTCACGATCAAGTATGATTTTTCACTAGACAGTGACGTTAATCGCCCTCACTCCCAAACTTCGATGCGGTATATCATTGTAAATTTTTACTACTTTATTATTTTTGAATAATCTAACTGACGGACTAAATAAAATATTGTTTCTCGGAGCCAGTTCACATCCCTATTCCTACGGCGGTGCAGAGTAACACTAGTGAATGTTGCAAGTGCGATGTCGCGCGGCAGGCGCTGCGCTACTCGTTCCAGACGGCGGACCGCGTGTTCTTCGTGATGGAGTACGCCAACGGCGGCGAGCTGTTCTTCCACCTGTCGCGGGAGCGCTCCTTCAGCGAGGAGCGCACGCGCTTCTACGGCGCCGAGATCGTGTCCGCGCTCGGGTACCTGCACGCCGAGGGCATCATCTACCGCGACCTCAAGCTGGAGAACCTGCTGCTGGACAAGGACGGCCACATCAAGATCGCGGACTTCGGGCTGTGCAAGGTGGGCGCGGGGCGAGGGGCCGGTATATGTCGTGGGCTAATCGTTCAATTGGGCCAATCAAGATCTGCCTGGGCAAATCGAGATGTGCCGCCATATCTTGATTTGGCTGCTAATAACCGCCATACAACGAGATCTATGTACTTACGTACTAGAGAAGACGCCACATACCACAGTTGTGTTCTGTTCATCATATGCTATCACTGTTCACCTCACATTAGTCACTCGCTAGCAATACGCGCATAAAACACTCCACAATTCATTATAGAAAACACTGTCAACTTAGTCAAAAATACCTTGGTGTGTGTTGAGATACTGCACTAGTAATTCAAAGAACAAAGCAAAATATGAAGGAATAACTTTCCATCGGTAAGTAACTAGATTTCATTGATTGAAAATTAAATACGGATTGCAAAATTTCGTTTGCCATAATGAATGAAATGGGTTCTGGGAGAGATCGAGAGGTTCTATGGGCAGTTATATACATCCGTTGCAAAACCTAACATAAATACGGCAAAAGATCCAAGAACCAAGTTAACCCGACACCATACCGAAGATATCCCAGACATCAGTCTGTACGAGATTAGGATGGCTCTCAAACAGCTTAAAAACAACAAGGCGCCGGGCGAGGACGGAATCACAGCAGAGCTTTTGAAAGCGGGCGGAACGCCGGTACTGAAAGTCCTTCAAAGGCTCTTTAATTCCGTTCTACTCGAGGGAGTGACGCCAGAGGCGTGGAACGGGGGTGTGGTGGTTCTGTTCTTCAAAAAGGGTGACAACACTCTCTTGAAGAACTATAGGCCCATCACACTTCTGAGTCATGTCTATAAGTTGTTTTCGTGAGTCATCACGAACCGTCTCGCTAACAGATTTGATGCCTTCCAACCTCCCGAACAAGCCGGGTTCCGAAAAGGCTATAGTACCATGGACCACATCCATACGCTGCGGCAGGTTATAGAGAAGACGAGGGAGTATAACCAGCCGTTATGCTTGGGATTCGTGGACTATGAGAAAGCCTTCGATTCGATCGAAACATGGGCCGTGCTTCAGTCTCTCCAGTGGTGCCGTATTGACTATCGGTATATCGAGGTGTTGAAGTGTTTATACAACAAAGCCACTATGTCGGTCCGAGTACAAGAGCTCAGTACGAAGGCTATTCCATTGCAAAGAGGCGTGAGACAGGGAGATGTCATATCTCCAAAACTGTTCACCGCTGCTCTGGAAGATGCCTTCAAGCTTCTAGAATAGAAAGGACTGGGCATTAACATCAATGGCGAGTATATCACTCACCTTCGATTTGCCGACGATATCGTTGTCATGGCAGAATCGATGGAGGACTTAAGTAAGATGCTTGAAGACCTAAATCGAGTTTCCCAACAGGTCGGCCTGAAAATTAACATTGACAAGACGAAGGTCATGTCGAATATGCACGTAACGCCTTTACCTGTTTCTGTTGGGAGCTCCACCCTCGAAGTTGTAGACCAGTATATCTACCTGGGTCAATTGATCCAGGCAGGAAGTTCTAGCTTCGAGGAAGAGGTCTTTCGACGAATCCGACTCGGCTGGGCAGCGTTCGGGAAGTTACGCAGTGTCTTTTCGTCAAAAATACCCCAGTGCCTCAAGACGAAAGTGCTTAATCAATGTGTGTTACCAGTGATGACTTATGGCTCTGAAACGTGGTCCCTTACTATGGGTCTCATAAGAAGGCTCAAGGTCGCTCAGCGGGCTATGGAGAGGGCTATGCTAGGTGTTTCTTTACGTGATCGAATCAGAAATGAGGAGATTCGTAGAAGAACTAAGGTCACAGACATAGCCCAGCGGATTAGCTCATTGAAGTGGCAGTGGGCGGGGCACATAGCGCGAAGAACCGATGGCCGATGAGGCAGAAAGGTTCTCGAATGGCGACCACGTACCGGCAGGCGCAGCGTAGGTCACCCACCTGCTAGGTGGTCAGACGACCTGAGCAAGGTTGCAGGAAAACGCTGGATGCAGGCCGCTTCCGATCGGTCGTTTTGGAAATCCTTGGGGGAGGCCTATGTCCAGCAGTGGACTTCCTGTGGCTGATATGATGATGATGATGATGAATGAATGTAATGAGTGAATGATCTGTCAACCGATGGAATGAATGAAACTAACAAAACAGAAGTGAAATGTAGACATCATAAATATGCCTACATTTCACTTTCTTCATGGAAGCATCGAAAAACTATTTGTTTGCTACTCAGTTATTAATGTTTGTAAAACGTTCAAAAATGTTTAAGTTTTATAATTTTTATCTACATATGCTATAAATGCTTTACAAAAGTTTCCTAAAATCCTATAAATCCTATAAAAAATTAAGTCATATCTCGTAACGTCTCACTAGGACCTCCGATCCGAGGGCTCAAAAATTTTGTATGTGGGGGCTGTACCCCTACAAGAGCCCCGCGCAACTTGAAACTGCTATCAGATTTTGGATCCAAGATGGCCGCTTACACATTTTTGATGTTTTATTATGTTTGTCCCTATAATTCTGTTTCCTCGTAACTGCTACGCGGCTAAATCGATTTTGATAAATTATTAAATAACTAAGCCGATTACAAATCTTCATATATGTAATCTAAATAAACGTATGTAATTTAGACCCAATACCTACGTATATAATTATATAATACATTAAATACAGATAGCTAACAAAGAAAAAAAAAACAAAAAGGTATACAAGTACAAGAAATCACTTTCTTCTAGTGCAAAACAATATGTAAAGAAATTAAGTAAGAATAATAAAAGGTTACCAAAGAAACAGATATGTGCAGTTTAACTTTTACCGTTATAAATATGATAGTCGTGAGTCTACAATCTAAAAATCTATACAACCATACAACCATCCATACACCCATCCGTACGTCCAGCCATACTTACCAACATCCGCATTTATTAAAATATATGTAGGATTTAATTTGAACCACGTACTCGTAGGTATGTAAAAATATATTGACCTTCCTGTACTACTCTCGTGTTTAGTCTATATTACCAAAAAGGACATGGCCGTGTTTGAAGATGCCGAGTCTATATATTCATGTCAATGCCGCCATATCATTCAAAGCATAACTTTTGGTGATTTGGCCGCCCATACTCGGGTAAATCGATTCTGTAGGGTGAAGAATACAAGCAAATAAAATGAAGTTTAAATAATTATTTACTAGATAAAAAGACGTTTATATAATAAAGATATACTCAGCTATATTGGGTTAGAGTCTGTACGATATCCAACGATTAGGAATAATTACTTTTATTCAATGAAACCGGACAAATGCGGTCGGACTGGTACGGAACCCTTCATGTTCCGTACCTTTTAGTATTTAGTGTTATATCGGCCACAGTTATGTATTAACATAATCGGTGAAAATTAAAAAGAAAGGGATATAGTCCTGTGACAGATGGACAGACAGCGGAGTCTTAGTAATACGAGTAGGGTCCTGTTTGCACCCTTTGGGTACGGAACCCTTAAAAGTGTTTTGCTTCTAAAAAGACCAAAGAACATTCTGAAGTAATAGTTTGAGGAATCCCGTTGCATGGACATTGGACGCGCTACTTTTCTTCACAATTTTTACTGGACAGTGCGCAACAACGTCAGAAGCGTCGCAAAGTGAAACTACATCACGATACGCCTGACAATATCTCGATGTGCCCAAGTGACTGAAAGGCAAAATCGACAAATAGGCTGCTTTCATCGATCTGCCCAACTTTACATTGAGGACATCTTGAAATGATTGGCATCAAGAAATGGCGGCATATCTTAAGGGTCGGCACCATGTAAACTGGGTTTGCGCGGGCAACAAGTTTGTACAGAAAGCGTTTGATTTAAGTCAAATAATGTAAACACATAGATAGAGGAAGAGTTGGGACAGTAGACGAAAAAAAGGATTTTTTTTAAAATATTTTGTAGTTTTCCTAAAAACAAGCATTGAATTTACCCAAAAACATGCAAAACGCACTTTGCGCGGGCAATAGTTATGGTTTAAGTAGAAAAGAGCACTAAGAAAATTACATACCTAGTTATAGGTGAATAGACTAGTAGACGAAAACCGTATTTTTTTAATTTTCATTCAGAAAAAGTAAGATAATTGTAAAGAAACCTGAAAGAAATATTTTAGAAAATCTTATTACAAACTGGCTTGTTTTTCTGCGTAAAGAAATATTCTAACAAGGGATTGCATATATTTTATAAAAATAAAGGCTATTTTGAAACATTATTCTTAATATATCATATTAATATATCATATATGATATTCTGTATCATTATGTTTTGGTGCAATAAAGATCTTAACTAACTAACTAACTTAATATTTGCTTACAATGGAATCACGCAATAATAAAAAAGTAATTTTAAAAATTGGATGTTTTGCTACGTTTTTGACAGAATTCTCTGAAATGGCGGCCATGTTTCCTCCATACAAATTCAGTTGCCCGCCGGGCGTTCAGGAAGGAGGCCGTGTCGAATTTTTCAAAAAAATCCATTTTAGAATTACGTAAAATTGCATTACAGTCTAAAATATTTCAATAAAAAACTATGTACAAACTGCCAAATTATGTCATACTTTTGCTACACTATGGTACAGTTTTGACATTTTGTTGACGTTCAAGCAAAGATGTAATGCTATCGCAGATACGGCATCGCACATTTTTTAAATTTTATTGAGAATTAAGTTAATGAAAAAAATAATTTCGTTTGATTTATTACCTATATTTTTTAATTGGCGATTAGGGTGAAAATCGGATTGGAACTTTCTCGGGTCGCGGAATCATATTAACTGTTTTTATAATAAAAGGTGCTTTTTAATTAGGGTTTTACAATTATTTTAAGGGGTGATTCAGTCTGAAATTTTGAACAACTTTTCCCCATGAATTTATATCAAAATACGAATTGAGATTATGCGTAATATATCGAAACACAGGCTATACTAGATCTATACTTCGCTAGGCAGGCAGGCTATAGTAGGCTATTTATCTATACTAATATTATAAAGAGGAAAGATTTGGTTGTTTGTTTGTTTGCATTACATGGCTTGTGTGCCCGAGTGACATAGGCTTTGTGTGTACCAAGGGCGAAGCCGGGGTGGACTGCTAGTATAGTATAATGATATTAAAATAACAGTCAAAAAAAAAAAAACTGCTTTTTCATACAAGTGTGCAGCCGCCTGGGAAATTTGTATAGGTACCGATTTTTTTGGTGTTTTTACTGTTTTTAGGGTTTCGCTTGTCTGTCTGTCCGTAAGTCACAGCCAATTTGCTACGAAACTATTAGAATGATTTAGTTGAGATTTAGTACCTACACTTATGTAACTTAGTGACCCAAAGATAGACGTATAACATAAATAAATGAAATTTAAAAAAGGGGGCCACTTATTGTGGGTAAATTAGACATTAAAAAAAAGTTTTGTTAACAAAATCGTGTGACATATCAAACGAAAGAACTTTTTATGACAATTTTAAACATATATATATATATAATTATTTCTTAGATCGGTATTTTTAAGTTATTTAAGAAAATGGGCGAAAATTGACCCCCCCCCCCCCTACTAAACTACTGGACCGATTCAGTTGAAATGTGGTGCACATAATGTAAATTAATGACCCAAAGACGGAAGTAAAATGTAGGTAAATGAATGAATGAATATCAAATGAAAGAGCATTTTATGATAATATTAAATATATTTTTTAGGTTGGTGTTTTAGAAGTTATTTTTAAAAATAAATAATATAAAATACCCTTATCTCCGAAACCACTGAGCCCAAACTTTTGAAAAATATACAGTTAATAGTTCTTTACCTATAGATTACAGGAAAACCTATTAGAAGATAAAAAATAAAAGGGTGCAATAATGCTAATTACTGCTTCATTAATCAATCAATTTTTTTAGCTGTTTTCTGAAAAAGATTTCTTTTTAGTGCTCTTTGTTGATTCGTTAAAAATATTGTACAAAATCAAACAGTCAAATCATTGATTGAGCACATACAGCTGCTAAGCCAAGACTGTTGATCTGTTCAACGTGCAATCCTTTTTTACCCTCCGTACTTACATAATAAGGTAAATAGAAGTGAAAAGTGTTACGCTTGCAGATGGTCGCTAAACGTATTGTTTCACAAATTCAAATGTGTACATTTTCTGTCAGTGGAATACAAAACGTGTAGTTTTCCAAGTCACCGCTCGCGTAAAATACTATTTGATTGTATTTTTGAGAACGTCCTGTCAGCGATAAGTAATATTGATTTACGCAGAAATATCATAAATTTCCCTTAAGGTTCCCTAAAATTTCAACTTAACCAAAATAAACCGGCCACGTGCCGTGACGGGCCACGTGCAGTGTAGGGTTCCGTAGTCAGTACCTACTTGTTTTATGTAAATAACAACTGCCTAACTTTAGGTCTGAATTCAGTCCATGATACTGAACAACTTTTACCGAGGAACAAACGAAATACGAAAAATTATTTTTGATCTCTTACACACAAGATTTGGCAAAATGTAATATTTATGTAATATATGTATGAAAATGTAAGGACAAATCACACTAATTAAGCTAGCCCCAAAGTAAGTTTTAAACTTGTATTATGGGATACTAACTTAATGATACTATATTTTAAGATAAAAACATATATAGATAAAACACCCAAGACCCAGGACAATTTGAAAAAGACCATTTTCTAACTTGCCCTGGCTGGGGCTCGAACCCAGAACCTCCGGATTAGCGGTCTAGCGTGTTAAGAATTACGCCACAAAGGTCGAATGGAAAGTGTGGTATATCCTTCAAATATTGTCGGCTCTTAGACGCGCGCGCCCTCTCACTTCCGCCACTCACAGCTTACTGAGCTGTTTATGACCGCACGTGCGCTAGAGATGACTTCCTTCTCTTTCACTCACATACACTACATCCCTTCCTTATTTTATTAGTTTTTTTTTTCAGTTTTTTCTTTTACTTCGTAAATTTATTATTACCACGACTTCTAATAACAAAATTAACAATCAACTTAATTTTCTCATTTATCACAGTGACAGCCGTTACAAGACTTCTAGTAATTGTTATCAAACTTCAGCAAACGGGCGCTACACATACAAAACTTCAGATTACGGGCGCTACCGGTACAAACCTCCAATCACGGGCGTCACCCGTATAAAACTTCAGACTGCGGGCGCCACCCGCATAAACCTTCAGTAATTGGGCGTCACCCGTATAAAACTTCAGTAAACGGGCGTCACCCGTATAAAACTTCAGTAAACGGGCGTCACCCGTATAAAACTTCAGAATACGGTCGTTACCCGTATAAACTTCCAATTACGGGCGTCACCCGCATAAAACTTCAGATTACGGCCGTTAGCCGTACAAACTTCCAATTACGGGAGTCACCCGTATAAAACTTCAGATTACGGGTGTTACCCGTAAAAACTTTCAATACGGCATTTGACTCAATTTATTTATTTCTTTGCATTTTAAAAGTTACATAATCTGAAACCGAAAACAATTTTTTTTTCCTGCACAAAAATAAGTAAGTTTCAGTTTGGAAAGGGAAACTGTCAAGTTACAGAAAAAGGATGCACGTACTGCTGTATGACGTCACTGCTATTAGGTTTCGCGGGTACGAAAGTGATAGCGAGATGTCCTCACCACGCTCCCACTTTTCTTCATACCAATATATAAAATGCTAACTACTACTTCATTTATCAACCAATTTTCGTGCTGTTTTCGAGATAAGATTTCTTTTTAGTGATATTTCTTGTTTCGAATTAAATATTGTCCAAAAACAAACACATTCAAATACCCTATTACGGGCGTTACCCGTACAAACTTCCAATTACGGGCGTCACCCGTATGACTTACATATATCACACACTTCAGTAAACGGGCGCTACCCGAATAAAACTTCATATTACGGGCGTTACCCATACAACTTCTGATTACGGGCGTCACCGTATGACTTCCATATTATATCACACTCTGACATATTTACATTGCATTACAACATGTACTCGACTCATACAGGTATCACCGGTAATTTAGTCTATAAAACAGACCATGTTCTCCTTTGCATGAGCGTAATTTCTTGATACAATATTAAACGATCTACATTGGTCTAGTAGTATGTATTAAACCATCATGTAACTCACATAATGTACCAACCCATTTTTTATTTATTTATTTATTCTTTATTGCACAATAAAATAAACGTACAAGTGGCGGACCTAATGCCATATGGCATTTTTTATTTATTTATCTTAATTAGTTTCTTAATTAATTAATCTGAGATAGATACTTCATCATGAACCGACCCGGAATTGAACCTGGCCCGTAGATCCAATGCAATTTTTTTTATTATACCTTAAAATATAAATGTATTAGTTAAGTCTTGGACATATTTTTCAATAGTGCTTAGACGACTTCATAAGTGAGTACTTATAACAATAACAAAAAACAAACGCCGACCGTTTCTGCAATGCCCAACCTTAACCACAGAATAAGTACTAGTATTCACGCACAGAAGTCTCACTCAGCACAGAAACTCAATGAATCATCCACTCAATGTTGCTAGCGGTATGATTCAAGCTCACGAGGTTTAGCTCACATCAGAACCCAGCACCCCCTCGTTCAGACACCCAGAAATCCATTGCAGGCCAATCTCATTTCCATTACTCTGGACAAACGATTCGTATAACCGAATTTACCACTTGGAGTGGTTGCCACACGCACAGTAATAATTTAGGTACGTTTTCGATACCCAAACGGGAAGTGACAGAGGCCTGCCTTAACCTTGAATCGCTTAGGCAGTAAATAATAACCTACAGCATAAACAAACAGATACGGTGCGGTCAATAGGCAATTTTATGATTTTTCAAAATCTATTTTATTGTGGTCCTAATGTATCTTTAAGTCAACTGGTATTTAAATTTCCTTAAAATCATTATTTTAGCGTCATTCCGCTAAATGCTAAAAATTAATTTATAAATTACACAAAACATACTTGCACAGAAACAACAGCAGCCATCATGGTGACTTCATACCAGTAGTAACAAATGCTAGATTGTAAACTTTTCATCAGTAATGTCAGTATTATTTGTATTGTTTTAATATATATCTTTTTAATGAAATGTAGGTACTTACTTTTGTGAAATATTTCTGCATTCAGCAGAAAATAAGTCAGTAATAAAAGCATAGAACTTTGCTATCATCACCGTGCCGATTTTTTCTTTCCACTTATAGTAAACGGACGACTAGTGTTATAAATCGTGTGCAATGCCATCCTAAAGTCCAAATAATTAAATATATCTGAAGTCACAATATAAAGAAATATCACTTAATCACTGCTTACCTATCAGGTCCGATTCTGATAGTTTAACGTCACTTATAAAAATAAAATGGCAGTCAACGTTTTTGTTTACTTGACATACAGATAATAAACGTGCGATTTTGTTTTTTAAACTTAAAAATAAAAAAATTAACACTGTGTTCATGTTTCGTAAAAACTTTCTGAATAACATTATTTATTAAAACTTGTACTACAAATTTTATTAGTTATAAATTTTTTTTTTTTCAATAAACCCGTTTACATTTTTTTTTATTAATAATATATTAATACTATTTGCAGTTTATCCTCGTCGCCAAAATGTGGTATATCCTTCAATATTGTCGGCTCTTACACGCGCGCGCCCTCTCACTTCCGCCACTCACAGCTTACTGAGCTGTTTACGACCGCACGTGCGCTAGAGATGACATAATGCTTCCTTCTCTTTCACTTACATACACTACAGAAAGCAAACATTTTCTTTTCATATTTAATTATGTGTTCCTTAGGAAAAGTTGTTCAGTATCATGAACTGAATCCACCTTAAATTAGTTTTAGTACAGGGAGACGTTATATACTATTGCCGTGATTTTTTTTTAAGTGTCCATATACAACCGTTTAACTGACAGAGAGGGGAGACACATGATTTTTACAAAAATTTGCAATCAAAAACCAAATATTTCACAAATGGATTGCTAAAACTTAAAAGGGTGTTCTTAATCTTACAATATTTTCGAAAGACCTATTCAACGACGTCTCACACCACAATTTTTTTTTTTAAAGTTATTATTACCACATATCCATGCCCATGCCCAATTACAGCTTTCTAGTACTAATAGTCTATGAGTAAAACTGGGGACAGACAGACAGACATGACGAAACTATAAGGGTTTCTTGTTTACTACGGAACCCTAAAAAGCTGCGTGAAACGAAACAGATTCTCTATTCTAAGGGTTCTTTGTCATTTGCGCTTTAACAAATTTCAAAATACGAGTAATCAAAACCACTTGTGCAAATATTTAGCTCCACTTCGCATACGATAAATTCAAAAATTGATAGATGAATGACCTTGCTTTTACAGCTTAAGCAACTTCTAGCTTGGTCACAGTTAGAATGAGTGACCGTGCTTTCAATCTTAATGTAGTCCAAGTCAAATGTTGAGATACTTATGAATAAATTTCAGTTTTCTCTACCTTCATAACTTGGCAGCTATTTAAATTTCAATTGTTTTGTCGGAATTTGAACTTGGCATTTTTACATTTATGTTTTTTATGGGATAAAATAAACACCCAAGAACCAGGACAAATTAAAAAAGGCCATTTACCAACTTGCCCTGACTGGGAATCGAACCCAGAACCTCCGAGTGACGGACGTGTTAAGGAATCGCCACGGAGGCCGACTAATAAATTGAAAAAGTAATAAATTTTACGCTAGATTCGAATAACTATACTGGATTTTTTAGAAAGTGCTATATGAATTTCACATATATTTAAACTTGCTTTTTAACGTCTTGCATTCACGCACACTACTGTATTTTCGACTGATAGCCTGTCTACTAAAGTGTGTACATTATAATGACGTCTACCAAGGCCTTAATTCAGAAATAATAATTCAAACAAAATAATTCTTTGATTTGAAAATTTTAATAAGTATCGCGGACTGAAAGTCTTGACGAAAAGAAAAAAGTAAGCTGTATACTAATTCTACATTACAATTTATGATTACCTACATCTATTGTCCCGTTTACACATTATTAACTCTATGCAACTTCATCTTGACATTTTTATCCCCCTAGCGGGAAAATTTTGCATATTTCAGAGCCAAATCTGACCACGTGGCTTTGTGCATACGGTCCTTAATCTGCCCAATTAAACGATTGGCCTACGATACGACATCTACAAGCTTATTTTTAATTAAGTACAAATATTTTAAGGGGTGATTCACTTCATCGTTTTGAACAATTTTTCCCATGAAATGTAAATCGAAAATAGGAAAAAGAATTTTCACTTTCCATATAAATCGAAGTAGCCACGTGATGACGTAATACGTGACGAATAAATAAATAATAAGTGATATACATTTATTGGGAAAAGTGGTTCAAAATGGGTTTACTACATGATGGAGTAAATCACCTCGTAAAATATCTGAATACAAATATTAAAATTAGTTCAGGTTTTTTTTCTTTGTGTAGGTATGTTCCTCAGGAACTTCTCCGTTTTAGAACCGATTTGTAGAATAATGTTTATATTGGAAAGACTCCTCAAATATAAAGTAGTGTCGCTGGCGGCAGGTGAACATCACGTACGGGCGCACCACCAAGACGTTCTGCGGCACGCCCGAGTACCTGGCGCCCGAGGTGCTGGAGGACACGCACTACGGGCCCGCCGTGGACTGGTGGGGCGCGGGCGTGGTGCTGTACGAGATGGCGTGCGGCCGCCTGCCCTTCTACAACCGCGACCACGACGTGCTGTTCGCGCTCATCCTGTCGGAGGAGGTGCGCTTCCCGCCCAAGCTGTCGGCCGCGTGCCGCGCGCTGCTGGCGGGGCTGCTCACGAAGGAGCCGGGCGCGCGCCTGGGCGCGGGGCCCGACGACGCGCTGGAGATCATGCACCACCCGTTTTTCGCGACGGTGGACTGGAACGACCTGGTGGCCAAGAAGATCCCGCCGCCCTTCAAGCCGCAGGTGGACTCGGACACGGACACGCGCTACTTCGACTCCGAGTTCACCGGCGAGAGCGTCGAGCTGACGCCGCCCGAGCACGACGCCGGGCTCGCGCTCATCCGGGAGGAGCAGTTCGCGCAGTTCTCCTACCAGGTAATTATCCCCTTCCGAACATCTCTGCAGTTCTCCTACCAGGTAATTATCCCCTTCCGAACATCTCTGCAGTTCTCCTACCAGGTAATTATCCCCTTCCGAACATCTCTGCAGTTCTCCTACCAGGTAATTATCCCCTTCCGAACATCTTTGCAGTTCTCCTACCAGGTAATTATCCCCTTCCGAACATCTCTGCAGTTCTCCTACCAGGTAATTATCCCCTTCCGAACATCTCTGCAGTTCTCCTACCAGGTAACTATCCCCTTCCGAACATCCCTGCAGTTGTCCTATCATGTAAGTAAAGTTGTGCAATTTTCTGTGAATGTAACTCGTCAAATCAAATCAAAATAGTTTATTCATCTCTGTAGTTACAGCACTGGATTAGCGATCAGGGATTTATTGTAAGAAAACACATGCCTGTGTTAGAAATCCCTGCTCTCCTTACAAATGTATTGTTATATCCAAACATAAACTTAAAGTTAAAAAAAAATGAAAGACAAAGTATTTTTTATAATATTTTTAAGTAGTTATTATATCTAATTTAAAAACCTCCCAATGTATACCACCAATGTATACCACCAATTTATTTCACCTTTAATAGCTATACCACAGAAGACACTAAGAGTATACAGAACGGAATCTCCTAAGGTCCCTTGCAATATACGTCCCCGTTCCCCGTCCCCGCACCTCTCACCCGAAATTTTCGAAGGAAATTTTCACCACATTTACGAGTTAACAATTTATTTTAAATGAGGGCGCCACTTCAACATCATTTGCTTATAACTTCACCTTAAACTTATTTTCCATATTATTCCACGATCATATTTGTATTGTAGACCAATTTAACGTACTAAAACTTTTACAATTCAAATCTGCCTGCTCCTTACGGCGTTTTTAGGTTTTCAAACAAAATACATCAAGGTCAAAGACCTTATCTTTTGACTCCTTTTATCTCACGACTGAATCAATGTAAAGACAAGGCCAACATATAAAAACCATAAACAATCAATCTGTTCATCATTCTCTTAACTAGGCAATGCCTAAGCTACGACATGGTAAAGATAAATCTGTTAGTGCAAACAACATTTTTAGCTAGGCTGTTCTTAGGCTTAGGTGTATCTTAACTAGGACAAGCCTAACTAACGTTTAGTGCAAACGGGTGTTAGTGTCATCTGTGGCTATACCATAGGCCGGAATCTCCTAAGGTACGCGCAATAAGCGTCCCCGTTCCCCGTCCCCGCACCTCTCCCCCGTTTTCGCCTCGATGACTCACGTTGGCCGTCAAGAGCCGGGGGAGAGGTGCGGGTGCGGGGAACGGGGACGCATATTGCGCGTACTCCTATCTCCTAAGGAGATTCCCTTCTGTTTACTCTTACTGTATTCTGTGGCTATACTAAGCTGAATGTTTGTGTTTGAGGGGGTGTGTGTGTGTGTATGTATGATATAATATACAGGGTGACTTTTTTAACACCAGCCAAATTTTTGGAGCAAGTATAGTCCATGATACTGAACTAATTTCTATAAAAAAAGTTATAAAAATCGATAAAAAATTTTCGTTCTTCCATACAAAATCCGTTTAGCTGAGCGCTGATTTGTATGGGAAGGCGAATTTTTATTTTATTTTTCCGTTAATTGTTTTTATGGAAAGTAGTTCGGTATCATGGACTGGACTTGCTCCAAAAATTTTGGCTGGTGGTTAAAAAGTCATCCTGTATATGATATTTATGCAACTGTGGTATAATAAGAGGTATTAAAACACGTTGTTGTTGTTGCAGGACATCTGCTCGTCTGCGCACTCCGCGTTGTCGCACCTGTCGGTGCAGTCCGCGCTGCAAGACAAGCGACACTAGCGCCGCCCGCCCGCGCTGTCGGTGCAGTCCGCGCTGCAAGACAAGCGACACTAGCGCCGCCCGCCCGCGCTGTCGGTGCAGTCCGCGCTGCAAGACAAGCGACACTAGCGCCGCCCGCCCGCGCTGTCGGTGCAGTCCGCGCTGCAAGACAAGCGACACTAGCGCCGCCCGCCCGCACTGTCGGTGCAGTCCGCGCTGCAAGACAAGCGACACTAGCGCCGCCCGCCCGCGCTGTCGGTGCAGTCCGCGCTGCAAGACAAGCGACACTAGCGCCGCCCGCCCGCGCTGTCGGTGCAGTCCGCGCTGCAAGACAAGCGACACTAGCGCCGCCCGCCCGCGCTGTCGGTGCAGTCCGCGCTGCAAGACAAGCGACACTAGCGCCGCCCGCCCGCACTGTCGGTGCAGTCCGCGCTGCAAGACAAGCGACACTAGCGCCGCCCGCCCGCGCTGTCGGTGCAGTCCGCGCTGCAAGACAAGCGACACTAGCGCCGCCCGCCCGCGCTGTCGGTGCAGTCCGCGCTGCAAGACAAGCGACACTAGCGCCGCCCGCCCGCGCTGTCGGTGCAGTCCGCGCTGCAAGACAAGCGACACTAGCGCCGCCTCCCACTCCGCCCCCACACTGATTGACTGACTAATCTTCCACAATGAAAGATACTTCATGTCTAAACTGACTTTGAGTGAAGGAAAGTGTATGGAAGAAATCAGATTCGAGAATCTCTGTTGACGTCTGTCTGACAAGTAAGTCTAGAAACGGTTTTTATGTTAGTACTGGCGACGATCCTCCCAGCGACGTCAAAATAGGTTTGCAGTTATCACTAGCCATAGACGTTGGCGCCTACATTTTAACTTATTAATCGATCCGTAAACGTCTTGAATCTGATTTCTTTTTTAATCAGAGATCATGTAAGTTTATAATAGTGCATTGTCCCTGAGCTGGGCTGTGGAGGTACCGGCGACACCACGCGCATTTGGTCCGGCCTCGCGGCCGTGTAGACACGTACAGTTATATAGCTGTGTAGACACGTTGGTACACAGTTATATAGCTGTGTAGACACGTTGGTACACAGTTATATAGCTGTGTAGACACGTTGGTACACAGTTATATAGCTGTGCAGACACGTTGGAACACAGTTACATAGCTGTGCAGACGCCTTGGTACACAGTTATATAGCTGTGCAGACACGTTGGTACACCGTTATACAGCTGTGCAGACGCCTTGATACACAGTTATATAGCTGTGCAGACACGTTGGTACACAGTTATACAGCTGTGCAGACGCCTTGGTACACAGTTATATAGCTGTGCAGACACGTTGGCACACAGTTATATAGCTGTGCAGACGCCTTGGTACACAGTTATATAGCTGTGCAGACACGTTGGTACACAGTTATATAGCTGTATAGACACGTTGGTACACAGTTATATAGCTGTGTAGATACGTTGGTACACAGTTATATAGTTGTGCAGACACGTTGGTAGACAGTTATATAGCTGTGCAGACACGTTGGTACACAGTTATATAGCTGTGTAGACACGTTGGTACACAGTTATATAGCTGTGTAGATACGTTGGTACACAGTTATATAGCTGTGCAGAAACGTTGGTACACAGTTATATAGCTGTGCAGACACGTTGGTACACAGTTATATAGCTGTGTAGACACGTTGGTACACAGTTATATAGCTGTGCAGACACGATGGTACACAGTTATATAGATGTGTAGACACGTTGGTACACAGTTATATAGCTGTGCAGACACGTTGGTACACAGTTATATAGTTGTGTAGACACGTTGGTATACAGTTATTTGGCTGTGCAGCTGCTTTAAGGGTGAATTATTTTTTAATGATACTGAACAACTTTCCCCAAAAAACATATCTAAATATGAAATGAAATATATCATATGAAATTAATGAAAAACAATCGTTGGCATCCCATACAAAACTGGTATGGGATGATAAAAAAAATATTTTTATTGCTTATATTCCAAGTTAACCGATCGGCTGATCCGATTTTAGTATGGAAAGCAAACAACCTTGGGGAAAAGTTGTTTATTATCATGGACTAAATAAAATTCACTCTTTAAATAGTTTCAGTATATATTGTAAGACGTTAAACAGCTGTACAGCGACAGCCTTACAGCTACACAGCCGCAGCCCCGGCGGCAGTCCGGCGCGAGGAGACCGAACGATGACGAAGCTCTGTATTTCCTTTTTGTATATATTAAAGTTAGGATTAACGATCGCTGCTTGTTTTATTTCTTCTCCAGCTTATCAACCTTGCCCAGAACATACATTGTCTCCCTCCGTGTCAGAACTACTGTCGAAAGGTACAACTGGTAGTATCATTTGTGCTGCACGCAATTCATTTGGCGAAAGAACAACATCCTATTTACGAGTGCTGTTTGATATGTACCCGTTTATGGAAAAAAAAAACATTTTTTATATACATTTATTATAATATGCATTTATTTTTCTACGTAGTCACCTTTTTACTCTACACATTTGTTCCACCTATACTCAAGCTAATAAACCATCCAAAAAGTATGATTTTGGAAAGTCATTAAAATAGGCCTCTGTGGCGGCAATGACTTCGTCATTTGATCCAAATTGCTTGCCACCGAGCCATTTTTTTAGGTTGGGAAACAAAAAGAAATCGCATGGGGCCAAATCAGGAGACAATAGTTCGTAGCGTAACTGTGCTAATTAAGCCGTCACAACTCTGGACGAATGAGCCGGGGCGTTGTCGTGATGAAACAGTACTTTTTTCTTTTTTATATGGGGTCGTTTGTCCTTTAACACGGCGTCAAATTCATCCAATAAATTGGTATGTACTGCCCTGTTATTGTTTTTCCCTTTTCTAAATAGTCAATATGTATAATACCCTGCGAATTCCAAAAAACGGTCGCCATGACCTTTCCAGCCGATGGGACGGTTTTTGCTTTCTTTGGAGCAGGTTCACCCGGTAAAATCCACTGCTTCGACTGCTCTTTCACTTCCGGGGTGTAGTGGTGGACCCACGTTTCGTCCACGGTCACGAAACGATGCAGAAACTCCTTCGGGTTACGTTTGAACACGGCCAAACACTGCTCCGAAGTAGTCAGTCGGTTCCGTTTTTGCTCCTCCGTGAGTAAACGCGGCACCCACCTCGCCGATACTTTCTTCATACCCAATTTTTCTTCTAATATGTGTTGTACCCTCTCGATTGAAACATTTACAGCATCAACGATTTCTCAAAGTTTAATTCGGCAGTCGGCTAAAACGATATTTTCAATTTTCTTAACCATATCGTCTGTAGTCACCTCAACTGGCCGGCCTGGGCGATCCTCATCAAAGACGGTTGTTCTCCCCCGCTTAAACTCGTTATACCAATATCTGACGGTTGTCATAGAAGGAGCACATTCATGGTAAACCGCTTGCATTCTTACTTTTATTTCATCACATGTTTTTCCTTCCAAAAATAAGAATCTAATTACAGACCGATACTGTTCTTTCTCCATTTTAACAATTTTAAGTTCACGCCTTCACTGAATCGTTGCCAAATGAGAAAAAAAAGAAAAGAATGCCATTTTTTTTTAATTTTTCCGCCTCTGAAAAATGGCTTAGAAAACGGGTACTTATCAAACAGCCCTCGTAATTCCACGCTTTATCAATGATTTAGAATTATCATTAAAACAAAGCATAACAAAAAAAATATATAAAAAAACAACTTATGTTGCAATTCAATTCAATTCAAAATATCTTTATTATCATAGGATATTTATAATATCTCTTAATAATAGTCACTTTGTTTTGTTTTGCACAAAATATGTTGACGTCAAATCGTTACTTACAGCTAAGTTTACGCCGCTTCCTAGGCGCAAGTGCAGAAGAAGCGGCAACAAACTGCACTGCACGTTTTCTTCAAAGACGTCAACTAACAAACTAAAAACTTAAATTAGTTATATGGATGGACAGAGATTACATTGTTTGTTATGTCATAATTAAATTGAATTATAAGAATTACGAAATTTAAAATAATGTCAATTTGTAAATTTAGTATACATGTACCAATGTACCTAAATTATGACATGTCTAAGTATACAAACCTTTAAGAGGGACCCGCGCCAAGCTCAAGCCAGACCTTTTTGTCTTTAAGATAGTCATTGGTCCTATAATAAGCCTTCTCACAAAGTACTTTCTTTACATAAGCTTTGAATTTTCTGTCTATATCAAGTACCGAATCTGGCAATTTATTATAAAAAAGTATACACTTCCCCATAAAAGACTTACTGACTGTATTCAGCCTGTAATACGGGCTAACTAAGTCATTTTTATTACGTAAATTTCTATCTGTAAAATCACTCACTTCATTGAACATGGAAATATTTTTCCTTACATACATTATATTTTCAAATATGAATTGTGATGCAAACATATCACAGCTTACTCTCTAGCCCGCACAGTTATTCTGTGCTCACAGGGCTTACCGTCCAGGTCAAGTACAGCATCATTATAACGAATGGGTCAGGTGATCCGCATATAATGATCGTATCTGAATGAGTCATGGCTACGCCTAGTCACAGCTACATAACTACGAATATTCACGAGTTTTATTATTTAAACTGCCCACTTGGCGCCTCACGCCACGTGTTAACTATTATTACGACATATAGGTACAATACTTTTCTTTCTCCTTCGAAGAATCAAAGCCACTCAAAGCAGACTGACTCAAGAACTGATTTGCAACTGCAAGAACACTTGTAATAGGAGGGGACTTGCAACAACTTCACACCATTACTCACTAATCAAAAAAAGTATGAATAATAGTTAATTTCTAAGAAAGGGTACATTTTATATTTTACAATTCATAATTATAATTCACAAGATTAATTACATTGATTTATAACTAATATTACAATTGTAACCATATTTGTTAGTCTAGTGAAGTACTCAATTGACAGTTCAGTATCAAGTTATGTTTTGCAAATACATTTCCATTAATTATTTACATTCATAAATTTTATTTTAATAAATGATGAATTCTCTCAACTAATAATAATTAAATTTAAATAAAAATATTATTTTCTTCTTATCTAAGAGCTTAAGGTGAAGATATAGGCAAATGGCCTTGAAGTGTGAAATAAATTGTTAACTTGTAAATATGGTGATAATTTCTATATTGCTCTACGTCATGCACTAGATAGCCCTTTAAATTATTTTATGAACTGTCGTTGAAACTATTATTGGTGATCCGTTAACTTTAAAACTTGCTGTGGCCACTTTTGGCGGAGGCAAGTTTATAAGCTAGACGGACTAATGTAAATACTTTCAACGGTGGTTCATAAAATAATTTAAAGGGCTATCTAGTGCATGACGAAGAGTAATATGGAAATCATCTCCATATTTACGAGTAAACAATTTATTTCAAATGAGGGCGCCACTTCAAGGCCATTTGCCTATATCTTCATCTTAATGGCTCTTGTCGGTGGAGTATGCGCCAAACTTAATTAAATGACATTTCCATACTCCATTTTTGGAGAAGAGTAGTGTGGTGGTTTCTCCATTTGCCTTCCACACCGTGGTAAAAATATTTTTGCTCATCATAAAATTACAAATTGCTTATTCTTCTATTTTAATTCCGGGGATGAGTCATACCTACCAGTAGATCCAGTACTCAACACTTTGGAAAAATTAATGAATACCTATATATTTAACACTTAGTAAAAGGTTAAAAACAATTGTAAAACCAATTTTCAATTTGTAAAACTATTACGCCCATGATAAATATGTAGGCTCACTCAGTTCTCCCAGAAGGGCGCCGGATCTTCGAATATAACAAGTTTACGAATGTCCTAGTTTTAATAAAAACTGTCTAAAGTTAGTCTTTTCATTTTAAATTGTCAAGGGCCGTAATTAAAAAATTACAAATGATTATTTGTGCCTTGTGCTCACTCAATCTTCAAGCTATCGTAAGGCCCGGGCCCGCTATTCCTATGAACCATGTATATAACCGCATATCAATATATGATGTAAACTTTGGAAAGGATTTAATGTCATTTAAAACAAACCCCTTGTGTAAGTTAATTTTTTTTACAGTTGCTCACTCAATCACTTTTTTGGAAAGTAAAAAACATTAATATCGTTATGTTAGTAAACATTAAATACTTATGTAAATATTTAAAATTTTAGTAAAAAATGTTTATTAAATATTCGTTAATATACATTTGATTTGATATACAGTTATTGTATACGCACATGTCGGCTGCACGCGGCTACACACGATGTACTTAGGTCGCGTGTGAGCACTTACATTTTACAGATACACTATCACGTCTTTATCCCTAACGGGGTAGACAGAGCCAAGGGCGGTAAAGCCCAGGCCACTGTTAGCGTAATGGTGGGCATAAAGGTGGAAAAGGGAAATCATAATAGTGATGGGTTGCTAACCGCATCGCCTATTCATATGATTCAGATTCTCGCCCATTTCCTCGATCGGCTTTTACGATCTGCACGGGAAGAGAAGTAGCTAGTACATTCTATGTTTTTTCTCTTCTCCCAGACCAGCAAAGAAGAAATTAACATTTTAAATCTAATTATAGCAATCAAATGAGACACTATCTAGCAGCGATCGAGAAAGGACCCGTCACACCCAGCTCTACAACATGTGAATAACCAACAATAAACCAGCTTCTACGTGACGTGGTCTAATGTCTCCATACCATCGACAACAACTCCTCTTCAAGTATGGCGTGGGCCTAGGTGACAAACAAAGCCTGCGCCGTACATATTCCTTCGAGCCGGATGGATTTCGGACCCTTTTGCGATACCTAGCGAATCGGTTCACTGACCTCCCAAGCGGGTCTCACCAGTGGAATTGAAAAGGCGCATTATCGCAGGGTATGTACGAGCCATGCTCGCACATGTCGGCTGCGCGCGGCTACACACAATATAGGTCGCGTGTCAGCTGTTTTTACATTACATTTTACATCAATTACGAGTACTTAATTAGATACCAACAATGAGACACTATCGATAAAGGACCCGTCACACCCAGCTCTACAACATGTGAAATACCGACCTTAAACCAGTTCCTACGTGACGTGGTCTTGTGTCTCCATACCATCATCACCAACCAACATCAACATCTCTTCGGTGTATGGCGAAGGCCTAGGTGAAAACATTAGCCTGCGCCATACAAGGGTGTCCCAAGTAATTTTTTTAAAGAATAAATTGAAAACAAATTATGTACGTATATTTTTTTTCCCGACTGCGGCAAAGTTGAAAAGGAGGGTTATATGTTTGACCTGTATGTATGTCCCTACAATTCTATGTAGGTACCCTCGTAACTACTAATCGGCTACACTGATTTTAAAATTATACTTAGATGGTTAGATTCGTCTTAACAACTAGAGTGTCAAAGGCTATATTAAAATTATTGGAAATAAAAATGGCGGATTTTTTACGCCAAATTGCGCGGCGTAAATTAATATTTTCTTTTCAAAACCTATCGAGGGGTATCAAATTAAAAGATTTCATTCAAGGATTACGAAAATATATGCAACTTATATGTTGAATAAAATAATAAATTTGGAGTGAGAAATGGTAAAAAACAACATACTTACTTATAATATGTATGACTCTATGTTCCCTCGTAACTACTAAACGGCTAAACCGATTTCGTTAAATTAAACGTGATTAGATTTGACCTAACCACTAGAGTGCCATAATAGGCTATATTTTAGGCGGCAAATTGCGCGGCATAAAAATCTTTTCTTTCCGAAACCTATATAAGTATCGAGTTTGGTATCAAATTAAAAGATTTTATTCAAGGGTTACAAAAGTATATTCAACTCATATGTTTAAATGAAATTTAGAATAAGAAATTCTAAAAACAACATATGACACGCTTCGATACCAAGCCATTGAATTAAGTATACTATATTACTAGTTGAAATCATTGTACCTACCATGCGTATTCCCGGTTGCGTCCTTATGCTACCTAGGCATAGGCCGCATAGGGGAGTTTGTTTGTTTGAAATATAATATAATAATTAAATATTGTTTTAAAATTCGTATTTCATTTGTTTTAACATCATTTGTTTGAGTTTCTACATTGATATAACAACAACTATGGACAAATTGAAAATTCGCGGTATTTACGAGTTCCACCGTGGCACCAGTGCTGCAGAAACGACTCGAAGAATTAACGACGTGTATGGACCCGGCACCGCTAACGAACGAACGGTGCGTTTTTGGTTTCAACGTTTCCGTTCTGGAAATTTCGATTTACACAATGAGCCTCGTGGACGACCTGATACTCAAGTGAATAACGAAGAATTGAAGACGATAGTGGAAGCGGATCCATCTCAAACCACTTCTGAATTAGCAGCAGCCTTCGGCGTAAGTGACAAAACGATACTTATCCACTTGCGCCAAATCGGAAAAATTAAAAAACTCGAAAAGTGGGCACCGCACGAATTGACTGAAGCAAACCAACAAACACGCGTTGCTTGCTACGTATCTTTGCTTAATCGCTACAATAATGAGAGGATTTTGAACCGTATCGTGACTTGTGATGAGAAATGGATCCTGTACGACAATCGGAAGCGATCATCACAATGGCTTGACCCTGGAGAACCGGCAAAACCTTGCCCTAAGCGAAAACTGACCAAAAAGAAGATTCTGGTTAGTGTTTGGTGGACCAGTGCTGGTGTTATCCACTACAGCTTCGTGAGATCAGGCCAGACGATTACTGCAGACTTGTATTGCCAACAATTGCAAACAATGATGGAAAAGCTCGCCATTAAACAACCGAGACTGATGAATTGCTCTAGCCCACTGCTCCTTCAGGATAACGCTAGACCACACACTGCACATCAAACGATCGCCAAGTTAGAGGAGCTGCGACAGGAACCTCTGCGTCACCCATACTTTCCAGATCTTGCCCCAACCGATTACCACTTTTTTCAAAATTTGGATAACTTTTTACAAGGAAAAAATTTCAAATCTGATGAGGCAATCAAAACCGCCTTCAAACAGTTCACAGACTCTCGCTCCCAGGATTTTTTTTCCAAAGGTATCAATGATCTGCCTATAAAATGGCGGAAGTGTATCGATAACAACGGCGCATACTTCGATTGATTAATTTCATTAAAAAAAACTTGTTGCACTTTTTTGATACTGAACGGCAATTTCATATGTAAGGACCTAATATATACGTATATACATATAAATAGGTACATAAACATACATATTGTACCTAAATAAAAACTCTGAAATGAAAGCTTAACTATCTGAGGTGACAAGAGAGGATCCAAGGAGTTTAGATTTAAACGAGTTTAGCGATAAGTAGTAATAGTAGTAGTAGATAAGTAGCGGTAAGTAGTGCTGTTATATCACGCATTCGGGTTTTTTGTTTTTTAAGTATCTAATGACTTGTTATTCAATATAGTTAGGTACGTACCTATTAATAACAATGAAAATTATTATTACGAACAAACGTTAATATTCTATTATTATTGCACGCCTCATAAGCGGAGCGTTGAGGTAGTGCTCTACTCTCGCTTAACAAAAATCAAGTGATATTTCGAACTAAAAATGTCGGTATTTATTTCTTATCGTACTTGTAGAATAATATTTACACACAAATGTCAAGAAAAAACACTAGTTTCAACAGTCATGGTATTTTTAAAGGACATTTTGTTCTTTAAAATAATAAAACAAGTGTTTAAGAAAATTATTTTGTGTGTCGACGTGTGTCGGGATGTATGGAAACTGGCGTGGTCAAGATAACGCCCGAAAAACTTAACAAATCGAACCCTTCTTTTTTTCATACGCTTAAGTATTATCTAAAACTAAGTCCTTTCGAAAATCACGGTCTAATTAAAAGTAGTTTAATTATAATTAGCAATAAACTGAAATCCACCTATCGTTGGTATATCTAAATCTATGTATATAAGGTTCGTTGACATTGACAATTTTTTTTTTTACGGCGTTTAGCATCTGCCTTTTAGCCATTCTTAATTTCCATTCTTTTTCTGGATACAATGTTAATCTTTTAATTTTTCTTTTCTTCTTGACATTGACAATACATGCGCAGTACCTTTCTTTTCTGTGTGGGCAATGGCGCGAAGATTTAAAAGTAAATTTTTTATTTTGTTCATAATACACCGATAAATATGCAATATTCAAGTTCTGTTTTTTTTTGTGAAAATTGAGTGACCGCTATGAGGCGTGCACTTTTGGATTTTCCATACTTTTTTTTCTTCTTTAATTCAATTTTAATATTATACAATGGCTTTAACTGTCAATAAGAATATTAAAGTTTGTTCATTATAATAATTTTCATTGCTGTTAATAGGTACATTGAAAAAATATATACGTTCAGAATTTGTTTTAATTTTATTCTGTAAAAAAATACGTTTGGACACCCTGTTCTGTATAGTTTTATACAAACAATGAATTACGTATATCAGACGGCAGTCGCTCTGTGTAAAAACCAGTAACCTCGTCAAATCGCCTAGGTTAGGTAGTGGACCCCGGGCTCTGAAGCGTTACTGCTGACGATGCAACCGGGAATACGCTCGGATGATGAATGAATTACGTAGGAATATATTTCTAAAAGTAAATGAAAGTATCAAAATGTAGGTATATTAACTTATATTTAATAAACATTTTTTACTAAAATGTTAAGTGTTTAGTAACCTAACGATATATATGTTTTTTATTTTCCAAAACTGAGAGGATTGACCCACTGAGCATGAAACTTACAGAAAGTTTTTAGCAAGTTAATCAACCTCCCATATGAACGTTTAAAAATAAGGCTCCTAGGGACAGTACCTACATAGATTTAAATTTACAATGAAAGTTATTTAACATGTAGTAATGGATGTAGCGCCAACATTACATATAAAAGTTTATTTTAAAACTTTGAGGCAACTTAGATTCATAAACTTATTGTAAGGTACATTAATAACATGGCTGCAATATAATTATTATAACATTGCAGATGAAACGTTGCAGCAATCTATATGTAACAACGTGCATTATGGAACATTTCTATTACTTTGCAAAAGAAACATATTGAAATGTTTCATAATATTAATGCAGCAACGTACTTCATGCAAGGCATAAAATTTAAAGTTCTAGGAACCTTGCAATTTCAATGTTGTTGTAACTTAGATAAAATACATTGCTGGAACGTTTCAAACTAAAGTTATTGAAACTTTCAATACAATTATTACAGCAATTTACAACCTGCAACATATATTTTTAAAGCACTGACACATTTTATATGTTGTAACTTAGATAAAAGACATTGCTATGATTTTGCAAACTAAACTTATTGAAATGTTACGTATCTAATATTTATTCTAGCAACACCTATCTATATGTAAGGGTGCGAAATATGGGTTGAAAGTTTGTATTGGAAAATATTTAAAATTTGCTCATATTTTCATGAAATTTGTTACTATACTTTGCTCCTAAAATACAAATAACCAAACAGTATATAGGTACCGGTTTTAAAATCCATCTATACTTATAGTCATTTATGCACGGGTGCACTGTTAACGTAATGCTAATGACGCATATCTGTATCGCTCGTTGTTAATAAATAATTTTAGAGACATTTTTGACAAAGTGAGTTTTGAAAGTTATACCATAATAAACCTAGTGAAAAGATCATCCTAGTGATATACGACACACGACAGAAGTGAATGTTTAATTCTAAAATATTTGTCATCGCGTTTATTGAACTAGTGGTTGACAGTCTTCTTCAATTAATGTTATTTTCCGAGTTTACTGACCAAGCAAGACCAAGAAGACAAAGCGCGTTGGCGCATCTGTATTTCGATCGGCTGCGACTATAAGGCCGCCGGTTCAAATCCCAGCTCATGCAAAAAGTTTATGTTTTTATTAAAAATTCCATTTTTTGTACAAGCTTTTATTATGAGACCAAAGGTCTTGTCAACACAAAACAAATAAGCCCAAACTCAACGGGGTTGCGTCGTTTTATTGCTGAGCTCCTATGGCCACCTTCCAGCTTCATCATCAGATCAGCTCCAAGTCATCATAATATTGCATTGTCACGTGATATAGATACAAATGCGCGCAAAATTTCAGCTCAATCAGTTGAAATGAGTTTCAAGATTCTACCCTAACAAACATAGTTAAGTAGGTACATACATTGCAAGTTAAATAAAAGCTTGTAAAATATTAAAAACTCCTGAAATTCAATATTTTAATTCAGGGCTCCATAAGTAAGACAAATAAAATAGAATAACTATAAGTACCTCCCCACTATTAAAACACTTAGTAGGTAACCGCCCCGTAAAAAGAAAATGAACCTGACTAGTGGCCATTAAGTAAGTTCCTCAAACCATAACTAGATGGCGCCACTTGTATGTTGCAGATTACTGCAATATGATCGTAGTGAGTTTCATTACACTTTCTGATTTAAATTGCCTACAATGTACACATCTGAACTTGCCGGTAACTTTCGCACGCGACGTTCCCTTTACTTATAATATTTAAGTTGTTTGAAAGTTTCAAATAAAATTTTGATGCAATGTATAGAAATTCACTTGCAGCAACATACAGTAATACTTTTCAAGTAAATTACCACTATTAAACACCGCCTGTATGTAGTCTGGTAGAAAAGGCCCTAGGCCTTAAGTCCGCCTGTTACATTTTTTTGTAATAAAGTTAAATAAATAAATAAATATTAAGTCCATGTAACATTCAAAGTGAAAGTTACTGAAAGTTTTAACTGGTCTTTATGAGCAACATTGCATCTAATATGACTGGAACGGCCGTTTGAGCCACTTATAGGAATACCTACATATAACCTTGCTAGAACGTTGCACCTTTGCATTTGTAACTTACACTCACCCGATTTTTACTTATAGCTTATAATAGTAATGTTGACGCAACTTATGCTTGCTCAGTGGGGAATGAGCATTTGTAAAAAAAAAATACTTACACTAGGGGTTTGTTTTAAATGACATAAATTCCTTTACAAAATTTACATAATTAAGACATATAGTGAAATGCGGTTTTATACATGGTTCGTAGGAATATCAGGCCCATCGAAATATAATTCTCTAGAAACCTAACGCTCATTCATTCGGCGCTTCGATTCTGATTCCATTTACGAAAACAAACAAACAGTAATTACAACGAAACACTCCAACGCACACATAGACAAAGATGCATGCGATTGGTCGCGACAAGGTCACGCGTCATCGTCGGTCGGGTGGGGCAGTCAACGCAATGAGCGGTGAGATACAACGCGCGGATGGTACGTATTATGCAGTACGCTACGCTAAAATAAATAACCTTGTTTACGTGTTACTTTTTTTTAATAACTAATTTTCAAGTCTGCATGGCTTCTACACCACTTCACGGCACATGACGGCATTTTTAATGAATCGATTATCGCAAAAACACAGCAATATTCTCAAAGAAAACTTCTTGCGACGCAACCGCACGACTCGAGTGTCACGGCGATCTGTCGCGCCGCGCTGTTCATATTTTAAACTGTTAATTTTTTAATTACGGCCCTTGACAATTTAAAATGAAAAGACCCTAACTAGAGAGTTTTTATTAAAACTAGGACATTCGTAAACTTGTTATATTCGAAGATCCGGCGCCATTCTGGGAGAACTGAGTAAGCCTATATTTAACTATTTATCATGGGCGTAATAGTTTAACAAATTGTAAGATTGGTTTTACAATTGTTTTAGACCTTTTACTAAGTGTTAAATATATATACATTAATTTCTGAAGGGGGCTCACTCAATGCACACGCACATTATAAAGTCACCATGTTTAGTCCATGATACTGAACTATTTTCTATAAAAAAAGATATTAAAAATCAATAAATTTTTTTCGTCCTCCCATACAAAATCGGTTTGGCTGAGCGCTGATTTGTATGGGAAGGAGAATTTTTATTTTAGGTTTTCATTAATTGTTTTTATGGAAAGTAGGTCAGTATCATGGACTGAACGTTTTTCATAAATTTGGCTGGTGGATAAAAAGTCAGCCCTGTATATATTATATTGTTAGAAATGAACAGGACTGGGAATAAAACTTCACAAATACTTATATCGATATATTTTCAATAAAAAGATACAATATAATGATCGAATAATTCGAGGAGCGTGGCTTAGCGGGAGCGTACTCCGAACGAAACACTACGTGAGACTGCGTCGGCTACGCGAAGATTCGCCTCGGATAAACTTTAAAAACGTTAACAATATAAACGAGTAATGAACAACAGCTCGGACGGTCGCGTGCAGCCCTACTCAGTACAAGTGACGAGATATGTTCGCACGCGTACGGCAGCTTCACAACGTACGGCGATACGATACTAGAATAATACAAATCGTTGCAATCATATAAAATACTTGGTCGTCTCCGTTCCCGAGTCGGCCGGCCGACGGCGCGCGCCCGGCAGGGCTCTCCGCGACAGTGCATACATTATAAACGTTAACTTAATGTTACAAGCGTAAGTTTAACTTTGTTTCTAAATTAATCCTCATCAAAGTGTAAGTAGGTAATACATTAGCTCAGTCTGAAGCAGATTTAAAGTAATGTCGTTTTTTTTTACTTTAAATCACCTTAAGTATATACTTAGATATTTATAAGGCTAACTTATACAAGTATCGGTATAGCTATGCGAGCTCGAGCTTTTCATGCTCCCCAAAATGTCCGACTGGCGGCGGGTCGCGGGCCGGTCGCTGGATTCCCAATCATACACTAATTCACTATGTCACACAGTGTTACATGCTATTTTGTGATACTATTATATTGCATTTTTGTAAACTGACAGACATAACAAAGCCCTTCAATTTTTTTCTATCAAAATGTAGCGTATTTCAAGAAACTTATTTGAATATTTTGTTATAATACGGCTTAGCTATTTTTTTATAAATTATTATAAAAATCATGTCAAAGGCAAAGTCGTGTCTTAACCACAGAAGTAAGTCTTAACAAAACAAACGGCCAAGCCCAATACATATTTAAAAAATAAAATCACGCTAGTGTCATAATAGTCTTTGTCAGTGTCAGTGTCATTCAGTGAATTCAGATTGTTCTGAGGAATTTAGTTGCCCATGATTGGCGGAAAGTTCTTTTCTTAATTGTGATTGGCAGAAACTGTGACATTTGACATTATTGTCAGTGACGGATACATACCATAAAGGCGACTGGTATTTTTTATGAATCTGAGTCTGTGGCGTTCGTTTCCGAACGTCACTTATTTTCGTATAGTGGCAACTCTAGTTTTTTCCACTGTGACAGATGAGTTTTGACCGCTTAAAAAGTTTGTCGATGTTTAACTGAATCTTTGTTAAAGTCTGAGGTTAAAGTGAATAAAAGTTACGGAAATCTTCATTGGAGTTTTTCATTGGCGATAGCCAAGCCCAAGGCAGGAACACGAACATAAATATAAAGTGGGATCTGCGATCTCGTTTAAAATCCGAGATCCCCAGTCAATCCTTCCCCACATTGGTGACCCCGACGTGATTCCTGGCCGATTCACCACTCACTTTGGTGACGCGAAAAACGCTTGCGTTGAGAAGACCCTGCGCAGTGCGCAAACGCCCGCGTCACTGCCTCAGTGACCTGACATCGGAGACGCCACTTTTGCCGCGCCGCTATCACATCGGCGGCCACACAAGCGTTGTGGCAACGCTGCTTCATCATCTACCTGCTGTACCTCGGTAGCCGCGCGTCAGCGCGTCACAGGCGTCACTTGCGACGCTACTCATCGGCATCACTCGACGTCCAGGGTGCTGTTGGTCACAACCCGCTGTGGGGTGAGAAACCTGCCGGGTGTGTGGCTCGACTACCTACTTCCCAGTTACTGCGAGGCTCCAGACTTGTAACAGTTGCTGCCGGGCGTTGACAGTAGGTTTCAGCGAAGTTAAACAGTGAATTACAAGTGCGGTAAACATTTGCATTTATTTTTACCTATTGCTATATGGACTGGACTGGTAAGCTGAACAGACTTTCTCATTTGCATGCCTGCAAATTTGGTTAAAGTTGTCTAATTAAAATAATACAAATTAGGTTTTAATTTTGTGTTTAACCTGGGTGTTGCATTGCAGTTAACAATTTTCAAACAATTTTTATGGCATGTTTTATGTATGTGATGTGTCTTGTTTATGTTTGTGCATTTCTGTGTATGTGTACCTAAATATTTTGTATACTAAAATAATACCTGGGAGGTTGCGGTTTCACACCACCCCTACTATTTAACTCAAACTTAAGTTGTTTTTTTTTAACTGGTTTAAAATCTCAAATAAAATCTTAACTATGGCTGATGATGAGGTGCAGGCACAGCTAGCTAAGCTTAAGGCTGAAAACGAAGAGCTTAAAATCACAAAACAAGTTTGTAAGGTGTCTGCCAAAATTCCACCATTTTGGCCAAACAAACCCGCTGTTTGGTTTGCTACGGTGTTACCAATTACCCAAGATACCACTAAATACAGCTACTTATTAGGCCATCTAGATTATAAATATGCTCAAGAGGTGGAGGACATCATCACTAACCCCCCTCCTGCAGGTGAACGTTATACCAAGTTGAAAAATGAACTTATCCGTCGCCTCTCAATGTCAGAAGAGGAGCGGGTGAGAAAACTCATAAGTGACGAGGAACTCGGGGATAGGAGGCCATCCCAGTTTCTCCGCCACCTTCGTTCCCTAGCAGGATCAGCACTATCAGATGAAAACATTATACGACAACTTTGGTTACGACGCCTACCACAGCAAGTTCAGGCTATTGTTGCATCACAATCGGACCAACCATTGGATAGGATGGCAGAACTGGCGGACAAGGTAGCAGAGATCAGCAGTCCCAAGCAGGTGCTCGCTGCTCAGCACCACCGTTTTCTGCATCACCACCGTCATCGATTCTTGAACAGCTAACCCAGAAAGTAGAGGAGCTGAGCCGGCAAGTGGCTGCTCTTTCTGTACCTCAGGGAAGAGCTCGCAGCAGATCAGCCAACAACCAGTCAAGAAGTAGCACATCCAATCGTTTGTGCTGGTATCACAAAAAATTTAATACTAAAGCGACTAAATGTACCAAGCCTTGCAGTTGGACGTCGGAAATCTCCACCAACAGTCAGTAGAGGCGGCAACTGATTGTTTGCCTACCGGCCGCCGCTTATTCATCACGGATCGTACATCCAAGCACCAATTTCTTATAGATACTGGTTCGGATTTGTGCTGTTTCCCTCGTCGGTTGTTGAAGAACCGCACTCCGGTGGCCGATTACAGCCTCAGTGCAGCTAATGGGAGCTCAATCAAGACCTATGGCAATATTGCACTCCATCTCAACTTAGGACTCAGACGGGACTTCCATTGGAATTTTATCGTCGCAGATGTCAGTACTCCTATCATCGGCTCTGACTTTCTGAGTTACTACAATCTGTTGCCGGACTGCCGGAACAAGCGGTTGATTGATGGACATACCAAGCTGTATGTGTGCGCTTCTATTGCTCAGTCACAGCAACAGAGCATAAAAGCCGTGTCCCTTGAAGGTTCTCCGTTTGCAGATATTTTAGCTGAGTTTCCTGAAGTCACTCGACCACCTGGGTTACCCAGGGTTGTTAAGCACAATACAGTGCATTATATTAAAACCACTGATGGTCCACCTGTATCCTGTCGCCCACGTCGACTAGCGCCTTCCAAACTCTCTGCAGCGAAGCATGAATTTGAGGATATGGTGCGCAACGGTACAGCTCGACCATCGAAGAGTGCATGGGCTTCTCCCTTACATATGACTCCTAAAAAGGATGACACCTGGCGTCCATGTGGTGACTACCGCGCCCTGAATGCCAGGAGTGTGCCGGATAGATATCCTGTCAGGCATATTAATGATTTTGCCAACAGCCTTGCAGGTGCCACAGTGTTCAGTACATGTGACCTTGTAAAAGCATACCACCAGATCCCAGTTTTTGAGGATGATATACCGAAGACAGCCATTGTTATCCCGTTTGGCCTCTTCGAATTCCCTTTTATGACATTTGGATTAAGGAACGCTGCGCAGACCTTTCAAAGGTTTATCGATGAGGTCACACGGGGTCTCGATTTCTGTTTTCCGTATATTGATGACGTACTGGTGTTCTCACCGGATGAAGCTACTCACAAGGAACATCTTCGCATCCTATTTCAGCGTTTTAAAGACTATGGTGTTGTCATCAACCCTTCCAAATGTCTCATGGGCGCCAGCGAGGTCACCTTCCTTGGATATGTCATAAATTCTAGAGGCACACGTCCTCCACAAGACCGTGTTCAGAATTTACTGGATTTTCCCCCTCCTGAAACCGTGCAAGGTATGAGAAGATTCCTTGGCATGATAAATTTTTATCGCCGTTTTATCCCTAGCGCTGCTCGATTTCAGGCGCCATTAATTGACACTCTAGCTTCTACTAAAAGTAAAGGATCGAAACCATATCCATGGACATCCGAGCTGATGGAAAAGTTTGAAGAGTGTAAGAAAAGCTTGTGTGACGCCACGCTGCTACAACGTCCTATCAGTGGCGCATCACTATGTCTGTTCACGGATGCTTCGAGCGTACATATTGGCTCTTGTTTACAACAACAGAGAGATGGAGAGTGGTTCCCTCTCGCTTTCTTTAGCAAGAAACTTACTCCTACACAGACTCAGTGGCCTGCTTACTACAGAGAACTTTTGGCGGTGTACGAAAGCGTGCAACATTTCCGTCACATTCTTGAAGTTCAGCATTGTACCATCTATACAGACCACAAACCCTTGCTGTACGCTTTCGTACAGCGCCGAGAGAAGCTACCTCCTTCTCAATTAAATCAACTTTCTTTTATCAGTCAGTTTACTACTGATATCAAACACATCAGTGGAAAGGATAATGTGGTGGCAGACTCTATGTCCCGTATCGAAACTATTCGTCTAGACGATAATTTTGCCGAACTTTCCACGGACCAAGAAGGAGATGAAGAACTGGTCAAAATGATGAATGACTCATCGCTAAAACTGGAAAAAGTTGCGATTCCCGGAAGCGATGTTTCCCTGTATTATGACACTTCGACAGGAAAATCCCGCCCCTTCGTCACACTAAAATTCCGACGCGCTGTATTCGAAAAGGTGCATAACCTTAGCCACTCTGGCGTTCGAACATCTGCCAAACTAGTTTCCGACAGATTTGTGTGGCCAAACATCCAAAAGGATTGCCGCAACTGGGCCCGAGCGTGCCAGGCTTGTCAACGTAGCAAGATTGGCCGGCACGTTCATTCCCCGCTTGGCAATTTCGCTCTACCCTCCAAGCGCTTTCGCCACGTCCACTTGGACATAATCGGCCCCTTGCCATATAGTAAAGGTTTCTACTACTGTTTAACGGCTGTCGACAGGTTTAGCCGGTGGCCGGAAGCTTGGCCGATGATAGGCATAACCGCGGAGGAAGTGGCGGAGACATTTTTTAGCGGCTGGGTCGCTCGATACGGGGTGCCATAGTTACTACAGATCAGGGACGGCAATTTGAATCCGCGCTTTTTCAGAGATTATTGCAACTTTGCTCCTCCAAACGCGTCCGTACCACGAGTTATCACCCGTGTGCGAACGGTTTAGTGGAGAGAATGCACCGGCAATTAAAAGCGGCTCTTATGTGCCACCAAGAATCTTGGTGCAAAGCCCTGCCTCTTGTCTTATTAGGTATGCGTGCTACAATCAAGGAAGACTTGCAAGTTTCTCCCGCCGAGGTAGTTTACGGAGAACAACTGTGCTTACCCGGTGAGTTTATTGCACCATCCGCCTCTCCTGATAGCAGTACGGATGTAAATAGCTTTACTTCTCAACTGAGACGTTGTATGTCACAGTTGAAGCCGGTCCCTACCTCAGCCCATGGCAAGAAAGCCATCTTCATATATAAAGACTTGGCGACTTCCACTCATATTTTCTTGCGCGATGACACAGTGAGACCTTCCTTAAAACCTCCCTACACAGGTCCTTATAAGGTTATTTCCAGGACAGATAAAACTTTTACCATCCTTGTCGGTGACAAAAACGTTAAGGTTAGCATTGACCGGGTAAAACCGGCGTACCTCACCGAATCTGAGACTTCAAAGGCCCCAGATTTGGATTCTCATGCTCCAACTCCAAACCTTCCTGATCCTGCCCCCATAAGTCCAGCACCTGCTGAACCAGTAACGTCAAAACCTTACACAACACGTTCTGGTCGGAGTGTAAAATTCAAAAAGCCACTAGATTAATAAGTAACTATAGATAAAGATTGTAAAATTTAATACAAAATAGTACTTATATTTTTTATACTTTCATATGTTAAATAATTTAAAAAAAATTGTTAACTTAGGAACATGTTATCAGCCCTTTGATTTGTTTTTTTTTTTCTAATAGCTGGGCTATTTTTCTCCCCAGGGGGGTGATGTGGCGTTCGTTTCCGAACGTCACTTATTTTTGTATAGTGGCAACTCTAGTTTTTTCCACATGATGATGAGTTTTGACCGCTTAAAAAGTTTTTCGATGTTTAACTGAATCTTTGTTAAAGTCTGAGGTTAAAGTGAATAAAAGTTACGGAAATCTTCATTGGAGTTTTTCATTGGCGATAGCCAAGCCCAAGGCAGGAACACGAACATAAATATAAAGTGGGATCTGCGATCTCGTTTAAAATCCGAGATCCCCAGTCAATCCTTCCCCACAAGTCCATTCATAAAAAATACCAGCTTAAACCGATACAGCCACGGAGTAAGGTCAAACAAAGGTCATACGTTTGTTTGTAGAAATATCCGAAACCATTGATTATTTTGGCAAAAAATCACCCACAACTGTCCGTTAACTCTGTATCTCGAAACGGATTTCAAAATAACGCTTTCCAAAAAAAATTAACAATGCCCATTGTCTTAACGTATCTTCTCAGCAGAGTGATCGTTCTGAAACGCTAGTAGTGGCTTTTTAAATAATAATAAAACCAATACTTTAAATATACCTAATCATCATAATACGTAAAATCAAAAATCAAAATCAAATATTTATTCAGTAATTAGGCCTTTGCAGGCACTTTTACACGTCAATAATTATACCTAGTGTACATTACAAACGTGTAATGTTTATTATATCTAAATTTTTTTTTCTTTGTCCAAAAGCTACCGATACTAGCGTTTCGCAACGACCACTGCTGAGAAGAAACGCCTAAAGAAGCTCATTTACACAGTATTGGTCGCCTACGTGCCAGAAGGGCTTTGTCAGTTTACAAAGATATGCCTAATACAATGTTATCACAACATAATATTATGTAAAGCTTGCGAACGAGTGCCAAATCCAATTTACAGAAATAAGTTACACTGAGTAGTCTTAAAAAATGGAGCCGAGCTGACCAGTCCCTACTACGTAATATATAAATATGCATGTAATACCAATCCGTCTTATATTTTTATTTTACAATTTCTATTAATACGTTATCACGCCTATAGCTAATTATTTTTCTTATTGACTCATTTGGATTAGAAATAAATTATTGAAAATATGCAAATATTGCGCGGGAACTTTTGACAAACAAAAGGGAAATGACGACAAAATCTACAAAAGGGAAATGATGAGTTCGGGTGCGTTCGGTAGGACTGTCCTACCTACTAATCTACCTATGTAGATTAGTTTGACTACCGATGACATACAAGATGTATGTACTATAAATAGAGGTTTAATAAACATGCGTTGACAACTTCTGTCTCTAACTAGGTTTTTTTTTTATTACATAATTTTACGGCTCTGGATACAAGTCCTTTAGAGCCTATCTTTAATTTTTTTCTTTATTCCAAATCCTAACCTAACCCTAACAAGTTACAGTCAAAGGGTGGTGTGGGCCTTTGACTGCTTCAAGGGAGCTTCTGGCGACAAATCTGTACGAGTCCACTGGTTTTCATAGACGACTGAGTGACGCCGACGCCCGAAGACGCCCACACAGTTCGCAAAATAAATATCACTACAGCCGTACTATGACTGTCCACTTCAACTATTTCACACATTGTTCATGAGCATGAGCATTTATAACACCAAACAACACCAATTTCATATTATAAAGTCCACTAAAATCAATTTGCAAAATAATTTAAAGCAAATCCCAACCGAACCCCTTGACTTCCCGCCAAAAACTCTCTCTAACTAGGTTGTCGCAAGAAGTTTATTTTTTCTAACGGGATGTCTGCAGATATTGTAGACTTTGACGTCATATTCATATATTAAAATGTGTTACACTGTCTGGTAATGTGTACACGTTTAAGTTGTTGATATCTACTTGCTATTTTTAATATTTATTTTCGACACCATATACATGTTTTTTATAGCACTGATTTATTTTTTGCCGGTATTTCTCGCGAGACTATGGATTAAATAAACTGCAAATGCATGCATACTCTCTATTAGAAAAGCCCCCTCCAGTGGCGGATTTGCCCTAAGGCCTAGTATAGGCCCGGGCCTAGGGCAGCCAGATATGAAGGGCGGCAAATCGTGCCAAAAATAAATAAAAAAATTATGTTATACGGCGTCAAACGAACAAGCGGATTACCTGATGGTAAGTGATCACCACTGCTCATGGACAACTGCAACACCAGGGGTGTAACAAGAGCGTTACCGGCCTTTCAGGAAGATATAGACTCGTTTTTTGAAGGTTTCATGAGTTCGGGAACACCGCCGGAGCAGAGGTTAAACGATCTTGCTCTGATTAATAAAGAAGCTGATTTTTTTAAGCAAATTGGATTGCGAAGATTTAATAAATAATTTTGCTGCGCTTGAGTGCAGACGAGTTTTGTAACACATTGTAAAACAAAACCTAAAACCGTTCTAAATAAAATGTTTTATTTAAATGTCCAATCATCCATCCCTCAGGCCTCGGAAAATATTAAAAGCTAGCAGCTTTTAGTTAACGGTTACCAATTTTCTGAATCAATTAAAAGTGGCCCACTTTTGTGGCCACTTTTAACGGGCCATAAAGTACCTAAATGCATTAATTATGTATCTAGTCTATATAGTGGGTGCTGAGAAAGGGGCGGCACATGGCCTGGGGCCTAGAGCCGCTAGGACTGCAAATCCACCACTGGCCCCCTCCCTTCTGCAAACTTGGGCTTGGGAATCCTCCTTGATGCCACTTCTTGCAGAATGGCGACATCTTTAAGGTTGGGTGCAATGCGTTACGTTCCGCATTGTTGCTCCTGCAGCAATTGCCTCGATAGATTAGGACACCAGTCTCCCATACCGTAAAAGTGCCGGCCGTGGGGGCGGCACGCACCCCTAAACAATATAGGGACCGTACCCATAATGCCCATAATACACCCAGACTGCGTGACCCTGAGGGGGGTCTTTAAATTACCACGCTTGGTTACAGAGGGGTGAAAGGGGTCTTAGGTCTTCGTCAGGTAGTCAATATACTCTAGGGAAAGCCCACTTTTTTTCAAACTCAATATTCAAATTATCGCTCAGCGTTCTGCGTTTTTTAAAACTTACAGGCGCTTTTGAAGTTTTTTCTCCTTGATCTTTGATTAAACATTCTTGTTACCTAATATTTTTTTCACTGTAATTCGATATGATATGAAGGGTGTGCACGCACTTTTGACGTCACGTGACAATAATCCTAGGCGCGGAAAATAGCCAACGGAACCAGGTGAGCCAGATGAGGTCACACGGCAAGCGCCGCATATTTTAATAAAGGCGAAGATATAGGCAAATGGCCTTGAAGTGTGAAATAAATTGTTAACTCGTAAATATGGTAATAATTTCCATATTGCTCTTCGTCATGCACTAGATAGCCCTTTAAATTTTTTTATGAACTGCCGTCGAAACTATTATTAGTGATCCGTCTAGCTTTAAAACTTGCCGTGGCCACTTTTGGCGGAAGCAAGTTTTAAAGCTAGACGGACTAATGTAAATACTTTCAACGGTAGTTCATAAAATAATTTAAAGGGCTATCTAGTGCATGACGAAGAGCAATATGGAAATTATCTCCATATTTACGAGTTAATAATTTATTTCAAGTGAGGGCGCCACTTCAAGGTCATTTGCCTATACCTCCACCTTAAGACATGAGCGAATTATAATTTCTAACTTACTGTTTGCAAAAAATGGTTAAAAACCATAATTATATCAATAATTACTACCTACGTGAAAACTAGAGGGCGAGGGGAGCAGGGCCGGATATTTCATAAGGCGGATTAGGTAACTGGGGCGGGACCTACATCGACTAGGATTAATAACCACAGATTAATAAATAGTGCCCAACGGTATAAGTACCTAAGTCACGATTTTATTTTGGCAAGCTATTCTGTTTCTCGCGCCCCACCACCCAAATCTAGTCACGCCATGCATTGCTTAGGGGCCCCGACAGGATCCGGCCCTGGGGAGGAGGGTAAAAAATGTGTCACGCGTAGGGGTACATTTCCTAATACATTGGGCTTTTGCCAGCATCCATGACTCTTGTGCCCTAGTGCACTAATGCAGTACATGCGTTTACACACTGGCACCGGTCACCTTTCAGCACAGGGTCAACAAAAAAGATCTGCTCATAGTCTGGTCAGCATGTAGGAACCTTTTTGGATGAAATTTTTGTATAGTCTCCGAAAATTAAGATAAGGTGTCATTCGATTCGGAATATTAAGAAAGTTTAAGGAAAAGTCTCAAAAGGGGCCGATGGAAATTGCAAAGTTATAAACAATTAAAAAAAAGAATTTGGTTTTTTTTTGAACATCTTGAAAGCTATCAAAGATATTCGAAATTTTAAAAAAAGATCTGAAAAGAGGAGGAAATTTCCTAACAAAAGGCTTACCTCCCGGACTGTATATTTAACATTTATATTTTTTACAGAGCCCTGAAAATAGCGCTAAAAGCGGGTAGTCTGGCTTACCCGCGCGCTTCGTCACTTGGACACGGTAACAAAAATTCATTTTATCATATTAAATGTGATTGGTTTTCATTTAATTTCAAATTTCAATTCAAATTTCATTAAATGTGATCAATTTCTGATTGGTTTTCAGCCAATAACCTCATGTTAAATGCGAACAAGACCCAATGCATTCGATTCTCTCTTCCTAATGTGAATCAAGCCTGCGTTGACATACTAATTAATGGTCAGAAACTCGATCTGGTTGAAAGTACTACCTTTTCAGGAATCACAATTGATTCGAAACTTCAATGGGGCGCTCATATAACTAAACTTTCTAATAGGCTTAGCTCTGCGGCTAACGCTGTTACGAGAATAAGACAATTGACAGATGTAGCAACTGCTAGACAAGTATATTTTATGTTTTACGGGATACTTCTATCGGGGAGTGCAGCCAAACATTCAGACTATTTTTCTTTTACAAAACAGAGCAATTCGTGCCATTTACGGTTTAGGATCGAGAGACTCACTAAGAGAATTATTCAAGGAAATAGGTATACTTACTTTTGCATCACAATTCATATTTGAAAATATAATGTATGTAAGAAAAAATATTTCCATGTTCAATAAAGGAAGTGATTTTACAGATAGAAATTTTCGTAATAAGAATGACTTAGTTAGCCCGTATTACAGGCTGAATACAGTCAGTAATTCTTTTATGGGGAAATGTATACTTTTTTATAATAAATTGCCAGAATCGGTCCTTGATATGCCAGACCGAAAATTCAAAGCTTATGTAAAGAAAGTACTTTGTGAGAAGGCTTATTATAGGACCGATGACTATCTTAAAGACAAAAAGGTCTGGCTTGAGCTTGGCGCGGGTCCCTCTTAAAAGTTTGTATACTTAGACATGTCATAATTTAGATACATTGGTACATACTAAATTTACAAATTGACATTATTTTAAATTTCGTAATTCTTATAATTCAATTCAATTATGACATAACAAACAATGTAATCTCAGTCCATCCATATAACTAATTTTAAGTTTTTAGTTTGTTAGTTGACGTCTTTGGAGAAAACGTGCAGTGCAGTTTGTTGCCGCTTCTTCTGCACTTGCGCCTAGGAAGCGGCGTAAACTTAGCTGTAAGTAACGATTTGACGTCAACATTTGTGCAAAACAAAACAAAGTGACTATTATTAAGAGATATTATAAATATCCTATGATAATAAAGATATCTTGAATTGAATTTGAATTAAATTGAATTGTGAATATTAATGAATAATTTTTTTTTAACACTATTTGGATACATAAATAAACAATAATCAAGCAAAAAAAAATTATCCCCATTTCTCTTTTAGTTATGCATTAGTTAATTAACAAATTTTTCTGAATAGAATGTTAACATAATATACGCTTATTTTTATATTATTTATTTTATTATTAAACTACAACCCTAGGACTTTTTACGTTCGTGGAGTTATTCTTAAGAGGTATAAAAATAGATCCCCGTTGGAAAATTTCAAAAATGTTAATTTTCCACTTTTTTATTAACAATTGAAAACTAAAAAATTAAAAACTGCATAAAGGTAATAATTTTTTTTTAAATATCTCAAGAGTTCTTATTTCTAACGGTTAAAAGTTACATTAAAATATATTTTTTTATTTTTTTACCGCCATTGTTTAAATAATTATTATATATTAAATGCATTGTAAGATAATAAAAAAAAATTCTTTTTCCTATTCTACTTGTCGATATAGATTATGATTTTTTTTAACAACAAATACAAAAAATAAAAAAAGTTAAAAATTAAAGGGGGTTGTCATACAAGAAACGTGCTTTTTTCAGCGTTTTCAAACATTGTACGGTGGTACGGAAACCTTCATGTACGAGTTCGACTCGCACTTGGCCGTTTATTTTTAAATTGTATAATACTTTCGCAATTTCCATCGGCCCCTTTTGGGATCTCCGAATCGAATGACACCTTGATCGAATTTTCGGAGACTATACAAAAGTTTTATTCAAAAAGGTACATGTTGACCAGACTATTAGGTATTACTCTCAATTATACAAGATAATATATTTTTTGATATGGTAGGTACATATAACGTCATCACTTGAACCTACTATCCTTTCAAAATAGTAGTATATTTTCTTACCTAATTAAATATTTTTATATATTTTTTAGTAAGTATAGGCAACTAATTACAAACATTTTTTTAATTTATTAACATAATTTCTCGTAACAATTTTGGTGTAAGTTCTTAGTTAAATACCTAATAATGCGAGGCACTTTTAAGCTAAGTAGGTATACCTATGTATACGTGGTTGACAGCTCTGCCGGACGAGTGCGCAAGGAGTGAAAGAAATCACGAAAATGTTATTGCTTCTATATGCATATGCACGTGAAATATCAAATAGTCACTCTTACGTTATTATTAATATCATTAGAGGACGCTGCGAGCGGCGAAGCGGCGCGGGGTGGAAGTGCACTTAGAATAACCTAGATAAAAACATTGTAGGTACATATGTACTAAAATAGATCCAACTTTGCAAGATAAGACCAATTTCAATAAATGCCATGCATTTGATAAAATTACAAAAGTTACAGTTTGTTGACATTCTACGTTGTAGAGGCACGAAGAACAACAGGTCCTTTAATATCTTGTATTTGGACCAAAGCTTTCAAGAGTGAATTTGGTGAACGCGCAGGCCGCGCCGCGGCTCGCGCATGCTCAGACGCTCGCACAGTACCTTCCTGCTGTACCTGCACTGTTCTGTACAGTGTAAGTACTGTACGTAACGTACTCGGGGCGGGACAACCGCAGCTCCGCCGCTAACAAGTATTATCTATCTACACAGAGCGCCTACATAGCGACTTCACTGCTCTGTCCCAGCACACACAAACAGTCACTTCACTAACGAGGCCACGTTTGTCGTATAAAGCTACACATCTCTACGCACGGAACGTCGCGGCACGGCGACAAGCGATGCGGTCTCATCCCTCGCGGCTACGTCGGGTGTGTACAGCGGCGGCACGGCTGCAACAGACAGTAAAGCCCGGGTTAGATCAATAAGTTCTATGAAATGCCGCCATAAACCTATGCTATCTTCAAAATAGATACACACGACAAAATAGTTCGGTTTCAGGTCACACAACTACATTTCCCTGTGTGCGCTGCAACACTGTATAGACAAATGAATTTACTGTCTAATCAGCTTACAGTTTTATCTGTGTTAAGCTTATTATACGTAACACACATATACATTTTGTGTCAATAATACCGTAAACGCGTAAGCTTTTACAATACAAACCATTATTTTAACCATCATTACAAGAGCAATCGTAGCCCAGTGGATAAGGCATTCAACTCTTATCTGGGAGGTTCATGATCGTATCTCACCGTTAGAGACATTCACTTCTCTAATGTGTTGTTTTGTGGCAATGTTTTTATTTGAGTTAAATTTAAAATATTGCGATATTCGTTTTTATTCAACATTTGATAAATAGCATATTTATCCATTACGGGGTAGACAAAGTCAAGGTTCACAAAAACCAAAAGCTACAATACATTTAGCAAGATACAAAAATGATAAAATCAGCTCTTGTAAACCATCGTTCATTGGGTCCCCTATTTAATTTGTTTCCGAAATTTGTTGATCCGATTTACATAATATCGAACACTTTGTGACGATAATTCAGTGGTGCGATGTTTTACTCTATCGATGCTTTATTGACGCGATGTAACGTTCGGGCGAAAAATCATGCTCCGATACACCCCACTGCGATAGCTCATTGCTTCGATAATTTATTAGTTCGATAGCATTGTAGCCCGAAACGCCTACTGGATGTGTCTGACATTTGAAAATCTTGTTCATTTATAGTTACATTTGTTTTGAATAAAAGTGCTTTGTTAGGAGACTAGCGCCATCTGCGTGTGATCTCCACAAACACGGGCAAGATTATCGATTTATCGATATCTCGGCTGTCGAGCGCGGATTGTATTTGCCCGGCCAGAAAAATAATCATTGTCTTTGTGTCAAAGTCTCACTGACATTGGGAATGTCAAGTTGCGAGCGAGGCTTTGTAAAAATGGACTTGCTTGTGTTCTCCGGGGTTGCGATAGCCATGGCGGCATTAATCTTGTAATTTTGATATATATAGCGAATGTTTCGTGGAGAATTGTCGTTAATTGTTTTGTGCCCAATTTGTTTGGAACGGCGTGGAGCCGAAATTATTTGTATTACGTAAAGAACAGTGATTTGTGTCAAATGAACCAATTTTGGGGGCGTGGATGCCCATAGATATATAAACAGTGATAAACTTTTGAATCGGAGTGAGGGACATTCCATGTTACGTTCCGCTGTAAGGTTATGTGAATAAGAAGTGTCAAGAAAAGGAAGAAACCTTTGGTGCTTGTTGGAGTGATGCTATAGAAGTGGTGTTATAAATACGACGTATTCGTTTGGTGCGACATACATGAGCTCATGGGGAGGTTAGTGTAGGGACCACATTTTCTGCACCACTGACTCGGGATCCACGGAGGGACCTGAGGCCGACGCCAGCCCTAAGTAGGACTTAGGGCTCGACGCGAAGGCCAGGCGAGGCTGCCTGAAGACTGCGTGGACGCGGTAAGTTTTATAATTAGTGTAACTACTTTTAATTAGAATTAAGTTCAACTCATAATTAGGTTAAGTTAGGTTAGGATAGGTTCCCTGGACCTCATCTGGGGTGGTAGCAGACTGCGTAGGTTGTTTGGGTGTTTGTTTGTTGCCGGTGGGATTGCCGGACTCGTACCAAGAGCGTAGTTAGTAAAATATCTTGGTATCAGAACGTAATCTTAGCTATCTGCGCCCACAACATTAATAAATAAATAAATATATACGGACAAAACATAGATTGAGCTAGCCCCAATGTAAGTTCGAGACTTGTGTTAAGGGATACTTACTCAACGATTCTACTTATATTATATAACAAATATATTTAAAGATGTACATCCAAGACCCAAGCCAATCTGAAAAAGATCATTTTCCATCTCGGCCTGACCGGAGATCGAACCCGGGACCTCCAGTGTGGCGGACTGGCGTGTTGACCACTACACCACGGAGATCGTCAATAACTTACATACCTATTTATATTAAGTTTCTTAGAAGTTGATAATTGAAAAAAAAACTGTATTTTTACAATGGCATTTTAATACATAAACCTACATTAAATTGACATTTGATTTTTACAAAAATCAGGTGATTTATATATATATATATATATATATATATATATATATATATATATACAAATCATTACAAATATATATATATATATATATTTGTAATTTATGTATTGTTTTACATTATGGCTTTAAGGAAATATATATCGTTTAAGATATTCATTTTTGTTCTGTATTATAATAGGATCAATAATGTTAATTTAATAAAATTAGTATCGCGGACTGAATCTACATTTCAGTAGTTGAAATATAAATAACGTTTAAGATAATGATGAAACTACTGAAATTTAGATTCAGTCCGCGATACTAATTTTATTAAATTAACATTATTGATCCTATTATAGTAGGGGGTCACTGGCGATTAAATGTATGAAACAAACGCGTTCCTACGCACACAGTCTAAGCTCGTGTAGGTGAACGCATACCATGCTTGTGTGAGTGAGAGAAGCCATGCTAGGGTTGCCGCCATTTTGCCTTAATTTATTTTTAGTGCGTCGCGAATCGGGAACGCAATGTGCGGCAATATGAGATGATAGAGGCTTCGAATTAATTTTAATTAATTATTAATTCCACTCGTATCTCTCTAGTAGTTCAAGTTTTGTTTGTTTGACATAAAACCTTAAACTCATTGCGCCAATTAGGAAGAAATAAGATCTAAGCTCGATTTATACAATAGTTTCCTATTTTGAATCAGTATAAACGAAGTAACTAAATTTTTGTAAGGAAATTCAGGCCACCAAAATATTACGTAAGTTAAAACCATGATTTTTTGTTTATTTAGTTAGATATTGTGTTGTTTTCAGTGTCATCTGATAGATGATAGGTTTAGGTCTAAAACGGATAGGTTAAAAAAAGTACTAAACATAAGTACCTATAGTAAGTTGGATATCTACTAAAACATAAAACACTTCAAAAATAACTGGGTAGGTATAACAAAAATAACTGGGTAGGTACTTGTCTTGATTCATTCAATGGGAATCTGAAGAACTTTCTTTTAGTGTTGTCGTTTATAGAGCTTAAACAATCGTACACAGCGCAACACACGCCCATTACAAAAGTATTTGTAAATATTTGTTTAATATTTGAATGTTTTACGTGGCCTCCGCTCTGCGCACCGCGTCGTCGCGTCCCTGCTGCCGGGGGCTGCGAGTGGGTGGGCGGCACTTTCAACGGAAAGCAGATAGTGGCCATACTGTACGCCAGTACTCTTTATTATACTGTGCTATAAGTATGTATATTGTGATGGATGTTATCTAATTTTGTAAATGGACATTAATTATGATTTTATAGTTTTTTTTCCTTTTTTTATGTTATAGGGCGGCAAACGAACAAGCGGGTCACCTGATGGTAAGTGATCACCACTGTCCATGGACAACTGCAACACCAGGGCTGTAACAAGAGCGTTAGCGGCCTTTCAGGAAAATATAGACTCGTTTTTTTAAAGGTTTCAATGTCGTATCGGTTAGGAAACACCGCTGCAGGAAGTTGATTCCACAGTTCGGTCGTACGTGGCAGGAAGTTCCTTTTAAAACGTACGGTGGTTGATTGCCAACTATCCAGGTGGTGTGGATGATATTTAAATTTCAGGCGGGTGGTGTAGTGGTGAAATTTTGCAGCAGGTATTAGGTCGAACAATTCTTCAGAACATTCCCCATGATAAATGCGATAAAAAATGCACAAGGATGCAACATCCCTACGTAGAGCCAGAGGATCGAGACGGCTGACGAGAGTCTCATCGTCGATTATACGAGTTGCGCGATTGTGAATACGGTCAAAAGGAAGATGTTGGTATTAATTTAGGTGCCCCGGCCCAGATAAGTTTTGTACGACACTCAGAGACGCTTGCCCAAGAAATTATATATATATTATAAAATTATATTATTATATAATATATATAATAATATACTACGTATATATATATGTATACTCATTGCTATAATATATATATATATATATATTATAGCAATGAGTGCTGTTGGATTGCAGCATATCATTGATATGCAGACGAAAAAGCGTAGGAGACGGAACACAGCCCTGCGGGACACCAGCATTCACGGGCTTACATTCAGAGCATGAACCGTCAACAACGACTTTAATGCTAGGCCCTGTGAGGAAACTGGTAATCCATTGGTACAATCTCTCAGGCAACCCGAAAGTTGAAAGTTTTGATAGAAGTGCCTTGTGCCAAACCCGATCGAAGGCTTTCGCCATGTCCAGGCCAGCCCCCAAGGCCTCCCCCTTACTCTCAACCGATTCCACCCATTTATGGGACAGGTATACCAGAAGATCGCCAGCAGACCGTCCATGACGAAAACCATACTGGCGATCGCTTATAAGCTAGTGCTCCTCGAGATACAGGAGGAGCTGGCGGTTAATAATGGACTCCATTATTTTGGAAAATAAGGAGGTAATGGCAATAGGCCTGTAATTGCCAGGATCAGAGCGATCCCCTTTTTTGAGGGAAGATGAGCCAGTCTTTCACCAATTCTTCGAATGTGTTTCGCCTTCGCCGCAGCCGCAGCCTTTTTGAGGGATCTAGAGGCAAAGTTATACTCCTTTTTAAGACCAGGTCTGATATTTTGTCTGCTTTTGGCTATACGCCTTTTTGTAAGAATGGTCAAATTAAGGCTGAGACTTGCCGCCAACAGGCACAACAGAACTTGGAACGAATAGTTCCATTCCCGGCAGCACCACTTCAGCAACAGAGTCGGCGACGGCAGTAACATCCTGAAGCGAGAAGCAAACTTTGCCCCAGGGGTAGGATGAAAAGAAAGCCCGCATCCCATCCCAATCTGCTGACTTAAACCTGTGAAACGAGGCTGCGATTGGCGTGCAAGTGGAGCTATGCTCCGGATTAGGCAGTGGTCTGATGAGCCCAGAGAGGCACTCACAGAGACTTTGATGCCATCTGGATAAGAAGTCAGCAGTAGATCAAGCCGTGAAGGCGTGTGGCTTTCCACATCTGGTATGCGTGTTATATCTGAAACGGGGTAATGAAGGTATGACGTATCCGCCGGAGGCGATATCTGGGTTTCCGTCAAAAAGAATAAGGCCGGCTTTTCTGTCTCAAGATGGTAGTGGACAGAGTTGAGGTTAGAGTGAATACCCCTGATATTGCACAGGTGGACGTGAAGTGCATGTGGGGTTGCCAAAGCCTCATCTTGAGCAATGACGAGCTGGATTTTGCCCTGCCCCAGAATAGTACAGTATAGTAGGGCAGCCCAAGCAAGAATGCTTAGGGAGGGATTCTCCGGTATCTAATGTACCGGTACCCTCCTGGGGTACTCCATTTCTTTTAAATTCCGCTGCCATTATAGGGGGAGGGGGGGGGGGGGGCTCCGGCTCGCTCACTTACCGAACGAAGCATAGAAGCGGTATAGCTACTACTCAGACGTCGATTTTCTGTGAGAGTGTGGTACTTCCCCGGACGAGCCGGCCCATTCATGCTACTAGCAAAACAGAGTTTTGCCGGTAGCGTGGCTCTACCACAAATGTTGGAAGCTGGCTAAAAGGACCAATAAAAATGTTGAGTAATATTAATAGTTACTTCAAAATATATTTGTTTATTTAATTTTGTTTATTTTAATGTAAAAAGTGTCTAAAGTCTGATAAAAATGGAAGTTTATTGTGACGAAATAAATAATTTTTTTTTTTTATAATTATGTGTGGCTTCATATCAGTAAGTTGGCTTTAAATTAACCACACCATTAATTATTTTTAGTTAGTGACCATTGTCTTGTAAGAATAATAAGAGTATAATATATTATTTTTATATTTCGAAAGGATTATTATTGGAAATATTGTAATGTATATATGATGAGGTTTTGCGTGAGAGATGTTTATTGTTATAGTAATTGTAACATGTTTATTCTCTCACTAAAACAGACGAATATACTTAAACAAAAAATTACGTCTATTTTTATCAGAATATTAAAGATTTTGGTTGGCAGATAATAAAAAAATTAACATTAAATATCTTTTTTACACCTAATTTAATGATATTAAGGTTTAGTTTGGAGTTTAATCTCAATTGTATTTTTTTTTTTTTCATAATAAAAATGCGTCACCAAAAAAAATAAAAAATAATGATGCTTACCAGGAGCGTTGTCTCCATATAACACGATTTCTTTCGAGTTGCCTTGGCGAATCCTAATATATACAATTTTTTTTATTATAAAAAAAATTATCTTATCCTCGCTAGTTCATCTCCGTACTGCGCTTTAAATTTTTTCCCCCATCTCATAAGCCGACTAATTCACGGCTTTAGTTAATCGCACACACTTAAATATTAACAAATAGACATAATAAACATACACACACACATTTATAACTTTAACTCGCACTCCTACAGATAAAACCTGCAAACAACTCGGCCGATCTATCAGGAATTCTATCACGCTCACACAATGTCATTTTTCTATGAACACACGCACACAGACGCACTACTTACCGAGAGACAATTTGTGCATATATACAGCAAACTAGTACTCAGGTAACTCGGTTCTTTTGCGGCTTATGCATTTTAAATATTAAACTTAATGTACACGTAACTAAAGTCATTTTTAGAATGACGTCTCTGGCGCTAGTGTGTCGATTTTTAAATATCCAATCAAAATCACTTATCAACATCGCGGCCAATTAAAATACTCTTACTGTGTGGCGCTGTATCATGGCTCATGGCTGCAGTGTTTTGTTTACACTTTGTGTTTATTGCAAAATAATATGATACTTAGATGTTACTAAAAACAGTGAAGGTGAGGGAACTAACTTGAGAAATGCCGTCTTTTAGTTAATTAAGGTGTGTATGTAGTGATCTTCTTAATCAATGGTTGTTTATGTGATAAGTGATTTGTTTTGTTTTGTCGTAACTGCGGTCGGCGCGGCGACCGGCGATGGGCGCGCGATGAGGCAGGTCGGTCTGTTTATTGTTTTAGGTAACTACATAATTAAAAAAGGTTACTTCGATGGCGGCTGTACCGAGCCAAAGAAGAACGATTGTCTATATTTTACTTATGTCCGTTTTTTGGTCCGGGTTCACTTGTCATTTTTTCACGCTACGCCACTGATGATTACAGTTTCAATATGACTTTTTTGTTAAGTATATCTTTGTTTGTTTAATATTCACAAAAGGTGTGAACTTCAAATAATAAATTATTTTAATATGAATGAGGTGTTTTTATATTTTTCATATTTTTTATTATAATATGTTACTTTCCAATTTATAATACGAAAAAAAAAGCTTAGAAAAAATGTTAAAAAAAATTCAAGCTGTTCCTGATTTGATCCCGGTGCCTCAAGAGCATTATTTGTATGGCCAGCCTTAAACACTGCACTGCGCATGCTTGCGACGAGTGTGATTGTATGTGTTGATGTCATTATGAGTTACATTTACCGATACATCTGTAACGTTGTTTTGATAGGGCGACCATGCGGGAACAATAGTGTGTCATAGATAGATATTAAGTTGGTGTGCTCGGGCGTCACGCACACAAATAAGTAGGGTGGAAACCGAATTATTTTGGTGTGTGCTCCTAGATAAGATAGGTAGGTACGCACCAGATGTGTTCTGTGGCGGCGCTCGCGCTAGTCGGGAGGCGCGGGCGCCGCCGCGGCGCGCTACACAAACTCGCGGCGCCGCAGCGCCGCGCCGCCCGCCGCTCCACTCGCCGCCCCGCTGCTAGTCGCCTCCCCGAGCGACGCATCGCCCGTGGGCGTGGTGGGCGAGGGCACTTGTGGTGCGGCTCCTTTGCTCCGCGCCTGAAATTCATACACGTAACACAGTATGACCTTATCGCGGTAAATAAATACGTACAGATCATCCCATTCATCGGTTTAGGCGGTGATCCCACTGCACCGCGCACCGCCACACGGCGCGGCAGATTTCAACATTGTATGCAAGTATCTCAGTTTGTATAGAAAACACGCCTACTCCCACCCACTGACTACGCGTCACCGCGTGGAAGCGTCAGTATGTAGAAACCGCGCTCCGCGACGGTGCGCGGTGCAGTGGGATTACCGCCTTACGCTCACAAGCGAAATATTCTCAAAACATACAATTTTTTTTTTGTAATTTTGTCAAAATGCCAAACGGCCAGGAGTGCTATTTTTCATTCAGAGACTCACATAAGGAATGATTTGCGCGAGTGTTTCCAAACGGGCGCATTTCTAATTGATCGTATCGTATGCGACGGATTTGTAAAATGTCGGAAACTTTCAATATGTGACCGTCAAAAACGATAAATGTCCGGACATTTTAGACATTTATAGCCAAATTGGACATTTTCATTTCATTGTCTTTTTTAGTAATTTATTTCCCCAACAATCGATCTTACATTATTTTCGGCTATAAATACATACCTATAGCTATGGCATGCGCGGGGAAATCCCTGATAAAAATAAAAGTTTATGAGGGATTCCCCAAGCTCGCCAAATGTAATCCACCGGTGCTCCTGGTGGCGAGGATGGAGTGGCCATAGTGCTGTTAGAGGGACTTAAGGATAGCGTTTTGGGGGTGAAACGCTTTATTAGCCATAGTACGCTACCCGAATTGATTACTTTCTCACGTACGTACAAGTCTTTTGACAAACACGATTGTGAAATTCATTGTTTTGAATTTCAATCCATTTAAGTTCAAGAGATTGCAGGTTCCCCTTAAAGTATATCAGCAGTCATTGAAAGTCACTAGGATACATTTAAGATGTGACTGTTTCTCACACGGACAATTCTATGTGGCATGTTCCAGAGTGGGTTCTGCTAATAGTCTCATAATCCCTTCTTCTGCTACTCGTACTACCGTGAATGTGGTTTATAAAGAGATTCTTCGGTAGTAGCAAATTAATTTAAAAATGTACATAGGTATCTTTTTTTCACACAATAACTTTTACATAAAAGTTACGAGCTGGATTAAGATAATTAAAAAACTATAAATAGCGGAAGGTGATCAGTTTCATTTTGCTCAGTTATTGAAAATAGGATTCATTCAGTAAAACCGAAATTTACTTGAGCGAAGCAACGGGCTAACAGCTGGTTAGACCATATTCAAGCTATGTAACTTGTAAACTAAGCATGTAAAACATGAGAAATATCAATAGTATATCTGTCACTACCGCTGCACACCGATGTAAAGAAATCAAACCACACACTACTGCTGAACTCGATTTATTGGAAATATGCACCAAGTATTAAGAAATAACATAAAACAAACCATAACCTTTCAACCAACCACAAAACCAAACGTTTAAATTTTGAACAACGCCATCTAGTACGCCTCTTGGAAACTAATATTCTCATACAATAGAAATTATATAAACAAAACAAAGGGTTTTATGGTTATAGTTATAAGAAAATTTAATGCTACTAAGGTCTTAATATTTTACGGGATGGACGGAGTCTAAAACTGCATTGATTTAAAGGAAATAAAAGTAATAAACAAATTTGAATTTACCAATTTGGACATTCCGCCCACCAAAGAACTTGTTCTTTCACGAACTATAAAAGAAAATATTTTAACAATATCCGCCCACCATGACAACTAAATAAAAAAAAAAAAAAACTCTTAATACTAGAATATTTGCCAGCATTTGTAACAAATAATGACACTCAAATAAGGCACTTAGTGTACCTGCTTCTGTAAAAGTTAAAAATAACAATATAAATTAAACTAAACAAAGTTAACAGGGATCTAATATAACTGACAAAGTAAACTCAATTTAAATATTACAATCTTTTGGCAAAAGACATAGTTTATTGCAAGGACGTTTACAACTACCATTTTTTGTTTTAATGGTTACAACTCTAGTAATATTGTCTTTGCCAGGGTGTTTTTCAATTACTTTGCCTAGTAACCATTTAGAAGGCGGTATATTATCATCAATAATTACAACGATATCATTAATTTCAGGCTCAGATTTTTTAGTAAACCATTTGTATCTCTGATTTAAAGTTACTAAATATTCATCCGACCAACGTTTCCAGAAGTCAATGACCATCTTTTGGGTTTACTTCCACCTCTGAAGCCCTGAGATATGTTCCTTAGAATGGTCCTCGTCCGGTATGATAATAAGTGGCTCACCTACTAAAAAATTACCTGGTGTGAGCGGTAATGGATCATTTGGATCATCGCTTAAATAGTACAGCGGACGAGAATTTAAACAAGCTTCTACTTGAGTTCATACGGTAAATAGCTCCTCGAACGTTAGAGTTGAGTCCCCTACAACTCTCTTCAAATGGGATTTAGTAGAGCGCACTCCAGCCTCCCATAACCCACCAAAATTAGGGGCTTGGGGGGTAATGAAATGCCACGTCGTTCCTTCCTTTAAAAGTAACTGACTAATCTCAATCGGTAATTGGGAAGTCGCCTTCTGAAACATGCATCTCAATTCTTTATCGGCACCGACAAAATTGGTGCCGTTATCGCTTTAAAGGTCCTGGCAATGGCCTCTTCTGGACACAAATCGTTTAAAGGCGGCGATGAACCCTTGAGACGTCAAATCAGATACGGCTTCCAGATGAATGGCTCTTGTAACCATACATATAAAAACGCATATATAGCCCTTATAAGCCTTGGATCCTCTTCCGGGAGAAAACCGCATATTAATATATAATCGCCTGTATAATCAACACCTGCACCCTCGCCTTTGGCAATTGGCCCATAAATTGGTTGGTATTCTGCCGGGAATAACGAAGACATGTCATACACTCTCGATAGCATTTCTTGACCTGATCTCTGCCTCGAATAATCCAAAATTTTGATCTCAAGTAGTTTAGCATAACTTGGGGACCTCCGTGCAATGTCCGAGCATGAGCATCTAGTACTAACAACTTGGTGAAATGGCTTTTACCAGGCATAATCATAGGATGCTTCTTATTAAAATCGGCTTCGGAATAATTGATACGTCCACCAACCCTTAGAAATCCTTTCTCATCAAGAAAAGGACTAAGGGTATGAAGCTGGTTCCTTTTAGACACATATCCATGGGACATTAACTGCTTGATTTCATCTTTAAAGTAGAAATGTTGAGATTCTTTAACACAAATATTCATAATTTCATTAATCTCTGACGGTGTAACAAATTTACGCGTTTCTCTTTTTTCTTTGGGTAATTTTAAATTTAAGAATATTTTGCGAAAGGCCAATACTCTCAAAGCTCTCCGGAAATTTGAAAACCTATTCCAAATAAACTCACTATTTTTGACAACTGCAGTTAAGGTTTTAATGGATCTCTGTTCTTCATTTGTCTCGAATGTACTATCATTGGCAGTATACTTTTCAGTTTGGCGAAGAAAATCCGGACCATGCCACCACAACTCATGTGACTTCAACTCTAAGCTTGACATTCCTCTCGAACCACAATCTGCCGGAGTTTGCTCCGTTCTCACGTGATTACATTGATCGCGATCCAACATTGTCAGAATTCCTAAGACTCTGTTGCTCACAAATGTTGTCCAACGGCTTGGTTCTCCTCTTAGCCAGGCAAGAACAACCGTTGAATCCGACCAAGCAAACAACCGTTCTTTAGGAATCTCCATGATTTGAGCGACTTCGTAGATCAATTTAGTTGCAAGCACTGCGGCACAACTCCATTCTCGGAATAGAGATTTCCTTTTCCACCGGCGCAACTTTTGTTTTCGCAGTCACTAAATTGATCAGAACCTTAGCTGAAGCATCTTTGCATCTTAAATAAATCACCGCAGCATAGGCTGCCTGGGATGCATCAGCAAAGACATGCAACTCAACATCATCACTTCTTCTCGATTTCAACCATCTAGGTATCACAATGTTCTTCACGTTTAGCAAATCCTCTCTGAAGGCAATCCACTCATTGGCAAGTTCTGAAGTTAAAAATTGATCCCACTCCAAACCACATTTCCACAGTTTCTGGATAAACATCTTAGCCTTGACAATCACACGGGAGATTCATCCCTATGGATCATATAGCCTGGCAATCTCCGACAAAACCTTCCGTTTGGTAATAATCTCATTTGAATTACTCTTCTCTGGCAGTAGGTATGTGTACTCAAAATTATGTGAAGTCTTGTTCCAGCAGATACCTAGAATTTTGACGGAATCGTCCGTCTTTAAAACTAAAGTTTGTTCTGAACCGATGTTCTCATTTTGGATATGATTCAGCAACTTATCACTGTTGGTACACCACTTTCTCAGACAGAATCCTCTGGCACTCATTAAATCATTCATCTGATCATAAATTACTCTAATTTCATCTTCCGTTTCAGCGCCGCTTAGCAGATCATCAATATAAAAATCTTTAAGCGTGATGGATGCTGCTAGAGGGTTCTTGTCCGACTCATCTTTGGCTAACTGCTGAAGTGACTTAACGGCCAAATATGGCGAATATGCCGTTCCGAACGTAAGTCGTAACAATCGGTAATGCTGAATAGGCTGATTGGGATTGGATCTCCACAAAATTCTCTGACAGTCGGTATCCTCCTCATGCACAAGAATTTGCCTGTACATCTGTACCAGGTTAGCAACAACACAAAAGGGATGACGTCTCCATCTCATGAGGATATGACGTAAATCCTGTTGTAGCTTTGGACCAACCAACAGTGTTTCGTTCAGTGGACATTATTCGCCCCTTTACTCGATGCGTTAAAAACGACTCTTACCTTGGTCGTCTCTTTGTCTTGTCTAACAACTGCATGATGGGGAAGATAAACAACCTTAGGTTTGCTTATCTCTTCGACATCTGTGATCTCTTCCATGTGGTTTTGCTCAATGTAATCTTGCATCACCTTTCTGTACTCCTCATATAACGGTGGATTCCTTACTAATGTCCTCTCTAACGATCTGAATTGGCGAAGTGCAACTATGTCTGATTGACCGTTAAAACATTCTGGATCTGAATCTCTGAATGGAAGACGAACTTTATAACGGCCATCTTCATTTCTCTCGGTTGTACTCTCATAAATTTCTTCGCATCTTTTCTCTTCACTTGTCATCTTTCTATGTATTGAATCTGGTTCTCTCTTTATTTCCTAAAATTTTTGTAGTAATTCATCTTCTTTGACTTTCATATGTAGGTTAATTACTCTCCGATTGGGCGTCAAAAATTCACTATCTATACGACCTGATAGAACCCATCCAAATTGCGTATTTTGTGCAATTGGACCACGATTACAAGGATGTTTTAACAGACCACTCAAAATTATATCACTGTAAACTTCGACTCCCAAAATCAGATCAATACGTTCTGGGGACCCATAATTTGGATCGGCAAGGTCTAAACTCTCAATTTCTGTCCAATCTTTAACAACAGTCTTGTTAGAAGGAAGGAACGACATTAAAGTACTCAACACAAAGGCATCTATTTGAACACAAAACTCAGGGTTATGAAGAGACTCTAACTTTAACGAAACCATACTCTTTGTTCTCGTTTCTCCATCTCCTACACCGGATATAAGACCATTCACAGGAATTCGTTTTAAGCCTAAAGATTGGACGGTAGCTTCGGTAACAAATAAAGCTTCCGACCCTTGATCAATTAAAGCACGTACAATTTTAGAAAAACCGTTACATGAAACAACCTTAACTTTAGCCGTAGCTAACAAAACCTCACTCTCTTGTCCTTGGGCAAAATGGGCGGTTACTCTTCTCTCGGTACTTGCCGACTGGGGCTCCATCGGCGCAGGGTTCTCATTGGATGTGGACGTAACTGGGGTTGTCTCACGGTTTTCATTTCTCTCAAAATGCAGTAGTGTATGATGTCTGCGGCCACACCGACGGCAACTCGTAGATTGACGACAATTTTTTACAGAATGTGGCGAGAAACAATTAAAGCACAGCCTCTTGGATAAACTCTGATCTCTCTTAAGGAGACTGGTTTTGAAATTGCGGACACAAATATAATAAATGTTGGCCTGGACACATCATGCCAGCTGTTTTCTTCTTCAAATCTTGGACTGTGGCATGGAATGACTTGTGTTTGGAAGCTGTTTTACTGGGAGTACTATTATAAGCCGGTTTTTGTTGTTTTCCACAGTCTATCATCTCTAGAGTACGGAATCTTGTTTCCAAGAATTTCACAAGTTGTTTCCATTTTGGCAAATCATCTCCCTCGTCCTGGCTTATATGAACCTCCCAAAGCTTGCGCGATTCCGCATCAAGCTTGGATACCACCAAATAGTTAACCATTGGGTCCCAACATTAAGTTTTGATACCTATATTGTTGAGAGCCTTCAAGCATGAAGATGTTGTATCCAGTAGTTGTTTTATGTAGGTTGCGGACTCGGTTGTAATCTTCCGTTGGGAAAATAAACGCTTAAGTATCTCATTGGCATTGAATCTCTTATTATTATATCGCCGGGCTAGCTGCTTTCATGCCTCTTAATAGTTTGTGTCAGTAGTTGACAGATTTTTAAGCAAAGTCTCTGGCTCTCCACTAAGACTACTCTTTAGGTAATGTAGCTTTTGTACTGCACTCAGATTACTGTTGGTATGAATAAGGGATCTGAACATATCGTAAAAGGCTTGCCAGTCCTCGTAGGATTCAGAAAATTTGGGCAACTGGATCGGTAGTTTGGCCTCGCATTTCACCATGGACGTGACTTCGCTTGATGCTGCATTTGACCCCACAGGTACATTGAATCGTTTCAAATCATCTCTCAATCTAGCCTTATAATCCGTATATGAGTCTTCAAACTGCCCATATATATCCTTACTAAAATATTCTAAATTATTCCTGTCTTCCTTCTTAGTAGCAGCTACAATTTGAAAGTGAATGCATTCAAAATTCCCCAAAAGTTTCTCCAAAATCTCTAATCTGGCTTCAATATATGAGGCAGTTATTCTATCTTTGGGCGATTTTTTATAAGTTGTAAAGGCTTTAGATAATCGGTCAAACATGTCTAGTTGTTTATGCAAAAGTGCCTCCATGATGAATTTTTACTAAGTCCCAAATCACTGTAATTTTTCTAAGTGACAAATATTGAAATTTGCTAAGTCCAAATCGTCTCGTAAAATTTTACAAGTCCACAATCACTGATTTTTTAAGTGTTTTTAGCAACGAAAAATTTCAGTCTTTTTTGTAGCGAAATTTTCTAAGTGTTTTAACTTTTGAACGAAATTATTCTTAGTCTTTTTTGTCACTGATTCACTAAGTTAATGTTTTACACACTTCACGAATTTTTACAAGTTCCACTGTTCACTAATTGCACTAAGTCAGTGTACTCACGAAAGTCCAATGTCCTTCCCGGGTTTTCGGTACCAGATATCACTACCGCTGCACACCGATGTAAAGAAATCAAACCACACACTACTGCTGAACTCGATTTATTGGAAATATGCACTGTTTTGAATAAAAGTGCTTTGTTAGGAGACTAGCGCCATCTGCGTGTGATCTCCACAAACACGGGCAAGATTATCGATTCATCGATATCCCGTGCGCGGATTGTCTTTGCCCGACCAGAAAAATAATCATTGTCTTTACGTCAAAGTCTCAACTGACATTGGGAATGTCAAGTTGCGAGCGAGGGACTTTGTGAAAAATGACTTGGGTGTGGTCCTGTCGCGTGCCATGGCGGCACTAATTTTGTAATTTTGATATATATAGCGAATGTTTCGTGGAGAATTGTCGTTAATTGTTTTGTGCCCAATTTGTTTGGAACGGCGTGAAGCCGAAATTATTTGTATTGCGTAAAGAACAGTGATTTGTGTCAAATGTAAAACGCGTGTCATGCGGCCGTGTAAATTGTTATGTGAATAAGAAGTGTCAAGAAGAAGAAGAAACTTTTGGTGCTTGTTGGAGTGATGCTATAGAAGTGGTGTAATAAATACGACGTATTCGTTTGGGGCGACATACATGAGCTCATGGGGAGGTTAGTGTAGGGACCCAATTCTCCTCACCACTGACCTTGGGACCCATAGTGGGACCTAAGGCCGTCGCCAGCCCTGAGGAGGACCTCAGGATCGACGCGAAGGCCAGGCGAGGCTGCCTGAAGACTGCGTGGACGCGGTAAGTTTTATAATTAGTGTAATTACTCTTAATCAGAATTAAATTCAACTCATAATTAGGTTAAGTTAGGTTAGTAGGTTCCCTGTACCTTATAATACAGGGTGGTAGCAGACTGCGTAGGTTTGTTTGTGTGTTTGTTTGTTGCCGGTGAGATTGCCGGACTCGTACCAAGAGCGTAGTCACAAAAATATCTTGGTATCAGAACGTAATCTTAGCTATCTGCGCCCACATGCACCAAGTATTAAGAAATAACATAAAACAAACCATAACCTGTTTCAATTTTGAACAACGCCATCTAGTACGCCTCTTGGAAACTAATATTCTCATACAATAGAAATTATATAAACAAAACAAAGGGTTTTATGGTTATAGTTATAAGAAAATTTAATGCTACTCAGGTCTTAATATTTTACGGGATTGACGGAGTCTAAAACTGCATTGATTTAAAGGAAATAAAAGTAATAAACAAATTTGAATTTACCAATTTGGACAATATCAATTATAGGAAATTAAATGTAACCCAATTACCCAACCCATTTCAACTGTATATAAAATTTAATTAATACTTTTGTGGTAATCAGTGGTTTGCGATTTGGATGGCAGATTCATTTGTCACTCTGTAACTTTTTGTAAAAATATACAATGTAGCATTGTGAGCTTTTCCAAATAAATGAAAAAAAAAACTAATTGAGCATAAACTAATAAAAATTCACCTTACCTAAACTTTTAAAACTAGACTGACGCAGGTTCAAAAACAAAACTTAATTCCAAAAATTTAATAAAGGCAATAATCACATACGCAATCCCAGTATTAAATTACTCTTTTGGTGTTATCAACTGGTCGAAAACTGATTTACAAAAACTTCAAACAACAATTAATACACATCGCACGCAACACAGGAAACATCGCCCAAAATCGTGTCTACAAATACTCACCCTTCCAAGAGAAGAGGGATTCGAGGGCGAAGTATTATTGACATATATAACCTCAATAATAAGCAAATATTAACTTTACGACAGTACTTTTTTAATAAAGCCGTCGTAAATAATTCTGAATCACACCACTTTGTAACGCAGCTGGCAGCAGCAGCGAAAAAAGACAGACCTGGAAACTCAAATCCCTTCATGGCAGACACTTTGCTGATCTTGAACAGGTACATGTTGATAAACGGTGGTCAAATGCATTGTTAAAACGAGGAGAACTATTACCAGAAACCGAAGAATTAATTAATAATAAAAAATAAATGAATTAATGAATATTACAGAACCGAACTTACAAACTGACTAAGCCGTAGTAGCGCTCGCGAAACGATTCAACATATAACCGGGGCCTGTAAATCTCTCGTCCAAAGTGATTATAAACATAGGCATGACCAGGTTGTAGGAATTATACACCAACACCTAACTTTCAAAAACAAACTGATAGACCAAAAAGTACCATATTACAAATATACATCGGATTTTTTTTTTGAAAACCACAACCAAAGCATATCCAAAAAATAACCCATTCCATCATAGTAAATAATATTCAGTTAGAACAGGTTGACACGTTTACATATTTAGGGAGTATAATAACATGTGACTCGAGATGTAAACAAGACATAATAACGAGAATAGCAATGGCAAAAACAGCATTTAATAAAAATAAAAGTTTATTTACATCACATATTGCAAAATCGATCCGAAAAAGAATAATTAAGATGTAGATCTGGAGCTTTACTCTATACGGCTGTGAGACATGGACACTAACGAAGAAGAAAACTAAAAATTTGGAAGCATTTGAGATACCCTATCTCAAGAAGGAGAAGCTGGAGAAGGTTAGAAAGGATTCATTGAAGGGATAAAGTAACAAACGTAGTGGTCTTAAATAGAGTAGGTGAAAACAGAGACACATACTCGAGGTAATCGGAAATAGGTGAGGCTAGGATATGTTGGGATACTTGATACGGCATGATAATTTTATGCGAATTAGAATAGAAAGAAGGAGGGGAAAAGGAAAACCAAGGCACAACTATATAAAGCAAGTCAAGGAAAAGGTGATAGCTGTGTCGTACCAAGATGTCAAGATGTTGGTGGAAGATAGAACAGAATGGAAGAAACTCTACCGACAAGAGCATCGCTCTTAAATTTTAATGATGATGATTGTTTACGCGTTTAGTTTCAGTCATAGTTTACAGAATATGCCGATAGATGGCGTTGTGCAGTTCAGTGTGAATCTAAAACTCGCTATGGAGTTTTTTGTGTAAAAGATATATGTCTCCAGCATTTGTTGTATCGGCAGTTCAATCGGGACGAACAAAGGTAGTTACACATACCTTGTGGCTATCATTTGGACCCACCTCCCTCTGTATACAAAGTCCTTCGAGCCGGATACGCGAGTTACTGAGCAGGTTGGTAAGAACCGCTCAGACCCCGGGGCAAGGACAGTAAGTAGTGCAGTGCACCAGTGAGTGAAGTAAGTGCGCTGAGTGAAGTGATAGTGCCAGAACAGGATTACAGTGTTAAGGATTCAGTGCAGTGCCCCGGTGGTGAGTTCAAAGAGAGGAAGTGTGGTGAGTAGCAGCACCAAGGGTCATCGGCCCGCCGGCCAGACACCCGTAGTGCTGGGGTCATCGACCTGCCGGCTAGACACCCGTAGTGCTAGGGTCAACGAACAGACATCGGCCCGCTGGCTAGACTCCCATAGTGCTGGGGTCCGGCTAGACTCCCATAAGAGCTGGGGTCAACGACCAGACATCGGCCAGCCGGCTAGACTACCATAGTGCTGGGGTCAACAGCCAGACAGTGTCTCGACAGCGAGTGCAACACCTCTAGTAGTGCTGAGGTTAAGCTATCTGTCTAGAGGTGTGAGAAAATTGTCTGGACAGTGAAAAGTTCGTCCCGATGTGTGAGAACAGCGAGTCCATCGACCTCCAGGAGTGCCGAGGTCAGACATCGCCGCGCAGGAGCGTGGGAAGTAGGGCCAGAAGACCAGAGAACATCGACTTCCAGAGTGCAGAAGTCAACAGCTCAGCGACGAGACGGTCAGTTCTTCGACCTCCAGAGTGCAGAGGGCGTCAAGAGCCGTAGTTAAGTGCAGTGTAGTAGTGCAGGGTTAAAAAAGAAAACCCCAAGTGTAAGTGCAAAACCAAGTGGTAGTTTTAAGTGCGTTGTCTAGTTACTAGTTAAAGATACAGTGTATAGTACAGCAGAATTATAAGTACTTTCAATTTCCGCAAAGCGACTTCATTTTTGTCAGAGCAGAGGATATTGGAAAATTTAAAGACTATATTGTGAGTTCTATTAGTTCTAAACTAAGCATAAGTTTATTTGTCAGTAAATTCTTTGTATTTGTTGTGATACCTACCTATAATTTAGTTCATCAAAAATGGCAGAAGGTCTCATTAAAGTTCAGTTCCAATTGAAAAGAGCTGTGGCAGATTTTTAGTTCGAGGCACTAAAAGCGTATTAAAAACTCATTGCAACCAAAAATCATAAAATATTTTTCTACGATTTTCAATATTTTAATCGTATTAAAATAAGGCCAGGTAAAAAAAAAATAATTAAAAATCGCTATAATGTTACTCGATTTTCCGATATGGCCAATTTTTTGTTTTACTAGTAGTGATGGGCGGTGGGTAAATACCCTAGCTATCCATTTGGGTATTTATCCGGTATATTGGGTAAATACCCGATAAATACCCGTATTTGTAGGGTAGATTGAATTATATTTACTTTGCATTTTTTGTCGGGATATGTGTTCAAACGCTTAAAATGCAGGTATATGTCAAATGCAATGTTAATTTTTTTGCAGGCAGGTGTGCAAAGACAAAATAAAAACTCCTTTTGACAGTTAAATTGAAACTGGGCGCTGGCTAAAAGACTGCCATTCAGAGCTGTCTAAAAACAATATGACGTTTGACATTTCGATTTGTTTTCTTGTTTTCACTCACTCCACTCACTCACAGCTCGCGTTTGTCGCTGCGTGATACTATGTGAATGGGTAGTATAGGCGATGAATGGTTAATTTAAAACTAATTTTAAGCTATTCAGACAAGAATATTTTCATTTGGCTCTACCCAACATGTTATAATTTTTTTCAATTGCAGCAGCTCTATTAAACGGATTTGGTGTTCGCTTCCAGGATAATGAATATGCAAATGAAATATGAGAAATAATATGAGAAAGAAAAGGTCTTGAAACTAATATGGCAAAGGTCTTGAAAATAATCTGGCAATATGGTTGACGAATTAAATATGAATAGACACACATACTTCTTTGAAAGAATTACTGCTGATAGAAATAATGTTTTATATTTTCCAGTATTAGAGGTACCTAGGCTGTTTGATAAGTACCCGTTTATGAAAAAAAAACTTTTTTTTTATATATGCATTTATTTTTCTACGTAGTCACCTTTTAACTCTATACCACAGAATACATAAGAGTCAAACAGAATGGTAACTCACAGCGTCTCCCGCAAATTGGCGTCCCCGCACCTCTCCCCCGCACTTTGTGAGCTTTGACAGCTCCAAACCAGGGTTTAGTTACTAGCCGTACGCAATACGCGACGTGTGTTGTCTTGAGAACTGTCAACCAATAGTAACCATTGAATTTATTCATATCATTACCGTATAGTTTTGCGCCGAATATGCAAATTACTATATTACAATAGTGAATAAGTGAAATTAGTGCGTTACATTATAAATGACTCAGTAATAATCAGTTAAGTGAACTAATGGTGAAATGGACAATGGACATAATGAAAAATATTTGTGAAGTGATATTATGTAGCTATTTCCGGCTTTTCTGTAACATTTAATACATATAAAACAGAATAATTTTTACGTCATAGTGTTCGCAAATCTTCCGGTATGGAAAGATATAATCGTAAATATGTCGAACTCGTTAGTAGGTAAGTATTAAATTAATTCTGCGGTGCGACCCTAAGTATAAAACTCACACATCGACGTGTGTACAGATAAATTGTTTCGTTTGTAGTAGTAGTAGGTATATATGTTACTCTGAATCAATGGAGAGTCCTACCAGTGTCTATACATTTGTTCCACCTATACTCAAGCTTCAATAAACCATCCAAAAAGTATGATTTTGGAAAGTCATTAAAATAGGCCTCTGTGGCGGAAATGACTTTGTCATTTGATCCAAATCGCTTGCCACCGAGCCATTTTTTTATGTTGGGAAACAAAAAGAAATCGCATGGGGCCAATACGGGGGGTGAGACAATAGTTCGTAGCGTTACTGTGCTAATTTAGCAGTCAACTCTGGACGAATGAGCCGGGGCGTTGTCGTGATGAAACAGTACTTTTTTCTTTTTTAAATGGGGTCGTTTGTCCTTCAACACGACGTCAAATTCATCCAATAAATTGGCATAGTACTACCCTGTTATTGTTTTTCCCTTTTCTAAATAGTCAATATGTATAATACCCTGCGAATCCCAAAAAACGGTCGCCATGACCTTTCCAGCCGATGGGACGGTGTTTGCTTTCTTTGGAGCAGGTTCACCCGGTAAAATCCACTGCTTCGACTGTTCTTTCATTTCCGGGGTGTAGTGGTGGACCCACGTTTCGTCCACGGTCACGAAACGACGCAAAAACTCCTTCGGGTTACGTTTGAACACGGCCAAACACTGCTCCGAAGTAGTCAGTCGGTTCCGTTTTTGCTCCTCCGTGAGTATACGCGGCACCCACCTCGCCGATACTTTCTTCATACCCAATTTTTCTTCTAATATGTGTTGTACCCTCTCGATTGAAACATTTACAGCATCAACGATTTCTCGAAGTTTAATTCGGCGGTCGGCTAAAACGATATTTTCAATTTTCTTAACCATATTGTCTGTAGTCACCTCAACTGGCCGGCCTGGGCGATTCTCATCAAAGACGGTTGTTCTCCCCCGCTTAAACTCGTTATACCAATATCTGACGGTTGTCATAGAAGGAGCACATTCATGGTAAACCGCTTACATTCTTACTTTTATTTCATCACATGTTTTTCCTTCCAAAAATAAGAATCTAATTACAGACCGATTCTGTTCTTTCTCCATTTTAACAATTTAAGTTCACGCCTTCATTGAATCGTTGTCAAATGAAAAAAAAAACAAAAGAATGCCATTTTTTTTAAATTATCCCGCCTCCGAAAAATGGCTTAAAAAGGTGGTATACTTATTTGCGGCCAGTGATATTAATATATTTAGAAAACGGGTACGTATCAAACAGCCCTCGTAGAGAGTATTAAAGGGACTTAATACTATTCGCGTTAGGGACTTACCAGACCAAGCAAGCTCGATCATATTATTGTGAGCATATACGATTTCATGGGGGCTACATAATTGAAGTCAGAAGAGAATATATAGAATCATCTGAATATAATCTTAGAGGCAGTGATGACTTTACTTTGATAAGAGATAGAATAAAATCTAGACACGTAAGTCGGAAACAATATTATGTTGTCGGGGTACTGGTGATTAGGGGAGTAGATGAGGTAAACAGCCGGGTCGCATTCAATAAGTTTATTTTACCACGCACATGTTATGGTCGAGCGACCGGGCAACGACGACTGGATGCGCGGGGGGGCACGTCCGCCAGTCGCTTCACAAAAATGCAATCTTGCATTATGTCGCGACAATGTTTACGTTTTAATTGAAAATAATATACCTAGGCGGATAGTAACTGAATATTGCTGTAGTTGCCTCGTTGGTCGGCGTACGCTGGGATGTTGCGCTCACGTTATGACCATCGTTTGGTATTTGCGATGGGCCAGACATCAACAAAATATCCTTGCGCCAGCTGCTTTTCTAGACGATGTGCTAGTTATAGAGGATTATAATGAATAAAATGTAAAATGAAATCTTGTTTTTTACTATCCCTACCCTACCTTATCCACACACATTAGGGAACATTAAACAAACCTTTTTATCCTTGTTAATCTTAAGTAAGTTTGTAAGTAACAAATTAAGAAGCCTTAACGAGGACGTCAGCTCGTGACTTACTAATTTTTCCGTGTGTATAAAGTCAATATTGGCATCAGATTTTTCAAGCTGCACAAGGGCATCTGATAGGTTTTGACGACTAATATCTCATGATAACAGCCTTGTCTTTTCACGGAGGAGCTTAAGATATTTTGTTGTCATCAATCTAAGTGGATTCAATTGGAAAGTGGACTACATTTTGGATTCCGGACGGGCGCAGAGGGCTAGGGGCAGATCTAGGACAATACTAAAAAAGACGAGTGGCAGGAGACAGGAACGTGTGAAAAGATAAGGGGGAGGGTGGGAGATTTCTACCCAAGACCTAAATTGCCTACATTAGATCAGTTTAAGAGCTTTTTGGAGAGTCAGTTTAGAGCATTAGAGTACATCCAACCGACCAAAGCACCAGTTCAGCACGGTTCATCCACCCAGAATCCAAAGGTCTTATTCACACGTAATCTCAGTTCTACCACCAAATTTAAATGCGAGCTTTGCTCTGACATCCACAAATTGTGTTTCTGCAAGTAGTTCATAGCTTTAGATTACGTGCAAAGGCGAGAGATCGTGATGAATCGCGAAATGTGTTTCAACTGCCTTGGTTCCAACCATAGATCGCTCGATTGCAAGAAGTCCACATGTTGCCGTATTTGCAAAAGAAGACACAGTACACTTTTACATCCACCAACAAGTTCAAGATTAATTCAAAGTACCCAGTCCAGTAATCAACAAGAGTCCAAAATAAGTATCAATAGTTCAAAAGATAGTTCAGAAGATAGTAGTGCGCAAAAAATAGTATCATGTCATTCAATAAAAAGGAACACAGAAATAGTCGATAGAGAAGTATTACTTCCCACCGCTCTTGTGAAAGCCAGACCAACCAAAGGAAAAGTGAAGAACAGCTACTAATTGAAGTTGACAGAGTTCAATAAATTAAAGGTCAAGATCGAGAGAAGAACAAGAAGTATTACAGAAGAGCATTTAGAGCAGAGTACAACCTTTTAAAGAGAATATAGAACAAGTCCGATAAATGCTTCTTCGAAGTATTTACCTTGATATTGTCAGGTGGGCGGCAGATTGGAGAAGAGAGAGAATGAGATCTTTAGAACATTTCTCGGTGGGTGGTCCGTTGCTGGCTATTCCCGATACTAACTAACAAAGCTCTCCAATTAGTCTCTTCACTCATTGACATTTAGTACAGAAATGTTTTAGTAAATTTATTATTTGTAGTTTTCACAGTATGTTACGACATAAGTGCATCATTTAAAATAGTTTATAAATATTGTTTAATTAGTTCCATGTTTAAGTTCAAGCTAAAATACGAGTAGAGCATAGTTTATTAATATAATTTTTAAGTTTATTTTGGTACTCATAGAGATGTAAGTTCAAAAAGTAAGATCAAGAGTTTTACGAAGATTGTTTCTAGTCAAAGTTCAGTTTTTAGTATAGTTCATTAAAATATTTATTGTCAAAGGGTCCTGTTATTGATTTAGATCATCGAGAATGTTAAAGTTTAGTACTTTGAGATCTAAATTCATAAATAATAGTTCTAGAAATGTTTATTAGTTCTTGAAAATAGTTATATTAGTTCATAGTGACAGTGTAATTGTTTACTAAAGATGTCAGTATAAGGATCAAATAGTACATAGTTCATTTAAAATTGGTGTTGTAATTTACTATTAAGATTTAGTTGAATTATGTATATGAGTTCGAAATACAGTTCACTTAGTGATGCTACTGAGAGGTGATATGATCTTAGTTCATACAGTTCATAAATGTTGTTCATAATGTTGGCTAAAGTATATATGTTATAAATGTTTTTGTAAAATCAGTTCCTGAATAGTTCTGTTAGCTCAATTTATAATAATAATAATAATAAATAAATATATACGGACAAATCACACTGATTAAGCTAGCCCCAAAGTAAGTTTTTTTAAACTTGTGTTATGAGATACTAACTTAACGATATTTTATCATAAATACATATATAGATAAACACCCAAGACCCAGGACAATTTGAAAAAGGCCATTTTCCAACTTGCCCTGGCTGGGGATCGAACCCAGAACCTCCGGATTAGCGGTCTAGCGTGTTAACCATTACGCCACGGAGGTCGTCGTAATAAGGATAAGTACAAGATTCTAGTTCGATAAATACAGTTCATTAAAGTAAAGCTATCGAAAGGATATGAGTTCTAAGTACTGTTAGTTCATTTAAAATTGTGCTATCAAAAGAGTTAGTTTTTTTTAATAAGTTTATTGTAAATTGTTGTTTGAAGATCATAAGTTGTAAGTACACATTTATAGTTCAGTTTAAATTTATAAATTTCTTCGTTCGTCACATAGTTTAAGTAGTACATTTAAAAGTTTCTGCCGTTAGTTCATAAGTTTAGCTCGCGAGTTCTCTGTAATATCTCCTACCAAGGATGTTTCATATTTTAAGAGCAGATCATCGATTTTTAAGGACGTTACTTCAGTGCTGTCCTTGGTGGGCGGTATGTTCACGCGTTTAGTTTCAGTCATAGTTTACAGAATATGCCGATAGATGGCGTTGTGCAGTTCAGTGTGAATCTAAAACTCGCTATGAGGATTTTTGTGTAAAAGATATAGGTCTCCAGCATTTGTTGTACCGGCAGTTCATTCGGGACGTATGTACGACGTAAAGGTAGTTACACATACCTTGTGGCACAGAATACAGTAAGAGTAAACAGAAGGGACTCTTCTAAGGTACGCGCAATATACGACCCCGTTCCCCGCACCCGCACCTCTCCCCCGGTTCTTGACGGCCAAAGTGAGAAAACGGGGGAGAGGTGCGGGGACGGGGAACGGGGACGCCTGGGTGACGCATATTGCGCGTACCTTAGGAGTTTCCGGCATGTGCTTGTGGCTAGGATTTGGACCCACCTCCTAGAGGTGAGACGTACTAGGTAAAACGGGGACTGAGTCTTGCGAGTACGTGTCCAGAAAAAGACTAGATCCAAAGACCACAACAACAAGAAAGAAGGTCCACGAGTATTTACGAGTACGCTACTCAATGGACTCATTGCCTAACCAAATGATTCCCGTAAATGCACGTATTGCGTATTTGGACTAGTTTTCCAAGTACAATGGAGTCTTTACTACACAGTTCGTATTTTTTTGATCCAAATTTTAAAAATATCGACCAAAAACTTCCCTTCATACTTTATACAGGCTTAGGACTGTCAGCATTTTCTATTAAAAATATATTCAAAAAGTGTATTTAAGTAAAATATATGTTTATGAAATAGCTGGCGTATTTACGAGCAATCCCGAAGTTCTCCGACGACGTCTTCCGATTAGTTCCGAACGCCCGCATCCTAGTTTTCGAGGTGCGCGGTGCGCGGCGCGTCCCGAAAGCCGCCGTACTCGTTAAGGTGAAGACATAAGAGAAACCGTGTAAACGAAGTGATTTTGGGCAAATATTTTGGCTTAAATATAGAACGTGAAGTTTTGAAATATTTATATACTGTATAGGATATCCTAAAGTGTTGCTTTACGATTGAAAATGCTTGCTTTTAGTTTCTATTCACATCCAGAAATAATTTGAAAAGCGTCGATCTGTTATTTTTTGGGCAAAATTTTTATCATTATTATAAATCTATTTTAAACCTATACTGGATATATTTGTGACTTTAGTTTGTGTCTATTTCTTCACATTCCAATAGTTGGAAAAAGTAATCAAACAATTGAATAATTTAGAAAAAAATATTTGCGCCTACTGCAAACATGAAAATGTCAGAACTATATTTGCTTGCAAAAACTATCAGGCGCAAGAGCATACGGCGGCGCGGCGTTGCCGATCTGTGCAGCGTTTGTAAACGCGACGTTGTTGCCAGCTCGTGCACGTTTCGCTACCTAACCTACGAGTATTGTGATATATTTGATGGAAAAAGTCACAATGTGATAATTTCGAGCTGTTGCATATTTGATTTTAAAAAAATGGGTAATGTTTATTTTTCGTGTATGTAAGTGGCCAACACTGGTGTCAGATTTTTCAAGCTGCCTTAAGGCATCAGACATAGCTTGACGACTGTCATACAATGACAACCGAGACCAACGGCTTTTAGGTGCTTTCCGAAGCACGGAGGAGCTCGAGAAATTTTTGTATCACTTGTGGTCACCCATCCGAGTACGGACCGCACCCGGGGTTGCTTAACTTGCAGTAGCGGCGTTAGGGTAGGGCGCGGTTGGGCGACCGCCCAGGGCGCCAGATACAAAGGGGTGACAGGGGGCGTTTTTGGGCAAGGGGGGTAATAATAAATATATAAATAGCGGCTGGTTAATGGCGGCAACTCCTAAACTCTTATTTGTATGCATATTGTAAACGAAGGGAGGAAGGGGGTGGGCCCTTCCTCCCTTCGTTCACAATGGGGTGGCAAATTTTAAGAATTCTATATCGTACTTGCACCCCTCCCCCCCGTCGGCAGAAATAAATCCTATAAGATTGAAGCCTAACTCAGAGTCTAAATTGCAGTTTGAGGGGGGAGGGGGGGGGGAACTCGCCCGGGGCACTGGTAGAGCTAAAACCGGCACTGTTAAGAGAAGAAATAGGCGGAACAGTTTAAATTATTTGACTTTAGTTTTACGACCGGCCGGGCGGCCGCCTGACGTCAAACCTCTTTGAGAATGTATTTGTTCCAAAAGTTTTACAACCGGCCGCTGCTCGACGTTAACCCTGCTTAGGAATACAATTGTAGCACGCGACGTCCTTTAGTTGCCTCTTACGACATCCACGGAAGAGACATGGAGTAGTCCTATTCTAACCCGGAACCACACTGGAAAGTTGAACAAATAGAATAAGTATAATAGGTAGGTACTCATGTTCATTTTGTAAGTAGTAATCTGGTATGCATTCATCTGAATTGCAATGTTTTAGATTTTCTATGATTTTAACCGCGCGGCACACAACCAAAGGATTTGACTCAGTACCTACATTGCGTGAATGTATAGAGTTATATCGATTCAGAGACGTCATTGTTTAAATTATACCTACTGAAGTTGTTACAACAAATAATCCAAATAATTAAATTCGTTTTGTTTTTACCCGACTACGTCGAACGAAAAAAGAGGTTCATGCATGTGTCTCGCCGCTATGCATGTATGGTACGTGTTCATCTGTTCCCTCGGCATGATGATGATATCCATGGAAAAAAATACACGTGTATATTAAATACACGTGTATATGTATCCAAGTTTTTCAAAATTTCTGAAGGCCGTACCTAATTTTTCGGGGGTCCAGTGCTGCCCCCATTTAAAATAAATCATTTCAAAGTAAACGGAGATATCATTTAAAATTTTAATGTGAGAACGGTTTGTGTTGGTATGTATTAGTAGTTATTGGTATGTGTTGATAAGTATTGGTATGTGTTGGAGATAAAATATGAAGCATTGTAAGATCTAAAACCTTTCCTAATTTCATAGGAAAAGTTAAGCCTATATGATATATCCATATATAAAGTAAAGAGGAGTAAACTTGTCTACTTTTATTTACCCTATACCATTACAGGGTAAATAAAACTAGACAAGTTTACTCCTCTTTACTACTTACATTTTTAACTTTGGTTCAGTTATGGAAATTTACAGATTTAATGTTATGTAAATACTAAAGTTATTTTGTATGAGTACAATAGCCTCTTTCGGCTTATCTATCAGACAACACCGTCACACTCACGTTCTTTTCTTTCTCTTTAACATTCTATTTAATCCTCGCTCACACGTATATCTTCATGAAAAATTCTCCTTTAAAGTTTTTGATAGCCGTCGTCGTTCGTAGTGAACCACTTCTACAGATCCCAGATCACATTCCTTACAGACCTACGCGAAGTCCTTCGCTGTGCTCGCTGCGCGTTTATGGAACGCTTTACCAGTGGAGATAAAATGTCTCAATTATTAGGCTCCTTTAAATCTAGACTTGAGTAATATAAAATATTTATTTATACATTATATGTAGCATATTCATTAGGTATGTATGTAGTGTATTTGTAGCGTTTAAGCTTTATCATTATACTTGTTTTTTTTTTCATTGCTCTGTACGTACTTCTGCCTTCCTACTAAATTTGTAACTATCCTCTGCCCTACCTACTGGTCGACTGGAAGAGATCCCTTCTGGGATAAGTCCACCATTTGTAATTTCAATTATTTTATTATGTGTAACTATCGCTGATGTACAATAAAGGTTTTTAAATGAATTGTAAAATTATTACCATCATAGAAAGCCTTATACGTCGTATAAGATAATAATGTTTATGTGAAACCATTTTTTATCTATTTTGTTTCGTACAAATTCTTTAGATAGTAAGAGAAAAGTTGAATTATGTATTAATTTCTAATTTGAAAAATTGTTTCGAAAAGTATTTACTGTGTTTCATTTTACATCAACTATCAACATACCCTGTATTAATTATTTATAAAAATACAATAGGGGTCATCCCTATTGTATTTTTATAAAGATAGTTGATGTAAAATGAAACAAAGTGAGTACTTTTGCAACATGTAAATACTCAACGCTTGTGCAAAGCATGTACTGGTCTTAATTGATTGATATTTAATGCACAAGCCTATTTAATTGTAGCGAAAAGTAACAGAAATGGTTGTTTTTTTTACTGGTGTGACTTTCGTGGTCAGATTTTTTCAGCATTTTATATCTTTATCAATGAGAATCAATAAATTAACAGAAAACAGATTTTGACTAGTGTTTCGCATGCATCATGATTTTTTTAGTACGGTACTTTTTGAATTTTTGAAATCCGTTCATAAATGCAGAAGATATTCAATATTTTATTGGACCCGATTTAAAAACACGCGTCTGCCAGCCGCAAGTAGTGATGACGTCACTCCGGACCATACGGCACGCCACCGCCGCGCGCCGTCCGCCCGCAAATATCGTGGTTAGTGGTCAACACTGTTGGTTTTTTGTATTGTTTCGGTAACTGTAATAATAAGTAATAAATTGAAAGATGGATTTGAAAAAGGACTATCCATAAATCAGTATTTTATATATTTATGGGTACGGAACCCTGAAAATTAGTTAATCGTAACGTTTATTGCAGGTTAAAATACAGTTGTCTCCTGAACTATGCATGTACCTACGTAGGTAGATAGGCGTTGAGATAACCCAAACGTTTACTTTTAGATTTTAAGCAATGGCCGATGGGTTATTAAAAGGCTGTACCAGATTGAATTAGGTAAATCTAGCAATAATGAGAAAAAGAGATAGATAGGTACCTATAATATAACCTATTTCTATTGATCGTTTAGGTAGGTAGGTACATACTTAATTAATACTAAATAAGTACTATAATATGTCAAAATGATCTTCGCAACAGTAAAAAGTACCTACTCTTGCTTGCTAGTGGATCTCTCTTCATAACACTGATCCACTTTTTTATAGTTTTTGGGTCCGTTGGAACACGAAAAAAAACGGCCAAGTGAAAGTCAGACTCGCCCATGAAGGTTCCGTAGCAGCAAGTAACATAATATAAAAGTTCATGTAGTTCGTTGTAACTTTGATCGATGTTTTAATGATAGTGTATTTTTTTTAAGTTATTTGCGGTTTACGATTTATGACGTATAAAAAAAAACTACTTACCAGATCTCGTTCAAACCAATTTTTGGTGGAAGTTTGCATGGTTATGTACATCATATATTTTTTTTAGTTTTATCATTCTTTTATTTTAGAAGTTACAGGGGCGGGGGGGATACACACACATTTTACCACTTTGGAAGTGTCTCTCGCGCAAACTATTCAGTTTAGAAAAAAATGATATTAGAAACCTCAATATCAATTTTGAAGAGCTATCCATAGATACCCCACACGTAAGGGTTTGATAAAAAAAATTTTTGAGTTTCAGTTCTCAGTATGGGTTCCCCCCAAAATTTATTGTTTTTTTTTTCTATTTTTGTGTAAAAATCTTAATGCGGTTTACAGAATACATCTACTTATCAAGTTTCAACAGTATAGATCTTATAGTTTTGGAAAAGTGGCTGTGACATACGGACGGACAGACAGACAGACATGACGAATCCATAAGGGTTCCGTTTTTTGCCATTTGGCTACGGATCCCTAAAAATTGTTTGTTTGGAGTAGGTACCTACTATTAGAATTAGAATTTCATTGTTCCGGATTTTTTTGTTTAAAGCAATATATTTCTGGCAACAAATAAGTTGTTTGAATTTAATAGCAAATAATGTTTTTACGTCAAAACATGGGTATATACATTTGTATTAAATTCTCGTAAAAATAGACTAAAATAGTCAATCTTATAATCTCTGTAAAATATTTTGGGCGAATCTATAACGTGAATAAGTCTGTGTGTAATAACTAACGACATCTATACAGACGCGCAAAAAACTTTTTGAAAACTGATATCTGCTTGCCGTCCATTGTATGTAATTCCGGTTTTTTGATAGATGGCGCTGGCCATGTTTCTATGTGTGCACATTCAGTGTGCGTATTAGGTTGTGCATGTGTGAGTGAAAACAAGCGAGGTCATTTGCCTATCTCTTCGCCTTAAGTACTCGATACGCTAGAAGACTCGCATGCGGGAACGCGTACTTACGCGTCCAAGGCAAAACCTATTCCAAAAACCTATTCCAGTAAATACGTCTCACCTCTACCACCTCCCTCCGTATACAATGATGACACAACCAAAATCTATTGGGACCGTACCATAATCTATACTAAAATTTTAAAGCGGAAGAGTTTGTTGTTGTTTGTTTGTTTAAACGCGCTAATCTCAGGAACTAATGGTCCGATTTGAAAAATTATTTTTTTGTTGGGTAGTCCATTTATAGAGGAAGGCTTTAGGCTATATAGCATTACGTTACGTCCGACAACCACGCGAACGATGTCGCGGGCACAGCTAGTTACAGATAAAACGATTCATTTCAATAGCGGACATCACCATTCTCGACAAAACCATCAACACAGTATACTTAATTGTATAGCCGTTCCCAACACGCACAATATGCAATCAACACACACAGAAGAAATGGGTAAATATAAGGACCTAGACGCAATGGAGAGTTGATAAAGTCAAAATAATACCCATCATCTAATGTTAACACCTGTAGTTGAGGTGATGATGGGTATTATTTTGAATATTTTGGTTAACTACCAAGAACCCTACACGCAGGATTAGACATTTTAGACATCCAGGCGTCCATTATACATACACTGCAGAAGGCTTTCAATTTAAATGCTTGCCGCATCACTATGAAATTTTTGCAATAGTTTTCACGATGTGTGATTTGATTTATTTCTTTAATTTTTTGTCTTTACTTACACTTGGCTTTGGCCCGTGATTTTATACAAAGTGGAAGGGACATACCCGTAATAAATCGAACCAAGGTTTATTAGATACTAGATCATTATAGTATAATGAAATTAAAATAACAGCCAAAAAATTGGCATTTCCATGCAAAAGTGTGCAGCCGCCCTTGCGATTTGTATGGGAATTGTTTTTTGACTGTTATTTTAATTTCATAATACTTTAGTTATCTAGTATAGCCCATGGTTCGATTTGTTACGGGTATGTCCCTTCCACGTTGTATACTTCTTTAAAAAAGGGGAGATTAAAATAAAAAAAAGCTCGAAATAATAATAATAATAATACACTTTATTACACCAAACGCTTGAAAGAGACAGTACAAAACAATAAAAATAAGGTGTACAATAGATGATTTTAGTAACAATTTTCCCGCAGTCGGGTATAAATTTTTTAAACGTAAATCTTGTTTTTTTAAATCACAATCGACTCGAATCTTCAGTGGGGCTGGGGCGCTCATACATCTAAACTTTTAATATCTAGGCTTAGCTCTGCGGCTTACGCTTTTAGGAGAATAAGAGAGCAACTGCTAGACAAGTGTACTAGACAATTTGTATATTTTTAAACGTTTTTAAGACAACCCATAGTTGACTTATGCTCACCCCCATTTAACATAGTTTAAATTTCTTAGAGTTCGGAAAACATCCCTAACATAATTTTGGTTTTTCTAATAGTGGACGTCGCGCAATTGTGTACACATTTAAACTGTGTGAGGTTCTGAATCAGTGCTAGTAATTTGTGGGCAATACAGCTCACAGTTCAGGCCACGTCAAGGGTGACCGGGCAAACAAGTCAGGTCACTTACGTCTACTACAGCTCTGCCTGTCAGCCAGGCTAGCGGTTAGACAAAGATACCTGCGGAGATCCACTTGAAGTGGAATTCCGCGATCTCTCTCGAGTAAGATCTTTCTGAATTTGAAACAAACTTCGTCATTTCTACAATGGAGGACACCATCAACAGGCAACGGGAGATTGTAGATAGCATGAACCACTCAGCTAAGTACTAATTTTAGGAAATATTCTGCGAGTAGAAAGTCCTCTGACTAACAACAACCTGTTAGAGGTGGTATATTACTTGTGGGGTGAGTTTGATGACACTCATAAAAAAATGTTAACCGCCGAAACAAGACCCATAAGTATTTTACTCAAAACATTATGGAGATTAATAGAAGATATCGTGGATAACACCAACACAGAGAAGACATCATAAGATGAATATTATACTATGAGCAACTATTCGAAACAACTACAAAAATATTTTTTGTACAATAGAGATAGGTATATACAACAACAACAACAATAAGATTAGCCTCTAGCCGACGGAAGATATCAAGTGAGGATTCCCATGAAAAAGGACTTTGAGACAGTTAGGAGAGGCACACAATTTTTCCAGCTTGAACGAAGAATGACCAGATGCTGGCCATGAACAGATGCTGATGTACGTAGACGCAGAAACCCGCAGAAAATATTTTGATTTTATATATTTCTACAAAATAGTTCATTCTTTACTTGATGTTCTCTTTTTGCTTTCTGAAATATCCTTCAACACTAGGTATAGTGCCCGAAGGTCAAATCAAATAGTAATTTTTGCTCTACAAACATATAAAAATAATACTTCATTTTATAATCCAATTGTGAGGATGGCCCGTCAGTGTAATGAGATTGCGAATACTAACCCTGAATTTGATGTTTTTGATCCCAAACTTGCCTCATACACTAAAACTTTAAAGGGGATCTTGTATGATTGAAATTTGAAGTGTATACATATTTAATAGGTAAGAGTTTGTATATTTTTATTTTACTTATTTTCTCTTAGATTGTAAGAACACCTCTTTTATTATTTCATGTACTCACATGTTTTGGATTGCAACCAGTTTTAATGTTTTTGTATGTTTCTTTTTGTGTAGTTTTGTAATACCTAGTTGTAATCTGTTTTGTGTAATAATAAAATAAAATAAAAGACGGTGTTGTGGAGACGTAATTAGTTTATTGCCCTAGCGCCAAAGGTGCACTTTTCGATCCCGGCGGGGACGGATTATTCCTCGATTGCTACTCGTTAGTGTCTATTTCATACTTTTAGCAATCTTTGCAGTGAATTAGGCAGGAATCTCGCTTTATAGTACTTTTTGCTATGAATGTAAAGCTGTCACGAGACCCACATAAATAAAGGGTTGTAGGCCGCGCGCGGAGTGCTGAAGGTAACTTTTGAAGTTCGTGAATAGTATTCAAAGCCGCTACCTTGGAGCGCCTCTTTCTCGCGAGCGCGGCGTCGATGGCGGCGCGCGGTCGCTCGGGCTCGTCGCCGCCCGCTCCGCCGCCCGCCCCGCCGCCCGCCCCGCTCCCCGCTCCGCCGTCCGTCGTGTCAGCGCCCAATTTCGTCGCCAACATCGTCAGCAGCTCCTCCACTCGACCCAACTGAAATTGTTTTATTGTATACTTTTCTCTATACCTCATATACTGTAGGATAATATATTACAGCGGCCTTGGCTACTACTGGGCCTTCCTGTGGGGCCTTAAGTCTGCCCTGCTATACCTGTTATACTTTGTAATTAAGTTATAGTAGGTACATCCAACATTCAAAATATAAATATTGATAATAAAGATATTTTGAATTTAGGATATTTATAATATCTCTTAAAAATTAATCTTGAATACCTGAGGCAAAATTTCACCACTACACCACCCGCCTAAAATTAAAATTTAATCCACACCACCTGGATAGTTGGCAATCATCCACCATACGTTTTAAAAGGAACTTTCTGCCACGTACGTAGAATCAACTTCCTGCAGCGGTGTTCCCGAACCGATACGACATTGAAACCTTCAAAAAACGAGTCTATAATTTACTGAAAGGCCGGTATCGCTCTTGTTCCACCCCTGGTGTTGCAGGTCTCCCCGGGCAGTGATGACCACTGACCACCACGTGACCCGCTCGTTCGTTTGCCGCCCTATGACATAAAAAAAATATAAATCTGACACTTTCTTTTGTTTTGCACAAATGTTGACGTCAAATCGTTACTCACAGCACAGCTAAGTGTCGTGCCGCTCCCTAGGCGCTAGTACAGAAGAAGCGGCAACAAACTGCACTGCAGCATTTTCTCCAAAGACGTCAATTAAGACGATACACGGAGTCCAGTGCTGCCCCCATTTGAAATAAATTATTTGTAAGGAAAGGGAGATATCATTTAAAATTTTGAGCTAGCAAAACCTAGATAACCCTTCAAACTATTTTATGAACCACTGTTTACAGTTAAAAGTGAGAACGTTAAGCTTTAGTTTGCATTTTAGCCAAAAGTGGCCGTTTTTCGAAAAAATGCAAACTTATGATGCAAAATTTAGGACAAACTCTTTGTTCGATGTTTTTGTTCATTATGAAAACCACAGTATACACTAGATATGATACAACTAAAAACAGCACTGTATGAAATTCAACTGGTTCCTCTGAAAACCAGCGTCTTGGCCGCAGAAAGCCTCAACATAATGCTGAGAGTAACCATTTTGGTAGCATATTTTGTTTTTTCTTTGTTATTTTTATGCTTGTTATAAAAATTTTCTATTTTCTAAATATAAATAACAGATGCAACTCGAACTCCGCGACAAAATGGAAAAATAAAGAATCGTTGAGTTAGTATCCCATAACACAAATCTCGAACTTACTTTGGGGCTTGCTCAATCTGTATGATTTGTCCCTATATAAATATTTATTTATTAAATTGAAATTGAATTTTAAAAGAATATTAGAATTGAAAAAGAATAACAAAATTTTAAATAATGTCAATTTGTAAATGTAGTATGTACCAATGTACCTAAATTATGACATGTCTAAGTAAACCTCTCATATAAACCTTTAGGAGAGACCCACGTCGAGCTCAAGCCAGACTTTTTTGTCTTTAAGATAGTTATCGGTCCTATAATAAGCCTTCTCACAAAGAACTTTCTTTACATACATAAGCTTTGAATTTTCTGTCTGGCATATCAAGGACCGATTCCGTTTTATTATAATAAACGGGCAAGTGCGAGTCAGACTCGTACATAAAGGGTTCCGTACCACCGTACAATGTTTTAAAACGCTGAAGAAACACGTTTTCCTTATAATTAAAATTTTAAAAAAATATTTCCACGTTCAATAGGTAAAGTGATTTTACAGATAGTAATTTACGTAATAAGAATGACCAAGTTAACCCGTATTGCAGGCTGTAAACAGTCAGTAGGTAAGTATTTTATAGGGAAGTGTATACTTTTTTAGGGTTCCGTACCTAAAGGGTGCAACGGGACCCTATTACTGAGACTCCACTGTCTGTCCGTCTGTCTGTCTGTCCGTCTGTCACAGGCCTCTATCTCTTGAACCGTAATAGCTAGACACTTGAAATTTTCACTGATTATGTATTACTGTGGCCGATATAACAACAAATACTGAAAATAAAAAAAATTAAAGGGGGTCGCCATACAAAAAACGTGGTTTCGGCGTTTTTAACTAGATCTTTATAAAGGCATTAACTAGATACTTGATATTTTCACAGATTATGTATAACTATGGCCGCTATAACAACAATACAAAAAAATAAAAAAGAACGACGGGTTGCACTCCAGGAGTGCCGGCAGAAGTCAAAACTTGAATATTAACGTTGTGCATTTTTGTTATTTTGGAATGGTTAGGGAATAATTTTGCACGAATTGCTTTAAATATCAGTATAAAGTAGTATCATTTATGTGGTAGAATACAATATTTATTTATTGCGCTATCGTACACAAACATGACAAAAAGTGCACAACGCCGCTAAAGACGTTTTCACTTTAAAAAGGTTTGGGCTTGCCCGGAATTTGAACCCGGGACCTCTCGCACCCTAAGCGAAAATCATACCCCTAGACCAACGAGCCGGCTGACAGCTTAGTCGAAATTATAGTATAAATACTTCCTCTTCTACGCCGTGCCGGCTGTCATTCCGTCTTACGAATTTTCGATCAACATTGTACAGAGGTACGGAACCCTTCATGTACGAGTCCGACTCGCACTTGCCCGTTTATTTATTGTAAAATAAAGATAGTCTGAATGTCGGCTGCATACCCTACCATAGAAGTATCCCGTAAGACATTAGACCATTAGACTGTGAAAGTAAATAAAGTACGACTATAAGTGCGTTATGGTGGTTATAATAACACACGAAGCGGAATTTCAGCCCGAGCCAAAGACGAGGGCGTAATGGAGCTGAGTGTATTTAACCAATATTTGCGAGGACACACTTGCGAGGAAAATACCTAATTAACTGATATTTTTGATTTTAAATATACTCGACAATAAAACGTTTCACTTTTTAAAATCAGCACGGCGTGCTGCCCACTGGCTTGCGCCGCGAGGCGGGCCAGTTCGTAATTTGGAAAAAAAAGTAATAATTTGCAGCATATAAATAGCAAATAGTGCGGTTATAGGATATAACTTCACTATTTGCGTTTATAACACACGCGTGTTTTATGAACTGCTTTATATACCTATCTAAAACCGGTGAAATTAGATCCACTTTACGAGCAATTGTGTTGAAAAATAAAAAAATAAATAACTATTACCTTATGCTGTAATCGCTGCACTTCATTGCGGACGTCTCGTCTCAACTCGGCCAATGCCGCGTCGTGCGCGGAGGGGGCGAGCGCGGTCGCGGGTGCCGGCGGGGGCGCGGGTGCAGGCGCAGGCGCGGGCGCTGGGGCGGGCGCGGGGGCGGGCGCGCGCCGCTCCTCCAGCTCCTCCTCGATGGTGTCCTGCCGCCCACTCGCGCCCAGCGCGCTCGCAGACCTGGCCTTCGCGAACGATGCCTGCGCGATACGCAAGTACCTATGTAAATATCGCTGCCATCTGGTTAAATTAGCCAGCCAAGGCCCACTGGACGTCTAGGCAGCTGCTTGACGTCGGCATTCAATTGGAAACCTAGGCCAATAGTTCATTGAACAAGAATCACTTAACGTTTAACAACTTAGCATATTAAAAGACTCAGCCAATTTAAGTGATTAAATTTAGTTCAGTTTTTTGCCATTGCGGCGCTTGTACTCCCTAAGTACCTCTAGGTGGTTAAGACTGCAGTCTTCGACCATGGGAATTTTTTATTGAACACCCGTATCTATATTTTCTATCTACACTGTATTGTACATGCACTCTGGAGACGAATTTAGACGAATTCAGAAGCGCAGCGAGCGGTCTGCCTCATCAGCGTTTTCGTCCCCATATTTATTTAAGAATTACGGAGAACTTTAATTGCAAAAGACAAATTATTTTTATTTATTTATTGTACGTGTTTAAGCATGAATTAATCTTCATATATGTGTATTTTTTATTTTTTAACTCAGTCGTATGCGCAAGAAATCCGACGACGTATTCGCTTATATTTTCTTCAAAGTTTAACCTTTTTAACTAAGTTTTTGAATGAATTAAAAAAATTACTAAAATCATTTTCATTCACTTTTTAGGATTTCCATTTGTCTTTATTTTTCTGTAATTTATACACAACTTCATGTTTTAAATTCCGTGTAAACAACTAAGACATGAACGTCGCACACCGCAAAAAATTTAAACACGTCTCAGGTTATTTAGAATTAAACAAACTATTACAAAGAAAATCAATAAATTGTCTCATTCACTTTTTTAATACTTAAATAAACTTCAATTTAACATATCTTAACATATTGTTACTAAGATAGTTTAGCTCCAATCAGTTTCGAAAAAGCAGTCAAAATCACTAAAAATAAGGACTGGGCCCTTAAGTGTGGCCTGATTTTAATAAGTAAGAAGGTATGTGGTTGCTATCCGTGGGCAGTAGCGGCGCAAGATCAAAGTTTTATGTGTGCGAGATAGTTCTGCGAGGTTTAGCAGACCGCGAGGCCGTAGGTGGTGGACCACACCGTCCACGCCTGGTGGCCCACACCGCCCACGCCTGGTGGCCCACACCGCCCACGCCTGGTGGCCCACACCGCCCACGCCTTACGCCGCCTCTGTCCGTTGTAACCTCTTATTCTAAGCTCTTATTAGCTCCCATTCAAAGTTGTGTTTTGTATTTAAATAGTTGTTGACTCCCCTTGAAAATAAATAAATAAAACAAATATGGCGTCAAGAGCGCAAACCGTAGGTACCTAATTGTTATTTTTCGTTCACACATATCTCATTAAAAACTCACTTTTTTATACTTCTCTATTGCTAGTTACTTAGTGGTAGGTGGAATAAGTAAAAAGTAGTGAACATAATTGATGAAACCAAACCACTCATCAGAAATTCATCAATATCTAATTCAACTCAATGAATAGGTACTTATACAAGTGCATCATCTGATTAAACATTGCGTTTAATGACTCGGCTAGTTGTCCATCAGTCATTCAATCGGATGCCGGCTATGAACGACCGGACTAGGCGTCCAGTCGGCCGACGCAATCGCATCGGAAGTGGATCTCACCTTCAGCGCTAACGCCGACACGAGAGGCGTCGCGGGCGCGGCGGCGGGCTCCGGCGGCGGCGCGGCGGCGGGTTGCGGGCGGTCGCGCGCGCTCAAACTGCGGGCAAAGGGCGCGCGGGGCGCCTCCGCGCCCGCGTCCAGCGAGCCGCCGCCCGCGCCGGCCAGCAGCCGCCCCCACTTGCCGCGCGCTGCCGCGGCCGGCGCGGGCGGTGCGGCGGGCGGCGTGTCGCCGCGCTCGGGGTCGGCGGGGGGCGCGGCCGGGGCGGGCGCGGGGGAGGCACGTGCGGGCGCGGGGCCGGGCGCGGCCGCCACGCTGCGCTCGCGGCGAAAGCGTGAGAAGATCTTGCGTACAAGGTGGTCCTGCGCCTGCTCGAGCTGCGGCTCGCGCTTGCGGCGCTCCATGAGCTCGCGTTCGCGCCGCACGTCGGCCACCTTGCGGAAGATGAGCCGGTGCCGCAGGTTGTAGGTGAGCGTGAGGTTGCGCGCGAAGCTGTTTGCGAACGCCTGGTAGAAGTCGAGCACCTCGAGCAGGCGGTCGCGCTTGATGGTGTGCAGGTCGCAGTAGGTGAGCGCGCGCACATTGGCCGCTGACTGGCCGACGGCGCTGTCCTTCCAGAAGCTATCCCCGAACACGTCGCCCTTGCCGAGGATGGCCACGACCTCGTCGTCCTGGATCACCTCGAGGCTGCCGGTGACGATGAAGCACAGCGAGTCGATGGACTCGCCGGTGTGGTACAGCAGGTCGCCGGGCGCCGAGTGCGACATCTGGAAGTGCATCGCCAGCGCGCGCAGGCAGCCGTCCGACGCGAGCCGGAAGGCGGGGTGCTCGTTGAACACCTTGCGGTTGAGGTGCACGCAGATGTCCGCCTTCATGTCTTTCGGGCAGTAGTTCAGCACCTGCGGGCGCATACACGTTACCCACGGCGCACACGCCTGCGTTCATGGCGGGGTGCACACTCGCGGCCGGTTACCTTGTCCGTGTCCAGTCCCTTGGTCATGGCCCACGTGGACACGACGTAGTCCATGACGCGCTCGCTGAGCGCCTTGGGCACCTCGTGTAGCTTCATGAACTCGCGCACGTTGTTCAGCATGTCGTGGTACTTGGCGGTGGCCGACGTCATCTGCTGGATGATGGTGGTCACGTGGCCGAAGATCGTAGCGTACAGTAGCGCTGTGGGATCCACACGGTTAAACAACAAGACTCAAAGATCGATGACGGAATCGGACGTTTATATTATTACAATAATTAAACTAATTTTTACGTCGGTGAACGTAAACAATTTCATTCCTCAATGACTAATCTTACGAGAAAGTAATATCACCAAGCTCATAATCAGCACTATGGCTTTAAATTTATCATTCCAAAATGCTAAGTATCGCTTGGTATTCTCGCAAACAGAGCCCTACCAGAGTATAACACACAAGACGAACTAAGCACAGTGCTGATTCTGTTTATGAACCGCTGACAGGTAATTTTCGTCCCGTTTTTCTACAAATACTCGTATGATATCTATATCTAATTGTATGCAAAACGGGAAGAAAATATTCTGTGAGTGATTCAAAAACAGAGACATACTAGCCTACATCGGTAGCGACACTCGACAGCACACACAGGCTGCACACGACCACACCGTGACCACACAGAGACGCAAGGTGACGTACGTGGGCTGCCGGTAGCAAAACTAGCGCGGGGGAATAGTGCGGACGAGGAGAATACGGGTGCAAAGGAGGAACACACACGGTGCGGCGAGGAACACGCACGTGGCGAGAGCGGGAGCTAACACTACGGGGAGGGGGGACGGCGGCGCGGCCCGCGAGGCAGCCGCGCAGGACGGACAGCGGCTGCGGGCGGGTCGCGCCGCACCGACGAACAGAAGAATTCCCGCACCTGCCACGATCATCATGCAGATGGTGAAGATCTTCTCGTTGTCGGTCTCGGCGGCCACGTTGCCGAAGCCCACGGAGGTCATGCACGTCATGGTGAAGTAGAGCGCGGTCACGTACATGGTCTTGCGCGAGGGCCCGTTCACCAGCTCGGGCCCGTCCGACTCGTTGGACCACACGTACGAGTACGGCGTCTGCGTGACGTTGGCCAGCTTCCAGAGCCACGAGTACTGCAGGCCCGAGTCGGCGTCGGAGCGGCCGATGCTGTACCACACGCAGGCCAGCCAGTGTGCCACCAGCATGTAGAAGCAGAGCAGCAGGATGAGCATGGCCGCGCCGTACTCCAGGTAGCGGTCTAGCTTGCGCACCACGCGGCCCAGCCGCAGCAGGCGGACCACCTTGAGGGCGCTGAACAAGCTGCCGATGCCGTCCTCGTCGTGGTCGAACGCGTTGAACACGTCGTATGGCAGGCACGACAGCAGGTCGATCAGGAACCATGACTTGAAGTAGTTCTTGCGGATCACCTTCGGGTCGCTCACCACCTCCCCGCCCGGGCCCACGAACGTCGTGTGGAAATTGAGCACGATGTCGATGAAGAACACCACGTCCACGATGGAGTCGATCACCAGCAGCGACACGTCCTCGCTGGTCTTGTTCTTGAAGGCCACGTTGTAGGGCACCATGATGGCGGTGTAGAAGGTGAGGCACAGGATGATCCAGTCCCAGATGGCCTTGAACGCGCAGTAGTGCAGCAGGATGTGCGGCGGCGTCTTGGGGGCCTCCTGCCGGTACTGCGGCAGCACGTCGCCCGACAGCGACATCACCTGCGCAGAACACGCACTCTCACTCTATCTCTCTACCTCTCCACCTCTACATCTGCTACGTGTGCTATTTGTTGTGCTACTGGCTGTATGTAGTGTATTTGCCACTGAATATGAACATAATGACATGACAACACAAATAATTTGTACTTACGTACCTACCTACATAATATTAAAGGCTCCTAGAGAAGGACTTGCATTCAATTCTAGATGCAAGTAATTTCTCATTTCTAATTCTACGGATCTACATGTGTGCAAGTAGGCATAATGATAATGACAATTGTGTAAATTATGCGTCATTTTGTAAAATCGCAAATTTATCAAACATTAGGCCATGTACTACTTACTTGGTCAAATGAATTTTGTAATTATAGTTTAATATTTAAAATATTTGCAAAATAAACATTTTCAACAAAAAAATAATATTTGGTCCTTCGAGCCGGATGTCTGAGGATCGGCAGTTTACACCGTCCCTTAATATGCAACAGTTTCCGTATATTGGATATGACATCCGAAACCTATGAAGGCTTATTATAGAACCGAAGACTATCTTAAAGACAAAAAGGTCTGGCTTGAGCTTGGCGCGGGTCCCTCTTAAAGGTTTGTATACTTAGACATGTCATAATTTAGGTACATTGGTACATACTAAATTTACAAATTTACAAATTGACATTATTTTAAATTTCGTAAAATACCTAATTCAATTATGACATAACCAACAATGTAATCTCAGTCCATCCATATAACTTATTTTAAGTTTTAAGTTTGTTAGTTGACGTCTTTGGAGAAAACGTCCAGTGCAATTTGTTGCCGCTTCTTCTGCACTTGCGCCTAGGATGCGGCGTAAACTTAGCTGTAAGTAACGATTTGACGTCAACATTTGTGCAAAACAAAACAAAGTGACTATTATTAAGAGATATTATAAATATCCTATGATAATTAAGAAATTTGAATTGAATTGAATTGAATTATGGTGCTTTTTAGGGTTCCGTACCCGAAGGGTGCAAACGGGACCCTATTACTGAGACTCCGATGTCTGTCCGTCTGTCACAGGGATCTCTCGAACCGTAATAGCTAGACACTTGAAATTTTTAACGATTATGTATTACTGTAGCCGCTATAACAACCAATACTAAAAATAAAAAAAAGTTGAAAATTAAAGGGGGTCGTCATACAAAAATTGTGTTTTTTCAGCGTTTTTAACTAGATCTTTATAATGGCATTAACTAGATACTTTAAATTTTCACAGATAAGGTATAACTATGGCTGCTATAACAACAAATACTAAATATAAGAAAAAGTAAAAAATTAAAGCGGGTCGTCATACAAAAAACGTGTTTCTTCAGCGTTTTAAAACATTGTACAGTGGTACGGAACCCTTCATGTACGAGTCCGACTCGCACTTGCCCGTTTATTTGTTTTCGTGTAATATGTGTGTACGTGTGACATCTAAAACGTTCGTCATTTATCTGAAGCCTAAGAAGATGATTAGAGAAGAATAAAATACTTGTACGTACTTATGTCGTGTCGTGTGTGATAGATTGCAAGTGACAGGAAATAAGAGGTGGCAGTAAAAAGAATAGGAAGCCTGATGAAAAGCTCGAGATGAAGCTATGCTCGCTAGAAGAGTGTGGTGTGTGTGTTTACGTGCGGTGCGCGAGAGAGCGAGCGCGGGCGCGCGGGCGGCGCGGGGTGTGCGGCGGGTGCCGGGGGTGCGGGGGGTGCGGTACTGACATGCGCCAGGTGCGACTGCCGCGCCGGCTCCTTCAGCGCCGGCAGCGCCGACACCAGCACCGAGCGCGACCGCGTCACCGACCGCGCCAGCTTCGCGAACTTCGACAGCCCTGCGGACACGCACCGCTCAGTATCGCACACATAGTTCACAGCTCGGAACCGTGTGGATAGCGAGTATCTCACCTCCCTTGGGGTCGTCGGCGTCGATGGGCTGCTTGAGCGCGGTGATGTCGCGGAAGGTGAGCAGGAACAGCACCACCAGCTCGCGCTCGTTGCGGATCGGCGCCACGTGCACCAGCAGCCATAGCGGCGTGCCTGCACAAACAGACTCCTACACAGCTGGGTACACCCGGAGGAGGTTTCATGAACGTTTTAGGCATCTACAACATCTCGAATCTGATTCGATTCGAGTCCGAATCACATTTTTTTCCATTTTCCTGGATCTTGGATGTTTAAATCATAAAATATGTGTAGGTACTATCGTTCGTTATAGTCATAATCCGTGGCCATATCATATACACGACACACAACAGAACCTTACCCAGGTAAGTACTAACAATATCAATCTTTAAAACTGGTCACTCACTCCCCGTTGTATCTACCTGCTGCATTATTATTGTATGCTGCCATGTGGTCCCCCCATATGGTATTTTCATTATATTATAATGATCTAGTATAGAGTATAGACCGTGGCTCGATGTATTACGGGTAGGTGTGTCCCTTCCACGTTGAATATAAAGTTGATTATGACTATCATTTCTGAATTTAAAAGAAAAATAACTGGTTTGAGTTTTTTAACACTCGTAATAATGTACCTAAACCAGCATTCAAACAATGATTTTAGCATTTTATTACACAATAAAAAAATGCCCTGTTCGGTTTAATCATAATTAAATAAAACTCCTGATAGAAAAATAAAAACGAAATATATTAAATACAATAATCCACGAGATAAAATTGAATTCGACTTGCTAAGACAACGCAACGTTGTCATAAAATACTTAAGAGTCCCCTGACCGTAGACAGAATCAGAGTTTCCCATACAAACGTAGTCTACGTTTTATTTTGAAACGACATGTCAGATTTCAGTAAAAAAAATACTTTAAGAACTTGCATATATCTAGGGTTATAATGGTTTTCACAGTCAAAATATGAACTTAAAAGAGAATATCGTATACCAACTTTTACCCGCGGCTTTGCTCGCGTATCCCACGGCAACATTACTTTATTCCAGGATGAAAGGTACCCTATGTCCTTCTCAGTACCAGTACTCCTATGTGTATGCGAATTTTCAAGAAGATTGGTTCAGTAGATAAAGCGTGAAGATGTAACAAACAAACAAACAAATATACAAACTTACTTTCGCATTTATAATATTAGTTAGGATATTATAACTAGCTTTTGTCCGCGGCTTCGCCTGCGTAGATTAGGGGTATGGAAAATAGATAGTAGCCGATTCTCAGACCTACTAAATATGCATAAAAAATTTGATAAAAATCGGTCTAGCCGTTTCGGAGGAGTATGGTAACTAAGATTGTGACACGAGAATTTTATATATAAGATATTATACATTATATTATTTAATAATATTACATAGTTAGAATTAGGATTAGGAAGTTAGGATTAGGATTACATCATTTTTGACCATCAGTATTTAAAACTTCTTTCAAGTTCATATTTTGACTGCGAATACCAATTATCACCCTATAGGTATATGCAATTTCTTTATAGTTACAATTTTTAACCGAAATCTGACATGTCATTTCAGAATTAAACGTAGACTACGTTTGTATGGGAAAGTCTAAGGGTAAGGGGATCTCCAGAGAGGTCCGCGGGCAACGATGGGGCGCGGGAGCGGGGCTCGCCGGACGGCGGCCAGCGTCCATCACATCTCCACTGAGCGATACGCGCGTCTTTTGTAAATACCTAACCAGTAATAGACTTCTAGAATTTACAGTCCTTTATTTTATTTACAGCCCACAGTACCAATGTACCACAGGGTCTACCGTGTAGGGTTACAGCTTAATTACTAATTTGGCTAAATAAAGATTATTTTTATTACTAACTAGCGGCCCGCCCCGGCTTAGCACGGTTATTTAAGCTCCGTAAGAACCATCCTCGTACTTCAAGGAATATTCTAAAAACAGAATTACCGAAATCGATTTAGCTGCTCTCGAGATTTGAGCTTAGCAACACATTCAGCGATTCATTTTTAGGGTTCCGTACCCAAAGGGTGCAAACGGGACCCTATTACTGAGTCTCCGCTGTCTGTCCGTCTGTCCCTCTGTCTGTCCGTCTGTCACAGGGCTTTATCTCTTTAACCGTAATAGCTAGACACTTGAAATTTTCACCGATTATGTATTACTATGTCCGCTATAACAACAAATACGAAAAATATAAAAAAGTTAAAAATTAAAGAGGGTCGTCATACAAGAGACGTGTTTTTTTCAGCTTTTTTAACTAGATCTTTATAATGGCATTAACTAGATACTTGAAATATTTACTGATTATGTCATGGCCGCTATAACAACAAATATTAAGGGAGGTCGTCATACAAGAAACGTGTTTTTTTCAGCGCTTTATTGTACGGAGGTACGGAACCCTTCATGTACGAGTCCGACTCGCACTTGCCCGTTTATTATATTAAAGATACGTTCGAGAATATTTATAACCAAAAATTGTAGGAAAAGATTTTCAAAAATCTTAAGCTTTTCTGGCGACTGACCAGATATTAAGTGGCAAAAAAGTCCCCCTTTTTAGTCCCCTTTTACAAGAACAAAAGCGACTATAAGACTGTGCAAAAACTACCGAGCGATTAAATTGATCTTGCATACATTTAAAATATGGGAACGCGTCTTCGATCGTTCACTCTGTCTCTGAAAACCAATGCGGATTTGTAACGAGGTAGTCAACGACAATTGCAATACAGACTACTAATATAATGTCACAGAGACAGCAAAGAAGATCTGCACATGGTGTTTATTGACTTAGAGAAGGCCTTTCATCGCATTCCTAGAACACTAATATGGCAAGATTTAAGATCTCAAAAGGTACCCGAAAGCTATATAAAGATCATAGCAGACATGTACAACGGGGTCAAAACGATGGTACGATGCCCAGCCGGAACTAGCGAAGAGTTTGATGTAGAGATAGGGGTTCACAGGTTGGCAGAAATGAAGAGAGCTGACAGGACTGTTGTGCGATGCCAGAATGCGACTATACACCAAAGGCAAGGTTTACAAAGCTGCAGTGAGACCCGCCATGACCTGTGGAGCGGAATGCAGGCCTCTTAGCAAACTACAAACTGGCAAGGGGCAAGAGGCCGGAGGAAGAAAAAGAGAACTTAGTGTGGAAAAGGGTCCCGGTCCCGATAATTCACCTCCATTATTTTCAGGCACAGGTAATATAATAAATACATTGGTACTTGGTTGGCAGACGACAGTGATTCAAAGTCCTGAACAAATGTTACGAGTGTTACGACTCGTACGACGCATTAGAGTCCACGACGAATATCAGTAATATTACTACAGAGGCGGACGGTCGGTGGTGACGGTGGTGTGGTAAACGAGCAATCGGCATGCGGCGCTGGGGGGCAAAGGTGGAGGCTTACAGTGATGCGGGTCGCGGTCGCGGCGGATTACACGATAGCAATGACAGGCTCGCAGCGCCGCGCGGCGCCCTCGCATGCGACCACGACTGCCTACTTGCTGTCTTCCTCTTCATTTCACAGGTGACGGATATAAGTCGCTGGATTCATGTTTTGTGAAAAGCGAGGTAGTATCTACATGAGCACTTATTTATTTCTAATAAATGCAAAGATAGTACACACAAATACCTAGAAACTCGTAGCTACCCTACCAAATATATCTGCAGCGGTATTAAGCAAATTGTTGAAAACATAATCGAATAAAGTTGTACATTGCCACCGCATTAAATAAACTATAGTAGGGACGCCGTGTGAGATCCCACGTGCAATGAAATAAAAAACATGCGGAATGGGCGAACTGGACAAATTGAATTAGTAAGCGCGGGCCGGCGTCCCTCGGGAGCGATGCCGCGCTTTACGGCGCGCCCGACACGAGCCAATCAGCCGCTGCGTGCAGCCACCCTATCCTATACCACGATGTTTACAAGCCTCCTGTACGAGCCATGCTCGCACATTTCGGCGTCACGCGGCTACACACAATGTAGGTCGCGTGTCAGCTGTTTTTACATTTTAAATCTAATAAAAGCAATCAAATGAGACACTATCGAGCAGCGATCGAGAAAGGACCCGTCACACCCAGCTCTACAACATGTAATTTATATCAACAATAAACCAGTTTCTACGTGACGTGGTCTTGTGTCTCCATACCATCATCATCAACCAACCTCAACAACATCATCTCTTCGTGTATGGCGTAGGCCTAGGTGAAAACCGAAGCCTGCGCCGTACATAATGGTCTTCAATTGTTCACTGTTTAATGTTCGCTGTACCAAATATAAGAATTCAATCAATTGTACGGAACCCTCTCCACGCGAGTTTAACCACGTTTAACTCTCACTTGGCCGGTTTATTAGTTCGTTAGTTGACGTCTTGGAGAAAACGTGCAGTGCAGTTTGTTGCCGCTTCTTCTGCACTTGCGCCAAGGAGGCGGCATAAACTTAGCTGTAAGTATGTATTCTATGTGTAAGTAACGATTTAACGTCAACATTTGTGCAAAACAAAACAAAGTGACTATTAATAAGAGATATTATAAATATCCTATGATAATAAAGATATTTTGAATTGGAATTGAATTGAATTGGACGTTTTAAAAAAACAACCGACTTAATTTTTTTTTATGAATATCATCAATACTATCTCCAAAGTTCTTTATCATATCTTCACTTATTGCAATGGGACCAACTTGATAGTAAAGGCTTTCAAATAAAAAAAGAATCATCAAAATCGGTTCACAATTGGCAAACATACTGTAGGGACCTCAGATTAAATATAGGTCCATTTAACATATACGCCACCCAAAAGTGATGCCAGTTAAAAGACACCAAAATTGGTGTCTTCGTTCTTAGCCCCGCCCACTGCTTGTCATTACGCTATGGAAGTTCACGGCGTCACTACGTAACGACAGTGTGTTAATTTATTGTAAAAATGACTGTTTGTGCAGTGAAATCGTGCAAAAATTACACTAAAATAAAAGACCAGGAGACGGACATCACTTTTCATAAGTACGTAAGTAAATTTTCGACTAATTCCTACGTATTATTCGTAAAATTATTACGTAAAAATATTGTCAACAAACCAACGCCATGACATTTAGTGCTGCCAGAGTGTGGAATATTTTTACCATCTCTTATTATTGAGTCGACAAATCGTATGATTTAGAGAACAGTTTTTTGTATGTATGTTTACTTGTACGTTTTGCTATGTATGTTTGTGTGAGATATTAACGTTAACATTTTCATATTGCGCTAAGAAAAAGTTATAAAACGTATATTGGTAATTAGGTATGTATTGATGAAATTTTGAAGTACTTATTACTCGTAGGTATGAGTTAGTTATTGAGGATAAAGAGTTAGTCATTATAATGTTATTACCCGACTGCTCCAGAAGGAGGGTTATGTTTATCGAGTGTATGTATATGTATTTCTTTGGCACGCTCTACAGCCTAAACGGCTTGGAGGATTTTAGCCGAGAGGTGTCATTAGATTTGTCTTAATTCTGAGAGTAGATATATAAAAAAATTTAAAAATACAAAATGGCGGATTTTTGGCCCCAAATGACATATATTGTTTCATTTCAAATATTTTTCGTTTAAAACCAATCAAGTGGTTATTCAAAAGAAACGATTTATATAAGGGTTACAAATATATATAACTTACACGTTTTAATGTAATTTGTAATGAAAAATACTAAAAACAACATATAATCAAATCATTCAAACATTGTGAAAACTGCACATACACACTCACACACAAAAATAAATGAATGATATTACGTTATTTACATACAGATTTTATAGCGATGCGATGTGTGTATGTATGCTGCAGCAGCACAAAAAGGTCGTAGGCTCAGCGAAAATATTGCTCAAAGAGCAATGCGCTGATTTTAAGCTATAACTTTAGGTAGGTGCAAGTGCGATCATTTGTAAAAAATTTCCTACTCCTACTCCATAATAAGACGGAAAATGAATTCTGATGGAAGTGGCAGCCTAAAGGAAGGACGTTTTCAGCTAACTTTCGTGTCCAGGACACATACACAACAAAGAGTGGTCGTCGAACAATCGCTAAGGGGCTGTGCCTACAAAGGTATTTTATGCATTTTTAAGGACTCAAATAAATAATGTTGATTTGATACGTGTTGTAGTGTATGTGAGTGAAAGAGAAGGAAGCATTATGTCATCTCTAGCGCACGTGCGGTCGTAAACAGCTCAGTAAGCTGTGAGCGGCGGAAGTGAGAGGGCGTGCGCGTCTAAGAGCCGACAATTTAAAAGGATATGCCACATTTTTGGCGACGAGGATAAACTGCAAATAGTATTAATATATTATTAATAAAAAAAAAACAAAAAAAAGTGTGTGTAAATGGGTGTTTTGAAAAAAAAATAACTAATAAAATTTGTAGTACAAGTTTTAATAAATAATGTTATTCTGAATTTTTTTACGAAACATGAACACAGTGTAATGTTTTTAACAAAAATATACTGTTGATTTTTAAATTTAAAAAACATAATCGTACGTTTATTATCTGTATGTCAAGTAAACAAAAACGTTGACTGCCATTTTATTTTTATAGTGACGTTAAACTATCAGAATCGGACCTGATAGGTAAGCAGTGATTAAGTGATATTTCTTTATATTGTGACTTCAGATATATTTAATTATTTGTACTTTAGGATGGCATTGCACATGATTTATAACACTAGTCGTCCGTTTACTATAAGTGGAAAGAAAAAATCGGCACAGTGATGGTAGCAAAGTTCTATGCTTTTATTACTGACTTATTTTCTGCTGAATGCAGAAATATTTCACAAAAGTAAGTACCTACATTTCATTATAAAGATATCTATTAAAACAATACAAATAATACTGATATTACTGATGAAAAGTTTACAATCTAGCATTTGTTACTACTGGTATGAAGTCACCATGATGGCTGTACCGTAAAGCCTAGATTTAGGATCTAGGAAGATAGATGAGATAAAAGAAAGACCAGATATCGGCAAATGAGATAAGTACAATAAACAACTATTACATTAGTTACAAGGATTCACAAGAACACTAGGTACAGACTAGGTAGTCAGGGTCGTGAGTTATAGGCACTAGATCAGTTGAGTAGCCCTTCTAGGTAGAAGAACTACTTAGCTTGAGATGCTGCCGAAGACGAACGAAAGAGGACGAGCGCCGGCCGCCGCGCCTTATATATATGAATGGGCTCCCCCGCTGCGCCTGAGAGGGGCGGAGGGGTGCTGGAGCCGATGTCACATGGCTGCTGTTGTTTCTGTGCAAGTATGTTTTGTGTAATTTTTAAATTAATTTTTAGCATTTAGCGGAATGACGCTAAAATAATGATTTTAAGGAAATTTAAATACCAGTTGACTTAAAGATACATTAGTACCACAATAAAATAGATTTTGAAAAATCATAAAATTGCCTATTGACCGCACCGTATCTGTTTGTTTATGCTGTAGTTTATTATTTACTGCCTAAGCGATTCAAGGTTAAGGCAGGCCTGTGTCACTTCCCGTTTGGGTGTCGAAAACGTACCTACATTATTACTGTGCGTGTGGCAACCACTCCAAGTGGTAAATTCGGTTATGCGAATCGTTTGTCCAGAGTAATGGAAATGAGATTGGCCTGCAATGGATATCTGGGTGTTTGAGCGAGGGGGTGCTGGGTTCTGATGTGAGCTAAACCTCGTGAGCTTGAATCATATCGCTAGCAACATTGAGTGGATGATTCATTGAGTTTCTGTGCTGAGTGAGACTTCTGTGCGTGAGTACTAGTACTTATTCTGTGGTTAAGGTTGGACATTGCAGAAACGGTCGGCGTTTGTTTTTGTTATTGTTATAAGTACTTACTTATGAAGTCGTCTAAGCACTATTGAAAAATATGTCCAAGACTTAACTAATACATTTATATTTTAACGTATAATAAAAAAAATTGCATTGGATGTACGGGCCAGGTTCAATTCCGGGTCGGTTCATGATGAAGTATCTATCTCAGATTAATTAATTAAGATAAATAAAGAAAAAATCAAGTCCGCCACTTGTACGTTTGTTTTGTTGTGCAATAGAGAATAAATAAATAAATAAAAAATGGGTTGGTACAATATGTGAGTTACATGATGGTTTAATACATACTACTAGACCAATGTAGATTGTTTAATATTGTATCAAGAAATTACGCTCATGCAAAGGAGAACATGGTCTGTTTTATAGACTAAATTACAGGTGATGCCTGTATGAGACGAGTACCTACATGTTGTGATGCAATGTAAATATGTCAGAGTGTGATAAAATATGGAAGTCATACGGTGACACCCGTAATCAGAAGTTGTATGGGTAATGCCCGTAATATGAAGTTTTATTCGGGTAGCGCCCGTTTACTGAAGTGTGTGATATATGTAAGTCATACGGGTGACGCCCGTAATTGGAAGTTTGTACGGGTAACGCCCGTAATAGGGTATTTGACTGTGTTTGTTTTTGAACAATATTTCGAAACAAGAAATATCACTAAAAAGAAATCTTATCTCGAAAACAGCACGAAAATTGGTTGATAAATGAAGTAGTAGTTAGCATTTTAAATATTGGTATGAAGAAAGGTGGGAGCGTGGTGAGGACATCTCGCTATCACTTTCGTACCCGCGAAACCTAATAGCAGTGACGTCACACAGCAGTACGTGCATTATTTTTCTGTTACTTGACAGTTTCCCTTTCCAAGCTGAAACTTACTTATTTTTGTGCAAAAAAGAAAAAATGTTTTCGGTTTCAGATTATGTAACTTTTAAAATGCAAAGAAATAAATAAATTGAGTCAAATGCCGTATTGAAAGTTTGTACGGGTAACACCCGTAATCTCAAGTTTTATACGGGTGACTCCCGTAACTGGAAGTTTGTACGGCTAACGGCCGTAATCTGAAGTTTTATGCGGGTGACGCCCGTTATTGGAAGTTTATACGGGTAACGTCCGTATTCTGAAGTTTTATACGGGTGACGCCCGTGTACTGAAGTTTTATACGGGTGACGCCCGTTTACTGAAATTTTATACGGGTGACGCCCAATTACTGAAGTTTTATGCGGGTGACGCCCGTTTACTGAAGTTTTATGCGGGTGACGCCCGTGATTGGAGGTTTATGCGGGTGGCGCCCGCAGTCTGAAGTTTTATACGGGTGACGCCCATGATTGGAGGTTTGTACCGGTAGCGCCCGTAATCTGAAGTTTTGTATGTGTAGCGCCCGTTTGCTGAAGTTTGATAACAATTACTAGAAGTCTTGTAACGGCTGTCACTGGGGCGACATTGAGTTGGCATTCATTGAGTGTTTTGATGGGTTGTGTTGGCGCCTCGGGGTGTCCAGTGACGCAGCTGCCGGTTCGCTTTTAAATGTTTGTGTTTAGTAATTGTACCATGTACCGTGCAGGGAAAAGTGAGGAAAATGTTCATTGTTATTATTAAGTTCATTTACAAGTAATAAGATTTTAATTTCATTTAATATTACACATTGTTAATAATATTATAAAGATGGCAAAGAATGATTTTGATAAATAATATAAGCTATATGTTATATTCGTATTTTGCAGACTGTAAAATGCTCTAGAAGGCGTATCGAAACTGTATGGTTAATTACAGTGTTATTAATAACTTTATAATAATTAATAATTAACTCTGGGATTATTAAACACCTTAGTGTAGCCAGTTTCTAGGTCAGTCTTGCAATACAAACTTTCCGACATTAAGCTGACAGTTATACTTATGTAGTTTATTCTTGCATTTCGTACAAGTGATTACGGTAATCAAGTTTATAAGCTTATTCCATGTTTAGTTTTGAGCATTTTGGTTAACAATTGAGACTTATGATAACGAAGTAGTTGCAAATTATTTTATATGTTATTGCTAGGGTTTGTCAATGGTCCAAGATATGTATCTTGGACGGACGTAAGTGAATTGACGGTCAAATCAATGGAAATATATCCGTCTTTTATTTTAAAGTATAATTACATACATATATAGGTAGTGTTTAATGCTAGTAATAATAATAATAGCTGTATTGCAGACACAAAAGATCCATAGATAAAATATAATGAAAGTGTTTACGATGAAAGTAATAAGGATAATATTGTTCTAAAAACTTGCGGCAATAGCCAACCATGTCGGTAGGTGTTGGTGGTTATAAATCTCTCTGCCAGACATTGCACAATGCTGTTTTTACGCATGGTAACCCTGGGCAAAAGGTTAGCTACACGATGACGGCGTATGGCATTTGAAGTGTTGACACTTCCCAGACACACTACACAGGGCCCCATAAGCCCCAAAATTGGCCCCATGGGGTGTCTAAAGATGTTGTTACATGCTACCCTTCAACCCTAATTTGACGTATGTAAGCGTAGCCTGACGCGGCTTGGACGTGTTCAGTTGGCGGTTGGCATCTCTTTGATGTTTACGTGCGAGCTATACTGCTGAGTTTGATGTTGTGTGGCTGACCTCTGCCTGACTTCACTGCGCGTTCAGAGAATGGGCTGTTTTTGTCAAGAGATATCGGAGACATCGTTTGTTAATGTTGGATGCAAGTAGTCGAGAAGAGTGGGGCAGACCTTCGGCTGGGTTTCTAAGTTATTAGTTCGACGCCCACCTTTCGGCAAGTTGAGGAATGCGGGTAGAACAAGTGAAGTGAGAATCCGCTTCGCTATTGAGGTATTAATGCATCTACTACATATTGATATCCAACATGGAGTATGGGTCACTTCGTTCTAATCCAATTTAATCGAGCTGAGTATCATTCCTTGTTGGTTTCTGTGATTTCGGAGGCGGGATTACATGGTGACAAGTTGAATTGAGGTTTTATCTCCATGCCACGCGTGTTAAAAGAAAAGAAATAGGGATTGCCGTCGTATGGTTCGTGATAACCGCTGCGTAAAACAATAGCCTCGCTCTATATCACTGACATATGATACATTTTTGATAAAATTTTATGCTTAACAGGATTAAATATATTATTTGATGGGTCTGGCTGGCTGGACGAACCAGGGGTTTAACATTTTGAACGTTCAATATTGTAACCACTCGATTATTTATCCGCGATCATTTGAGAATCGAAGTGCATCCAAGAATTGAAAGGTTTTCTAATAGGCATAGAGTCCCCTTAGGTACAATCTTATTAATAAGATTGTGTATAAGATTGTGTAATGTTTAATCTTGATTTCATTGGTAGGCTTGGGTAATTATTTCTTCCCTTATTTGTCAGCCTGTGTCGGCCCACTGCTGGACTGAAGGTCTCTCCCAGGGCTTTGTAATTATGTTTATTCACTAAAGTTTGCTGTTGATGCTTCAAAAAAAAACAAAAAAAAAATATATATATAAATAATGAAATCTGTCAGTCAGTAAAAGAGGAAGCAATAAAGGTGAATGTCTTTTTAGTTGGAAAAGGCGATGTGTTATGAAATGGATTGGACTATATAAAAGGAAACGTACAATGGGTACGCAACACATAAAAAAAGTGGAGGGAGAATGGAAATCTGTGAGCAAAGGGATTGATAGACGGAATTTAGAAATTGCAGTAGAAGCGAGTTCAGAATAAGATATTTAAGAATATCACTCAGAAGACTAGAATAAAAATAAAATGAGAAAATTAAGTTGATTGTTAATTTTGTTATTAGAAGTCGTGGTAATAATAAATTTACGAAGTAAAAGAAAAAACTGAAAAAAAACTAATAAAACAAGGAAGGGATGTAGTGTATGTGAGTGAAAGAGAAGGAAGCATTATGTCATCTCTAGCGCACGTGCGGTCGTAAACAGCTCAGTAAGGTGTGAGCGGCGGAAGTGAGAGGGCGCGCGTTTTTTCTTTTACCTATTTTAATATAATTTTTGTTCACCTACATACACAATAAAGCTTTGGGGTCGTCCACATACTACGTCACGCAAAATTTCTGGACATGTCACAATTTTTACGATCCCTATGACATGTACCGTACCGTCACGTTTGGCATGACTCCCCCTCCTACTATCACTGTAACGTAATATGTGAATGGCCCTTACGAGGTTTAATTTTATACACTTATTTATAATTTGTCAATATGAAAAAGAACACGTAAAAAAATCTCCCACATTCTGGGGTAATTTTCTTGCGCTGGGAATAATTTACTTCACACACACAAGAACAGTAACGATAGTAATACACGCGTAGCGGGCGGTGCTCACGCACACGCATATCACAAAAATGGCTTCACTTTGAACGTTACATTTTGTATGAAACACTCAATCTAGATTAATCTAAGGTAGGGACATAATACGCTAAGTAAGCGTTTATTATTTCGTTCCACGACGCGCTAGCATGGAACGTCAGTCGTTCGTCGCCTTTGTTTAGAGTCTCGCGTGTGTCCGTAAATAACTCCCAGTGTCGATCAGTTTGTTTGTACGTATATCGAGAACCTGGAAATTGTGCGGACTTGTGAGAAATATACAAGAACTTATTTACCGAGTGTTGAACTTTACCTTCTGAACCGCATAGCTTAGGCACCTAATACACTCTCTTCATACATACACTTAGCTAGGAAATAGATACAGTAAACTCAGTAATAACTTTGGAGTCAGATCTATAGAGAGATAGCCCATAGTGCCTACAATACATTTAAAAAAATATACATTCGAATTGATAACCTCCTCCTTTTTTGAAGTCGGTTAAAAATGAGGTTAGGGTGCAATAGCGGAGTAATAGAGGGAGCGTGGTCGGGATAAGGATGGACGTCACTCACGGTTCTTCTTGTAGAGCAGAATCTCGAACTGGTCGGCGAGGTGGTGGTCGAGCGCCCGGTCCACACGCTCCACCGCCTCCTTCTCCGTCAGCTCGCCGTACATCCACGTGCACCTGCCGCAGACATGGCTCTTAGGAGGTGGACTATAGGTAATACACGCCAAAACGAGACCGAACACTAAGTTTAACTGAGTTTTGTTTGTTTTCGCAATATCTAAGTAGGTAATGTTGGTCTGTTAATTTCCTATGATTGTAGTAGGTAGATACTGTTTACACAGGCCGGAATCTCCTAAGGTACGCGCAATATGCGTCCCCGTTCCCCGTCCCCGCACCTCTCCCCCGTTTTCGCCTCGATGACTCACGTTGGCCGTCAAAAACCGGGGGAGAGGTGCGGGTGCGGGGAACGGGGACGCATATTGCGCGTACCTTAGGAGATTCCTTTCTGTTTACTCTTACTGTATTCTGTGCTGTTTATGTACAATAAAACTATTCAACAATAACAACAACAAGGCGTACTGCCGGTAGAAGTGGGTAAGAAGGTGTGTGTACGTCACGACGGAGACGCGGAGCAGCGGTCTCACCTGCAGGACTTCTGCATGACTTCGGCGCGGTTGTAGCCGCTCATCTTGCAGAACGTCTCGTTGCAGTACACGATGGGGTAGTCCACGATCTGCGCGTTTGCCAGCAGGAAGCTGCTGTCTGCTGTAACACGACCGCACCACGTCACCCATGCACGCACTCAATTCTTTTGTAACGTGTCATTTCTACGCTTCAATATTGTTTTTTGCTTCAACTTTCTTTACGCTTTAATCTTCCACTAGAAGTTTGAGCGCCCGCATGCTTTACAAATGTTGTCACCCTCTGCTATCTAGACTTATCAGATAACGTAGGTATAAGTATTATTACTCATAACATAATCATTCACATTCACCTACATTTTCAATCACAGGTAAAAGACCTACGACATTGAACTAATTACATAATTAACAATATCCTGCGTCAAATTTGCGAATCCAAAGTAAGTAGATCAATAGATACTTAATGTAGGTTTTAAATTATAAAGAAATCGATATAAGTAGCTAGGAGTATGCCGCGCGCTCAAATAGTACCTAGCTGCCGATGCTACCAGTACTTTTACTTGTTTTCACATGCTATTTTATCATTGCATTTTTATTGAAATAGAAAATGATTGCATGTACCAAAGCAAGTTGAAAAGTGAAAGATGTGAGTGTGTGATACTGACGCTGCGACGAGGAACGGCGGATGATGTTCTCGAGGAAGGTGTTCTGCGGGGCCACGAGCCCCCGGCGGCCGCCCGGCATGCCGGCCGACGCCCTCCGCGCGCCCTCACATGCCTCACCGCGCCGCTGCACGCCACATCCTGCACACCACAAGCAGCGTGAGTCCTCATCCTCAAGCCAACGTGCAATATCATACAGCCATTGTCATGCCATACATAGTCAAGCAAGTCACAATACCTCCAGCTGCCCCTGGATTTTTATGACATGTCACTTTAGATTACTATTTTTACGCTCCCTTCGCACGTTTATGGCATCGGTAGTAGGTAGGTACTAACAGGTCAGACTACTTGAATTGCCAGTAGCACAACTTATTTGGGATAAGCTCAGTGTTTAGTACCGATGTGCCAAATGTTGATTCTTCCAAAGATACACTTCTATCTGTGACAAAGGTACCTACCTACTTATAAGTAGGTAGGTGTTTCCGTATACGGAATCGACGACCGCGGCATGAGCGGCGTCTTCTAACCACAGAATAGAGACTAATACTCACGTACAAAGAAAAGCAAAGAAATTCAAAGAAATGCTTACTCAATTTGGTTAGCGATATGGTTTAATTTAGCTCACGTCAGAACTCAGCACCTTTTTGTTTAGATACCCAGACATCCATTGCAAGCCAATTTCATTCTTATTACTCTGGACAAACGATTCGTGTAACTGAATTTAGGTACCACTCCGAGGGGCCGCTGCGCGCATAGTTATAATGTAGGTACATTTTCGATACCTAAACGGGGAGTGATACAGGCCTGGCTGTATCACGCAGTCGGGTTCTTTTTTTTTTTAATAATTGCTTGTTTAGTTTAGGTAGTTTTGAAAATGAATTCTCATATTTGGTAAAGTAGACTTTAGGCACCTGTGTGGTTCCGGGTCTACTTCACCTCTTCCTGTGGATGTCGTAAGAGGCGACTAAAGGACTAAGCACAAACATCTCATGCTACAATTGCATTCCCAAGGAGGGTTAACTTCGGGCGGCGGCCGGTTGTAAAACTTTTCGCACAAATACATTCCCAAAGAGGGTTGACGTCAGGCAAGCGGCCGGTCGTAAAATAATAGCCGAATCATTTAAACTGTTCCGGCTTTTTCTTCTCCATTTTGCAAAGTCTTTGGCATTTTTGGGTGACCATTGACATGCATTGTTGTATTTGGAGGAGAAAAAGCGGGAAAGTTCGCTCCGGGCTCCGAAGCAGCTCAGCTGAGGATGCAACCGGAAATGCGCTTGGAAGAAGAAGATAAAGTTTAGATATGAAAGATTAATCACTATTCTTGTTTGCTACTTGGGTTGGGTGCTCAGAATCAGAATCAGAGTTCAAAATGCAGAAATCAGAAGCCAGGAGTCAGGAATCAGGTCAGAAATGAAATCTTTAAATAGGAAACAAAAACCAGAAGTCAGAATCCGAAAGTCAGAAGCCAGATCCAGAAGCCCCAGAAGTAATGCAACCCTAATAAGATATTGTCAGTCAACAGACCACGTGTATCACAAAGAAACTTAATCAGCAACGCAACGGACGCTAAAACAACAAAGCAGTCTTTCATCCTTCCAAGTATAAGTATATTACACACCAAGTATAATATCTATTCCCCCATACCCATACCACCCATACTGATTTGATGTCTGGATTCGGTCGGTTCTTACAACTCCTCTCTCCCACCTCCTGACTGCGAATCATGCATATGAAACTTAGAAAATTGCAGAATTTTGATTTTCAATAAAACGCCATCTGTCAACAAGTTCTGACGTAACTCCTAATGCGTGTAATAGAATAAGAATATCAAATGGTGGAGAAATTCGGCATGTGAGGTAGAACAACTCGAAAACGAAGTGAAAATCAAAATTCCCTTTTGTCTGTGCTTTTGTTAAGCCTTTAAACGTATGACGGTCACCTGGTGACCGACAAACAATTAAAAGTCTTTTGTCTGCAATGCTGGCAGTCAAAGGTGTTAAATAATGTTCCGTCTAGAAAGTGGCGTAGGTATTGTACCTACACTACACCACCTGAGCTGAAAAAAAGTGAAACTGTACCTATATGTGCCTATGCACGTACCTATGAGTAAAAATATGCCAATAAAACATTTATAATTGATTAAAAATATATGTTTAATTTTGCCTTTAAATAAAGAATATTTTTTTAATACCTAGTACTTAATAGTGTAAAATAAATATTGGCTATTTTTTACAATTTTGTATAGCACGAGTAGTTCCAGGTGTCTACAATTACGCGGTCGCATACCCAATAACTTAAATAAGTACCTACTTATTTCGATTTGCGGCAATTGTTTCTCTCATACTAAATTAGGGTGGCCGTAAACCAACGTTTTTATTATAATTGTGTTGGTTAGCGGCCGCCTATTTAGGGTCGCTTACTAAAGAATTGCATATTTAAACTATAACAATGCTACACCCTAAATTGTTACAGTCTTATTCGTCGGATTGAACATTTTTGCAAATGTGCACTTCGGTTTTCCGACCACTGGATTTTATTTTGAAATTAAGTATACAAATAGCAAAATACCACTAAATTAGATAATATGAAAACCTAACGATTGTACTAATAAAAATCTTAATTGTGTATACAACATGAAATAAATAATGAAACTTCGTAGTGCTATTTTTTTTTTAACTTAAGTAGGTACTACTCAAATACACACCGCTGAATCAACACGCGAATTGAGTAATCTTTCTTCGGTGCTAGGGTAAACTATTTGTTTCTAAGTGTGTAAATTTATATTAAATAATCATTTGAGAAACGCGTAAGATTTAGTTTTTACCTGCAACTTCGTTTGCGATATTCAGATAAGTAGTATATTAATTAGCCTACAGTATATCATGTGTACATATTTGTGAACGTATTTAATAATTTTATAAAGATCCAAGGCCACGTTTAGCAGGCTGGTGGACGTACAGATGACTATGGAATCTTACTCGTAATAGAGATGGGTTGCTTGCTAGCCACCTCGCATATAGAAGTAGGTAATTTCCTAGATTCGCCCTTTTCCCTCGACCGGCTCCTATGGTTTGCGCGGGAAGAGATGCAGCTGGCACATTCTATGTTTATTCTTTTCTCCCAGGCCAGCATGAAGAAAATAATAGCTATTTACAAAAGTATTTCATTTATTTTAAAATCTTTCCTTAATAGTTAAATTGGACTCATTGTGTATTTTATATAAGTACTTATTATTTATGAAAGTAGGAGATATAAATAAATATTATAGATACGAGTACATGTTCTGTCTAAAAATAAAATAGTACAGAAGATTTTCTATAATATTTCTTTATACACAACATTTTTGGTCATCTGTGATATTGATGGTGCTAGTATAACCAGATTGGAAGGCGAACTGACACGTGAACACGCAACATAAAACTGGCCGTGTGAGAAACAGGGCTGCCTTAAGTGAAGCCCTGAGATTTATTTATGGTCATGGTAAAGGAAACTGTAGTCTTTTGAATTCGAAAAGAATATCATTGGGGATTAACGGAATGCGTGGAATATATACTAATTCTCCTTGGGCAGATCCTGTTAATATTATTGCTTCTACGAGTATGACATTATTATGTAAAGCCTTCACTTGCAGTCTGGTGCCATTACACAATTTAGGTGGATTTAAATTTCTAAGTACATTACAGGTGTGCCTACACGCAATCTAAGTTTATGATATGGGTTTTTGGATTAATTGTGTTAAGAAACTCGACGGGATAGTAACAGCTTCATCTGTGTTAATTACTGTGTCTATTGAACTATATACCATTTTCTGACTATCAAATGATTCTAGTAAAATGTCATTGATGACTAGAGCTTGTTCATATGTGGGTGTCGTAATTGCTCTTTCGCGGATCCACTCCAAAGGGTTATCCTTTATTTGAGACACATTAGGGTACATTTTTTCTATCAAGTCTCCGACGGTAGTAACAACAGTGCACAGTTCTTCGGGTATAGCTATACACCCGTCTATTTCCAGATATGCACCAATCCCTATTTTAAGTAGAAGATCTGAAAATTTACAAACAAAAATGTCCCCCCTCAAATGCACTCTTATATTTCTGCTTAATTTTTAAATTTTAACAAATGGCCATAAAACGGATCTTTTAATACATGCACGCCTTAATTTCATCTGCACGTGTTCCCTTTGGTACTACTGGTAAAATTTGGCGAAAATCTCCCGCTAATAACACAGTCATACCACCCATTAGTGAATTGTTGTTCCTTAAGTCTTGAAGAGTTCTATTTAATGCTTCAAAGCACATTTTGTGCGCCATAGTGCTTTCATCCCATATAATGATTTTTGCTTTACGTAATACTGTGGCTAGATTACTTTGTTTTGAAATATTGCACATTGGAGTTTCCGCAATGGACAGTCAAAGCTGAGTGCGCGGTTCTACCTCCTTCCAGTAAAGTAGCGGCTATCCCGGAAGATGCAACAGCTATTTCAATATCACGATTACTTCTCATCTTTGCTAAAAGTAAATTGATGAGATAAGTTGTACCAGTCCCACCTGGGGCATCTAAAAAGAATATTCCTCCATTTCTTGCATTTGTACTTGAAATTATCTATACTAATATTATAAAGCGGAAGAGTTTGTTTGTTTGTTTAAACGCGCTAATCTCAGGAACTAATGGTCCGATTTGAAAAATTCTTTTTTTGTTGGGTAGTCCATTTATAGAGGAAGGCTTTAGGCTATATAACATTACGCGAACGAAGTCGCGGGCACAGCTAGTTTCATTATATACTACCAGTAATTGTACAGTTTTTGTGAGTAATTGTCCTATCTACTTATTCACCGGTTGACTGGAAGAGATTCCATTATGGAATAAGTCCGCTGTTTTCAATTTACTCTATATCTTGTTTTTGTCTTTAATTGTGTGTTTTCTAAGTACAATAAAGTTGTTCATCTGTCAGAGAATTCTCATTGTTAAGTACAAATCTGTTTAGAACAGACACGTCGTATTTAAGTTCGTTAATATATATACACCTAATTCATCATCCAGTCTATCCGATCATGTGGGTTTTGGTAATCCATATCCTTCTATTGCCGAACCACCAAGTGCCAAACACGCTCCTTCTATTTCCAATAGACACTTATTCAGAACTTCATCTGTAAGATTTTCTACTTCACAATTTGCCTGTCTCATGCTCTGTCTCTTAAAATCTTCCGAACGATATTCGTGGGCTATGAATATATATGAATCTGTGGGCTTCTCCCACTTGTATATACATAAATTTATAAGTTTTATTTATCTGTATTCATACTTTTTTATTTATACTTCTTTATTGAAACATTGAAAGTGATGGTCTTTGCCAGTCGACCACGGACTTTGCGTTGCGCGCGCACGTTGCCTCGCGGCGTCATGTTGCGCGTGCATACTTTTAGTACTGAGTTTTGGTCGACTGTCAATGACCATCCTTCATAGCTCCCTTGACTTGTCATTTGTGTGAACAGCATTTTTCACTGTTTAAAACCTAAATTTATTTAATATTTACTTTGTGTTAGTTCTTTTGTCTTGACTATTTTACTTCTACATTTTTCTACCTTATTTTTCATTGATTTTATCACTCGTGCACCTTCTGTTTTTCTTGTTTCTCTTTACTCCTGTGTGTACATCTAAAAAAAAACAAAAAGTATGAATACAGATAAATAAAACTTATGTAAGTATATACAAGTGGGAGAAGCCCACAAATCCATCCTACAAACTGCACGGATCTGTTATTTGACCAAAAAAACTAACATTATAGTGGAAAGCTCCCTCATCCTGAATGGAAAATGACACAGGGCTGCCTCTTCGAGAGTTTTACGTCAATGTTCATCATCTTCAAGTAGGTAATCCTAATGCATTGCAGGCAGATTTAAATATTCTATACCATTGATAGTTTTTGGTGCTTGAAAAGATATTGGTCCTCTGATTTCATGTAGAAATAAGCGAAGATGGTATCATTCTGTATTATTTGGATGTACTGTGTACACTCTGCCTAAAGCATGTCCCATTTTAATCCCTGGCCAACCATCTACACACACCCCTCGTTTTCTTCTTTCGAATAGATTAGTGTTCCAACTCTGGTTCCAAATATAATATGCAGGTACACCGTTACGATAAACTTCAAAAACGAAACCATAGATCTTACCTGCTGCGACCAATTCACATAGTCCGCCATATGTTAAAGGACGGATCATATCCATGTAGTATTGGTCTGCTGAAGCGTAGTTGTCGCCTTTAATATCATGAGACATAATAGAAAATTCTATCCAATGTTCCACGATATAATCTACCAGCTCTTTGCGTATAACAAAATATCTTTTTTGGTTGCCGTACATCAGAAAAGATAGTGCCCTGAAAAGGCATGCCCCATCTCCTAAAATCGGTACAACCATTTGTTGCACCACCTCTCCGTTAATATTAATCATCTTCATCGTCATTTAAATCTATAAGATCTATTAAATCAATATAAATCTTAACAAAATTTTAGATGAATTACTACAGTATAATTAAGTAGGTAAAGTATACCTATCCTTCAGCTAAAATCGTAATTCAGGAAAAAGAGGTACTAATAATACCTAATGGCACTGCGATTTTAGTAACTTAATGTCCTGAAAATCAACTAAACAAACTTAGAAAATAGGAAGTGAAAACATAAGTTAAAGTACTTTGATGTAAATAATAAGAAAACTACTAACTAAACTAAATCAAAGAAGAATTGAGAAAATGTATTATTATAGTCAAGAGTTAAAAACAAATAATAGGAAAAAAATAAGATATTAAACAAGGGACGAATTTTGAAAAAAATATTTTACTTATGTTTCATGCCTTTCAGTAAAGAACCTTTATGCTGAATTTCATTCGAATAACTTCAAAAACGGCTAAGTTACATACTAACTTTGCACCCCCGTTTTACCCCCTTAGGGGATGAATTTCCAAAAATCCTTTCTTAGTGCTCCCCTACGTTATAAAAGGAACCTCTGTGCAAAATTTCAAGTTTCTAACCCTTATAGTTTAGGCCCTGCGTTGATATGTCAGTCAAGCATTCAGTCAGTCAGCTTCTCCTTTTATATATACATATAGATAGATTTGTGTTATCTCTAGAAAATAAGTCTTAACTTAAGTCCGACAAGTGGTCGCCAAACAAAGTTTGGTCGCTAACCGGTGCGCATGGCGGATATTACTTAGGTTCGGTACAGCGACTAAGGTCATAGGTACATCGCGTGCGTTGCAGTACTTGCAGTTGAAGACGGCGCTTGTTACCAGCAGTCAGGGTGTGAGGCTTGCTTCGAATGTTTTCATCGTTTCGTAGCGTAGGGTCGCGGCTGGCACGTACTACGGACTACGGCTATGGCGATCGATATTGTTTACGTGTTCGCCAAACGTCGAGGGTGAACCCTCAAGCCGAGCATGCTGCACGAAGCGCGGCACGCTAGCGCGAGCATCCTGCACGAGGCGCGCGGCGCGCTAGCGCGACCATGCCGCGTCCAGCAGACGCAACATCTGCCACTGTGTGCGACCTATCGAGCGCTCGCTACTCGCGACATTTACTCGGCTAATCCGCTTATTGCGAAGCGAACAGAACGCGGTTGTTTCTACAATCACACTTCATATCACCTTGCTCTGGTGGAAAACAATTCCTCGCAGGAACCAAGTTGATTTATGCGGGCTATAATTCTTATAATGAATATTCAATGTACCTACTTACATCGTAGTACAATACCTACCTACAGCCAGCAGAAATCAACTTGGCACCTGCGAAGAATGTTTTTCCATCAGATCGCGGTGCCTATTAACTTCTGGGGGTTGTACATTTGCGAGATTACCGACTGAAAAAGTTCTGTGCATAACTACATAGATTTATTAATATTCGAAGCTGAATTATCAACATCTTACTTTCTTATTTACCTTTAGTTGCCTACCTAAACCCTTATATTCACTTAAAAAAAACATTATTTCTAGAATACAAAGAAAATAAAAACATTATCATAACAGTTTATTCAGCCTCCAAGAATTTTCTGCTCACTCGTTTCAAACCTCATCAATACTTAGTTGAGACCATTCGCAACAATCGACCGTTAACGTACCGAGCCTCCTCACATAACATTTCGGCGATCACAACGAATCAGAAGTCTGACAACTGCAAAAACAAATGATTCAGTTGCTGGAGAGTTTATATCGGAGTTGAACGCAGGACAACCGAACGCGTATCTCGTGTCGGTCGGTGTGGCGGCACATGTTCCCCGCGGCGGCGGTCGGGCGGCTCGGCGGTCTCGCGGCGCGGCGCTCGCTCCCGCGACTGCCGGAGCCGCCCGCCCGCCGCCCGCCCGCCGCCGCGCGCACGCGCGACCCGCACTCGCCCGCGACCTCGCCGTGCCGCTACTGCCGCCGGTCACTCGCACCCCCCGAGCTGCAGCCACAGACAATCGATTCCTTGACCGCCTTCTGTGGACCTTGTCCTCGTCTGCTTCAGTCATCGCCGAGTAGCTATTGCTGCTACGAGTACCGTACCCCCTAATCATCAATGCGAACCGATGTGTTGTTTTATTATTCAGGGTTAGGTACTGGTATCTAACGCATAACCTTTTCGGTGCAAGTTCAGTCCATGATACTGAACTACTTTCCATAAAAACCAATATCTAAAAACGAAAGAAAAATAAATTTCGGCTTCCCATACAAAGTCCAAACGCCAATGTAACCCCTTGGCGTCGTTGCGTTTCTTGTTTTCGCCAGAAACGAAACTAGGCCATGTACTAGAGGACCATGTAAGCAGTCAATGTCAGAAAAAAGTCTGGAGATCGCAACCGGAGCAAGATAAAGAGGGTTAAGCATACTGACAGTGCCGGTTTTAGCTTTACCAGCGCCCTGGGCGAGATTTTCACGCCCCGCCCGCCCCTCCCCCCCAAACTGCAATTCAGACTGACTTAGGCTTTAATCTTATAGGATTTATTTCTGTCGACGGGGGGGAGGGGTGCAAGTACGATATAGGATTCTTCAAATTTACCGCCCCATTGTAAACGAAGGGAGAGGGGGGGGGGAGTGCATACAAATAAGAGTCTAGGAGTTGCCGCCATTAACCAGCCGCTATTTATATATTTATTATTACCTGTGACCCCCCCTTGCCCAAAAACGCCCCCGTGTCGCCCCTTTGTATCTGGCGCCCTGGGCGGTCGCCCAACCGCGCCCTACCCTAACGCCGCTACTGCATACTGATTGATCCTAAGGATATAACCTATTCCTTTTGATTGTTTAATAGGTAGGTAAGTACTTATTTAATGCTCAATATTATAACAGTTAAAACTTAGGTCAAATTTTAATGATCTTCGCAACAGTAAAGAGTACTCTCTCTTCCTAGTTTGTTTGGAGTACACTACTAGTTGTACTCTTGCACTATGGTGCGATACAATATTTATAGGACATATTTTACGCTATTTTTACACCACAACTCAATGATAAATCCACAACAAAACAAACTCGGCTCGAAAATGTGGGTAGGTACGGAATATTTACCTACAAAACGGGTGAGCTCACGCGGCGGGCAATCTGGGACGATTTTAATGACGTCACAGCGATCGAAACTCGTACTCTCGGGCGTTTTTTTGAACTGCTGCAGTACCTATAATCGCTGTATCTTCGTCATTTTTGGTCGGATTTGGATAATTTTTTTTACTGTATGTTATGGTTTTCTAACTTTTATCAATCTACATACTTAACAAAAACATGAGTGATCCTTATTCACGAGTTTTGTCTTTAAGGACTGTATGCACAAAGCCACCTGGTCGGATTTGGCTCTGAAATATGTAAAATTTTCCCGCTAGGGGGATAAAAATGTCAAGATGAAGTTACATAGAGTTAATAATGTGTAAACGGGACAATAGATGTAGGTAATCATAAATTGTAACGTAGAAGCTTACTTGTTTCTTTTCGTCAAGACTTCCAGTCCGCGATACTTATTAAAATTTTCAAATCAATCAAATCAAAGAATTATTTTGTTTGAATTATTATTTCTGAATTAAGGCCTTGGCAGACGTCATTATAATGTACTTAACATTTTAGTAGACAGGCTATCAGTAGAAAAAGGCTAAAGTCGAAAATACAGTAGTGTGCGTGAATGCAAGACGTTTATTTAAAAAGCGAGTTTAAATATATGTGAAATTCATATAGCACTTTCTAAAAAATCCAAGTTATAGTTATTCGAATCTTGCGGAAAATTCATTACTTTTTCAATTTATTAGTCGATCTCCGTGGCGATTCCTTAACACGCTAGTCCGTCACTCGGAGGTTCTGGGTTCGATTCCCAGCCAGGGCAAGTTGGTAAATGGCCTTTTTTAATTTGTCCTGGTTCTTGGGTGTTTATTTTATCCCATCAAAAACATAAATGTAAAAATGCCAAGTTCAAATTCCGACAAAACAATTGAAATTTAAATAGCTGCCAAGTTATGTAGGTAGAGAAAACTGAAATTTATTCATAAGAATCTCAACATTTGACTTGGACAACATTAAGATTGAAAGCACGGTCACCCATCCTAACTGTGACCAAGCTAGAAGTTGCTTAACCTGTAAAAGCACGGTCATTACTCCATCAATTTTTGAATTTATCGTATGCGAAGTGGAGCGAAATATTTTCACAAGTGGTTTTGATTACTCGTATTTTGAAATTTGTTAAAGCGCAAATGACAAAGAACCCTTAGAATAAAGAATCTTTTTAGTTTCACGCAGCTTTTTAGGGTTCTGTAGTTAACAAGAAAACCTTATAGTTTCGTCATGTCTGTCTGTCTATCTATCCCCAGTTTTACTCATAGACTATTAGTACTAGAAAGCTGTAATTGGGCATGGGCATGGACATGTGGTAATAAAAACTTGAAAAAAAAATGTGTGGTGTGAGACGTCGTTGAATAGGTCTTTCAAAAATATTGTAAGATTATGAACACCCTTTTTCGTTTTAGCAATCCGTTTGTGAAATATTTGGTTTTTGATTGCAAATTTTTGTTAGAATCATGTGTCTTCCCTCTCTGTCAGTTAAACGGTTGTATATGACACACACAGATACACTTAAAAAAATTCACGGCAGTAGTATATTTAATAACGTCTCCCTGTACTAAAACTAATTTAAGGTGGATTCAGTTCATGATACTGAACAACTTTTCCTAAGGAACACATAATTAAATATGAAAAGAAAATGTTTGCTTTCCATTCGACCTCCGTGGCGTAATTGTTACCACGCTAGACCGCTAATCCGGAGGTTCTGGGTTCGAGCCCCAGCCAGGGCAGGATAGAAAATGGTCTTTTTCAAATTGTCCTGGGTCTTGGGTGTTTATCTATGTATGTTTTTATCATAAAATATAGTATCATTGAGTTAGTATCCCATAATACAAGTTTAAAACTTACTTTGGGGCTAGTTAATTAGTGTGATTTGTCCTTACATTACCATACATATATTACATAAATATTACATTTTGCCAAATCTTGTGTGTAAGAGATCAAAAATAATTTTTGTATTTCGTTTGTTCCTTGGTGAAAGTTGTTCAGTATCATGGACTGAATTCAGACCTAAAGTTAGGCAGTTGTTAGTTACATAAAACAAGTAGGTACTGACTACGGAACCCTACAATGCACGTGGCCCGTCACGGCACGTGGCCGGTTTATTTTGGTTAAGTTGAAATTTTAGGGAACCATAGACAAATTTATGATATTTCTGTGTAAGTCAATATTACTTATCGCTGACATGATGTTCTCTGGTTTCGGAGATAAGTGTATTTTTATTATTTATTTTCAAAAATAACTTCAAAAACACCAACTTAAAAAATATAGAAAAATTTATTTAATATTATCATAAAATGCTCTTTCATTTGATATTTTACGCGATATAGTTCACCAAACCCTTTTTTTAATGTCTCATTTATCTCCCATAAAGTGGCCCCATTTTTTATTTATTTATTCATTTACCTACATTTTACTTCCGTCTTTGGGTCACAAATTTACATTATGTGCACCACATTTCAACTGAATCGGTCCAGTAGTTTAGTAGGGGGGGTTAAATTTTCGCCTATTTTCTTAAATAACTTAAAAATACCGATCTAAAAAATAATAAAAAATAAATATATTTAAAATTTTCATAAAAAGTTCTTTCATTTGATATGTTACACGATTTTGTTATCAAAACTTTTTTTTAAAGTCTAATTTACCCACAATAAGTGGCCCCCTTTTTTAAATTTCATTTATTTACATTATAAGTCTATCTTTAGGTCACTAAGTTACATAAGTGTAGGTACTAAATCTCAACTAAATCATTCTAATATTTTCGTAGCAAATTGGCTGTGACTTACGGACAGACAGACAAGCGAAACCCTAAAAACAGTAAAAACACCGAAAAAATCGGTTCCTATACAAATTTCCCGGGCGGCTGCACACTTTTGTATAAAAATGCAGATTTTTTTTTGTTTTTTGACTGTTGTTTTAATATCATTATACTATACTAGCAGTCCACCCCGGTTTCACCCTTGGTACACACAAAGCCTATGTCACTCGGGGATAGTGTACCTTTCCAACGGTGAAAGTTTTTTTAAAATCGGTCCAGTAGTTTCGGAGCCATTGAGTGCAAACAAACAAACAACCAAATCTTTTCTCTTTATAATATTAGTGTAGATAAATAGCCTACTATAGTCTGCCTGCCAAGCCAAGTATAGATCTAGTATAGCCTGTGGTTCGATATATTACGCATAATGTCAATTCGTATTTTGATATACATTCATGGGGAAAAGTTGTTCAAAATTTCAGACTGAATCACCCCTCAAAATAATTGTAAAACCCTAATTAAACAGCACCTTTTATTACAAAAACAGTTAATATGATTCCGCGACTCGAGAAAGTTCCAATCCGATTTTCACCCTAATCGCCAATTAAAAAATATAGGTAATAAATCAAACCATTATTTTTTTCATTGACTTAATTTCCAATAAAATTAAAAAAAAAATGTGCGATGCCGTATCTGCGATAGCATTACATCTTTACTTGAACGTCAACAAAATGTCAAAACTGTACCATAGTGTAGCAAAAGTATGACATAATTTGGCAGTTTGTACATAGTTTTTTATTGAAATATTTTAGACTGTAATGCAATTTTACGTAATTTGAAAATGGATTTTTTTGAAAAATTCGACACGGCCTCCTTCCTGAACGCCCGGCGGGCAACTGAATTTGTATGGAAGAATCATGGCCGCCATTTCAGAGATTTCTGTCAAAAACGTTGCAAAACATCCAATTTTTAAATTTTTTTTTTTATTATTGCGTGATTGCATTGTAAGCAAATATTAAGAATAATGTTTCAAAATAGCCTTTATTTTTAAAAAATATATGCAATCCCTTGTTAGAATATTTCTTTACGCAGAAAAACAAGCCAGTTTGTAGCAAGATTTTCTAAAATATTTCTTTCAGGTTTCTTTACAATTATCTTACTTTTTCTGAATGAAAATTAAAAAAATACGATTTTCGTCTACTGGCTAGTCTATTCACCTATAACTAGGTATGAAATTTTCTTAGTGGTCTTTTCTACTTAAGCCATAACTATTGCCCGCGCAAAGTGCGTTTTGCATGTTTTTGGGTAAATTCAATGCTCGTTTTTAGGAAAACTACAAAATATTTAAAAAAATCCTTTTTTTCGTCTACTGTCCCAACTCTTCCTCTATCTATGTGTATACATTATTTGACTTAAATCAAACGCTTTCTGTACAAACTTGTTGCCCGCGCAAACCCAGTTTACATGGTGCCGACCCTTAAGCGTAACATATACATTAGTTACCTATTTACAAAAGGCAAGTACTTAGGTACCTAATTAAATTGTATTTATTTTAAATATTTGGTCAGCGAGTCAGTCATTAAAGTTACTCAAGCCCTTCCGTGCCTCAGAAGGCACGTAAAGCCGTCCCGGCTGTCATGATTGTATGACAGTTGTCAAGTTATGTCAAATGCCTTTAGGCAGCGTGAAAAATCTAACACCAGTGTTGGCAACTTATATATTATATATAACTTTGTGTGTAAGTTTGTACGTGAGTACATACGGAAACACATACCGTACATACATATTTAGGTACTGTTGAAGTGTTAAATTTTTTTATTGTTATGTTTTTTTATGAAGAAAAGTATTTTTTTGTATAACAAGTCTGTGTCAAGCGTTAAGTAAATAAAAAGGGCTAAGAGCGCAAAAAAATGTATTTATTTTAATTAGTTAAGCTAATAAGAAAATAAAGAAATATTACAGTCCATAAAAAGCTATACGAGCTTACTTATATCCTTCGCGAGCCACGAGAATTTGAGCTGGCCAAGTCCGTAATATACATTGCGATGTTCTACTCATAAGTTACCTTTAAAGAAATCACACTGATTTGTTGGAATCAGTCTTATTTGTTTGTTTTATATCTTTATTGTACAAGAAATAGTTACAGTTAAAAAGTTAAGTAATAATAGACCAAAATATTTTGTACAATGGTGGACTTATCTTCAGTCTTCGTTTACTATTGAAGGGAATAGAACATCCAGAAGAGGTAGGTATAAGTTATACCAATAAAAGGAAGCTGTGTAAAATTAACGGGCAAGTGCAAGTCAGACTCGTACATGAAGGGTTCCGTACCTCCGTACAATGTTTTAAAACGCTAAAAAAACACGTTTTTTGTATGACGACCCCCTTTAATTTTTTACTTTTTTTATTTTTAGTATTTGTTGTTATAGCGGCCATAGAAATACATAATCTGTAAAAATTTCTAGTATCTAGTTAATGCTATTATAAAGATCTAGTTAAAAAAGCTGAAAAAAACACGTCTCTTGTACGACGACCCTCTTTAATTTTTAACTTTTTTATATTTTTAGTATTTGTTGTTATAGCGGACATAGTAATACATAATCGGTGAAAATTTCAAGGGTCTAGCTATTACGGTTCAAAAGATAGAGCCCTGTGACAGACGGACAGACAGCGGAGTCCTGGAGTCCCGTTTGCACCCTTTGGGTACAGAACCCTAAAAAAAGAATCTGTAATAGTGATGTTGCCGAAATTTTTGTTATAATAGAGTTGTTGAAGAAAAATGGAATAAGTATCTGGATAAACTGTAAGTACGATTGAATATAAGTAAACAAAAGTTAAAAGTGAATTAAGGTAAACACTGGAACAATTTAAACGTTTCGTTATTTTATTTTGTTTTTTGTGGTTAAAATTTTGGTTGGATTTTGCGAATTTATTTATTGATATGTATTTAATACAGATTTTCCTTGCCAATAAATAAATTTATAAATTTTAAAATTCCGCTTGTAAACAAAATCTTCATAATGGAGAGCTGGTTAGGTAAATTGTCAAAATGATGTAAAAGAAAAAAATAATAAGGCACATATAAATTTAAAAAAGTCACCAAAGGACAGACTTACAGATGTGTACATCTAGACTCGTCTTGTAAATTTAGAAGAATTATCGGGAACATTTAGAACTACTCATGACCAAATAGTTAAAGAATTTAAAAAAGAACAATTACTAGATAGTTCGTATACTAAGGAAGATCTGTATGAAAAAACAGAAGAACTTTTTATTGATTATAAAACTGCATTGAATTTAAAATTGAAAATATTTGGTTATAAGAATGATAAAGATTTTACCAATAAAGATACTTTTAATGAAAATGGAACAACAAAGTCGCCAGTCAGATTGCCCAAAATATCAATCCCAATTTTCTCGGGAAAACACACTGAATGGACATCTTTTAGAGATAGGTATGTTTGTATCCTTGATCTATACTAACTGCTCTATCGATGATGTCCAGAAGTTACACTACTTAAAGGATTATTTAAGTGGCGAAGCGGAACAATTAATACGCCAAACCCCAAATACTGCTGCTAATTACGTACAGTGTTGGAATCAGTTACAAGATAGATACAACAATAAAAAATATTTAGCTAATTGTATTTTAAAACGATTATTTAGCTAACGCAGTACCTTTGTTGAATCAGCAGCTGCTTTAAAAGATCTTTTAGACACGACATCTGACTGCCTATTTGCATTAAAGAATTTAGGAATTGATGTAAGTTCATGGGATATAATTGTCATTCATATTGTTGGGTACAAATTAGATATAGAAACAAGAAAACAATGGGAGTTGAAAATATCAGCTGATAAGTCACTACACAACTACCAACCTACGCTCAATTTTCGGATTTTTTGCAAAGCAGGTTTCGAGCGTTAGTGTATCGATTCAAAGCAGAGACCTTCAACTTCCACTGGTATAACAAGATCATCCATGTAAGTAATACGTTTGAGTGTGAGTTTTGCTCAGAGAACCACAAACTTGGTGTTTGCAAAGGGTTTTGCGTTTTAGATGGCTATAAACATTATGATTTCATATTGAAAAACAGATTATGTTTTAATTGTTTTGGCAATAACCATTCTGCCAAGTTTTGCCGTATAGCACCTTTATGCAAAACTTGAAAAAGAAAACACAATACATTGCTGCATTCTGCGGTTTCGAACTTAGGTGTAGATAGTGGTAAAATTGACAATAAGGCCTTAACTGTAGTAATGGATAACGCGGATACTCCTGTAGCAGAATTCAATTCAAAATATCTTTATTATCATAGGATATTTATAATATCTCTTAATAATAGTCACTTTGTTTTGTTTTTCACAAATGTTAACGTCAAATCGTTACTTACAGCTAAGTTTACGCCGCTTCCTAGGCGCAAGTGCAGAAGAAGCGGCAACAAACTGCACTGCACGTTTTCTCCAAAGATGTCAACTAACAAACTTAAAAATTAAAATTAGTTATATAATGCTGCCAGCATATTGGGTACGTTGCCTCGATGTGGCGCGTTGGAAGAGATATTTTATTTGTAAAATGTTTCTGTATAATTTTGTTTGTAAAATTTGTATAAACAATTAAATGAATTTTCTACATGTTTAGTTATATGGATGGACTGAGATTACATTGTTTGTTATGTCATAATTAAATTGAATTATAAGAATTACGAAGTTAATTTGACTTCAGTTGGACACGCAAAGACATTCATAGGCTGTGTCTATCTTGATCCATGGTCTATGGAAAATCACTAAAATAATGAACGTCGTTACGTCACTCACGCCGCGCGCAATGATGGGCATGACATGACGGCGGCGGCGGCGAGCAGGGGGACACGGCGCCCATATGTAACTCGCGCGGCTGATGTTGGTCGCACGCAGCTGCGTGTGACAGACGGAAGTGGCTCCATACACAGTAGCGGCGTTAGGGTAGGGCGCGGTTGGGCGACCGCCCAGGGCGCCAGATACAGAGGGGCGACAGGGGGCGTTTTTGGCCAAGGGGGGTTACAGGTAATAATAAATATATAAATAGCGGCTGGTTAATGTCGGCAACTCCTAAACTCTTATTTGTATGCACCCCCCCCTCCCTGCCTTCGTTTACAATGGGGCAGCAAATTTGAAGAATCTTATATCGTACTTGCACCCCCCCCTCCTGAATTGCAGTTTAGGGGGGGATGGGGCGGTCGCAATGGTTACAGCCGCACCGACCGCATTGCATGAAGTCACCTTTAACTCAGACCGGAAACGGCAACTCATGGTCGTAAAACTCCAAGGAATAAACCAAAGACTTTTCGGTACCTATTACGGTTCATTGTGCTACCGTGTGTAGTTTGGTTCAGTATCCACTCGTGCGTGGGGACATTAAAGCACTTGAGATAACACAAAAATCCAACGTCATCTAATAACCAAGATATAAACTAACTATTCATGATTCAAATATTGTCTTGTCTTTCTTATCCTTTCACGTGTACCTTGGTGAATAGTCACCCATTCGACTATGCTCTCTTTACACTCGATTTATTAATTGTCTATGCTCTCTTTACATTTTTGGTTGACACAGGATAACACCTAAGTTCATGTGAATGAACAAAGTGCCTAAAAATTTGAGCATCCAATGCTGCAAAACCAAAAAAATATTGTTAAACTTGTCAGAACGCGACGTGAATTGTGATTGTAATTTTCGAGTGGTGCGGAACAATACAGCGTAAACTAGTTTTACTGTTTTTGAGTGAATAATGCCCCGGTAAGTTTCTTTTTTAAATTATTACTAACATTGGACGTAATTCAACGTGAAATTTTGAATACGAGTAAGGACGCTTGTGCATTGCTCCGAATCCGAATCATATTCAAATCAAATCCAAAACGAGAAAAATTCGGACGGAAAATTCTTGAGTAGCGTCTGTGCACTGCAGCCGAATCCGAATCAAATTCGTGAATTTCGAGGCCACCGATTCTGTTAGTGCACCGCCAGACTTTGATTAGAGAGGCCGCATTCACTATGTGTCCTGCATTTAACCGCCGTCAGTTGCTGGCACTATTATTATACTTATTATTTATTTACCCCAACCGTTGTATGGAAACATACGAATTGACACGTCTCAGTTTACATTTTTTGCTGGAAAATGTTTGTAGACCTAATTATATGTTAAACGAAGCAATCAGACATCAAACGCGATGTCAACATATGGACACCCCTCATGCAAAACATAGAGAAATTTATTTTTGACTGCTTATTTGAAGGCCATAACTACTGATTTCGAGGTTCGTCCCGGAACAAAAGATATTCGTATTGACGAGTTTTTCAATCCCCCATCGACATTTTATAACATTTCCCACAAATTAGTATGTCGGTAAATTGTGTATTTCTGACCAAACTCGATGTGACATGGTGTAACCTAACACGCGATTAATTTAATGTGTTAGCACAGAGCTATTGAACAATATTATATGTGTGTGAAAAGATTAATTAATACTAGGGTGACGCCCGAGCCTCTCCTGACCTCCCCCCTTCCCCCAGAACCCCCCCCCCCTCAAGTGTCTTTGCGAAGTCAGAGGCCAAAGGCCAAAAACAGACCTCTTTCGCGAGGCCGTAGGCCGAGCTGCGTGGCGAGGCCGTAGGCCGAGCCACTTCCACCAAGCGATAAGCGTTTTTTTTTTTAATTTTTCAAGATGGCCGCCAATAGTCGACTGCGTCCGATTTGAGTGAAATTCAGTATGCAAGGGTTTTTTGAATCGCGGAATCCAAATCTGACATTTTTTTTGGAATCCAAGATGGCGTCTGGATTTTAAATTTTTTAACTTTATTTGTGCATAACGTCCTCCTGGAACATCAAAGGGGTCTGAAATTTTGTATGCTGGGGTAAAGCACCCCGCGGAACTCAAAACTGCAAACAAAATTTGATCCAAGATACGTATCCCGTATACGTTTTTATTTTTTTTATACTGACTTTAGCACCTTACCTATTCTCTCAACTGGAAATAAGATTCTAACCAACTTCAACAGCTGCACGAAAAACCGCGGGCTGCTTGCAGCCCGCGCAGCGCCCGAAAAGCTAGTTATAATATATAAACCTACATTACCACTGACTCACTGACTGATTGACATAGTTGTTTGACCTGTTCCCGGGTGGTTGGGGTAATGATTGATGTATGGTCGTGTAGAGGGTGCTCCAGTGAGTACCAGAAAAATCGGACATGTTGAAGATCATCAGATCTTAATGTGGAAGGGGTATGGCCTGCAAAAACGGTTAGGGTGAGGGGTGTGATTTTTTTTTCAAAATATAGGGGGCTGTAAGCAATTTGACGACTGTCATTTGTTTTTTGATTTTTTTCAAAATCCAAGATGGCCGCCATACAAGGACAATTTTCGAGTGTGTACCGCGAGACCGCAGGTCGAGCGGAAGGCGAGGCCGAAGGCCGAGCTGCGTTCCGAGGGTGACGCCCGAGCCCCTCTTGACCTCCCCCCTCCCCCCAGAACCCCCCCTCCTCAAGTGTCTTTGCGAAGCCTGAGGCCAAAGGCCGAAAACTAAGCTACCCGCGAGGCCGAAGGCCGAGCTGCGTGGCGAGGGCGAAGCCCGAGCCCCTCCTGACCTCCCCCCCCCTAAGTCACTAAGCGAAGCCTGAGGCCGAAGGCCGAAGGCTGAGCTGACCCGCGAGGCGCAGGCCGAGCTGCGTGGCGAGGCCGTAGGCCGAGCCACTCCCACCAAGCGCTGAGCGTTTTTTTTTTAATTTTCCAAGATGGCCGCCAATACTCGACTGCTTCCGATTTGACTGAAATTCAAAATTTAAGGGTTTTTTACGCCGGGGAATCCAAATCTGACATTTTTTTGGAATCTGAGATGGCGTCTGTGATTTTATATTTTTTAACTTTATTCGTTCATTACGTCCTCCTGGAACATCGATGGGGTCTGGAATTTTGTATGCTGGGGTAAAGCATCCCGCGGAACTCAAAACTGCAAACAAATTTTGATTCCAAGATGGCGGCCCGTATAGGTTTTTATTTTTTTTATACTGACTTTAGCACCTTACCTATTCTCTCAACTGGAAATAAGATTCCAACCAACTTCAACAGCTGCACGAAAAACCGTGGGCTGCTTGCAGCCCGCGCAGCGCCCGAAAAGCTAGTTATAATATATAAACCTACATTACCACTGACTGACTCACTGATTGACATAGTTGTTTGACCTGTTCCCGGGTGGGTGGGGTAATGATTGATGTATAGTCGTGTAGAGGGTGCTCCAGTGAGTACCAGAAAAATCTGACATTTTGAAGATCATCAGATTTTGATGTGGAAGGGGTACGGCCTGCAAAAACGGTTGGGGTTAGGGGCGTGATTTTTTTTTCAAAATGTATGGGGTTGTAAGCAATTTGACGACTGTCATTTGTTTTATGATTTTTTTCAAAATCCAAGATGGCCGCCATACAAGGACAATTTCCGGGTGTGTACCGCGAGACCGTAGGTCGAGCGGAAAGCGAGGCCGCAGGCCGAGCTGCGTGGCAAGGGTGACGCCCGAGCCTCTCCTGACCTCCCCCCTTCCCCCAGAACCCCCCCCCCCTCAAGTTTCTAAACGAAGCCAGAGACCAAAGGCCGAAAACTAAGCTCCCCGCGAGGCCGCAGGCCGAGCTGCGTGGAGAGGGCGAAGCCCGAGCCCCTCCTGACCTCCCCCCCCCCCAAGTCACTAAGCGAAGCCTGAGGCCGAAGGCCGAAGGCTGAGCTGTCCCGCGAGGCCGCAGGCCGAGCTGCGTGGCGAGGCCGTAGGCCGAGCCACTCCCACCAAGCACTGAGCGTTTTTTTTTTAAATTTCCCAAGATGGCCGCCAAAACTCGACTGCGTCCGATTTGAGTGAAATTCAGTATGCAAGGGTTTTTTGAATCGCGGAATCCAAATCTGTCATTTTTTTGGAATCCAAGATGGCGCCTAGATTTTAGAAATTTAACTTTATTCGTTCAAAACGTCCTACTGGAACATCGAAGGGGTCTGAAATTTTGTATGCTGGGGTAAAGCGCCCCGCGGAACTCAAAACTGCAAACAAAATTTGATTCCAAGATGGCGGCCCGTATACGTTTTTTTTTTTATACTGTCTTTAGCACCTTACCTATTCTCGCAACTGGAAATAAGATTCCAACCAACTTCAACAGCTGCACGAAAAACCGCGGGCTGCTTGCAACCCGCGCAGCGCCCGAAAAGCTAGTTATTATAATATATAAACCTACATTACCACTGACTGACTCACTGATTGACATAGTTGTTTGACCTGTTCCCGGGTGGGTGGGGTAATGATTGATGTATAATCGTGTAGAGGATGCTCCAGTGAGTACCAGAAAAATCTGACATGTTGAAGATCATCAGATCTTAATGTGGACGAGGTACAGCCTGCAAAAACGGTTAGGGTTAGGGGTGGGATTTTTTTTCCAAAATGTAGGGGGTTGTAAGCAATTTGACGACTGTCATTTGTTTTTTGATTTTTTTCAAAATCCAAGATGGCCGCCATACAAGGACAATTTCCGAGTGTGTACCGCAAGACCGTAGGTCGAGCGGAAAGCGAGGCCGAAGGCCGAGCTGCGTTCCGAAGGTGACGCCCAAGCCCCTCTTGACCTCCCCCTCCCCCCAGAACCCCCCCTCAAGTTTCTAAGCGAAGCCTGAGGCCGAAGGCCGAAGGCTGAGCTATACCGCGAGGCCGCAGGCCGAGCTGCGTGGCGAGGCCGTAGGCCGAGCCACTCCCACCAAGCGCTGAGCGTTTTTTTTTAATTTTTCAAGATGGCCGCCAATACTCGACTGCTTCCGATTTGACTGAAATTCAGAATGCAAGGGTTTTCTGCGTCACGGAGTCAAAATCTGAACTCATTTTTTTTGGAATCCAGGATGGCGTCTGGATTTTAAATTTTTTAAATTTATTCGTTCATAACGTCCTACTGGAACATCGAAGAGGTCTGGAATTTTGTATGCTGAAGTAAAGCATCCCGCGGAACTCAAAACTGCAAACAAGTTTTGATTCCAAGATTTTGACGCCCATACATTTTTTTATGTTTCCTTACTGGCTGCAGTTTTTTACCCATTTACTCAACTGAAATGTACTTTAGCCAACTTCAACAGCTGCACGAAAAACCGCGGGCTGCTTGCAGCCCGCGCAGCGCCCGAAAAGCTAGTTATAATATATAAACCTACATTACCACTGACTCACTGACTGATTGACATAGTTGTTTGACCTGTTCCCGGGTGGGTGGGGTAATGATTGATGTATGGTCGTGTAAAGGGTGCTCCAGTGAGTACCAGAAAAATCGGATATGTTGAAGATTATCAGATCTTGATATGGAAGGGGTACGGCCTGCAAAAACGGTTAGGGTTAGGGGTGTGATTTTTTTTCCAAAATGTAGGGGGTTGTAAGCAATTTGACGACTGTCATTTGTTTTTTGATTTTTTTCAAAATCCAAGATGGCCGCCATACAAGGACAATTTCCGGGTGTGTACCGCGAGGCCGCAGGCCGAGCTGCGTTCCGAGGGTGACGCCCGAGCCCCTCCTGACCTCCCCCCTCCCCCCAGAACCCCCCCCCCCCCCCTCAAGTGTCTTTGCGAAGCCTAAGGCCAAAGGCCAAACACAGACCTCTTCCGCGAGGCCGTAGGCCGAGCTGCGTGGCGAGGGCAAACCCCTCCTGGCCTCCCCCTCCCCCAGAACCCCCCCCCCAAGTCTCTAAGCGAAGCCGTAGGCCGAAGGCCGAAGGCTGAGCTGTCCCGCGAGGCCGTAGGCCGAGCTGCGTGGCGAGGCCGTAGGCCGAGCCACTCCCACCAAGCGATAAGCGTTTTTTATTTTTATTTTCCAAGATGGCCGCCAACATTCGACTGCTTTCGATTTGACTGAAATTCAGTATGCAAGGGTTTTTTGGATCGCGGAATCCAAATCTGACATTTTTTTTGGAATCCAAGATGGCGTCTGCATTTTAAATTTTTTAACTTTATTCGTTCATAACGTCCTACTTAAACAAAGATGGGGTCTGAAATTTTGTATGCTGGGGTAAAGCACCCCGCGAAACTCAAAACTGCAATCCATATCTGATTCCAAGATGGCGGCCCGTATACGTTTTTATTTTTTTATACGGACTTAGCACCATACTTATTCTCTCAACTGGAAATAAGATTCCAACCAACTTCAACAGCTGCACGAAAAACCGCGGGCTGCTTGCAGCCCGCGCAGCGCCCGAAAAGCTAGTCATATATATATAAACCTACATTACCACTGACTCACTGACTGATTGACATAGTTGTTTGACCTGTTCCCGGGTGGGTGGGGTAATGATTGATGTATGGTCGTATAGAGGGTGCTCCAGTGAGTACCAGAAAAATCTGACATATTGAAGATCATCAGATCCTAATGTGGAGGAGGTACAGCCTGCAAAAACGGTTAGGGTTAGGGGTGTGATTTTTTTTCCAAAATGTAGGGGGTTGTAAGCAATTTGACGACTGTTATTTGTTTTTTGATTTTTTTTTAAAATCCAAGATGGCCGCCATACAAGGACAATTTCAGGGTGTAAACTGCGAGACCGTAGGTCGAGCGGAAAGCGAGGCCGCAGGCCGAGCTGCGTTCCGAGGGTGACGCCCGAGCCCCTCTTGACCTCCCCCCTCCCCCAGAATCCCCCCCCCCCTCAATTGTATTTGCGAAGTCAGAGGCCAACGGCCGAAAACTAAGCTCCCCGCGAGGCCGAAGGCCGAGCTGCGTGGCGAGGGCTAAGCCCGAGCCCCTCCTGACCTCTCCCCCAAGTCACTAAGCGAAGCCTGAGGCCGAAGGCTGAGCTCCCCCGCGAGGCCGCAGGCCGAGCTGCGTGGCGAGGCCGTAGGCCGAGCCACTCCCACCAAGCGCTGAGCGTTTTTTTTTTAATTTTCCAAGATGGCCGCCAATACTCGACTGCCTCCGATTTGAGTGAAATTCAGTATGCAAGGGTTTTTTGAATCGCGGAATTCAAATCTGACATTTTTTTTGGAATCCAAGATGGCGTCTGGATTTTAGAAATTTAACTTTATTCGTTCAAAACGTCCTACTGGAACATCGAAGGGGACTGAAACTTTGTATGCTGGGGTAAAGCACCCCGCGGAACTCAAAACTACAAACAAAATTTGATCCAAGATACGTATCCCGTATACTTTTTTTTTTTTTATACTGACTTTAGCACCTTACCTATTCTCTCTGAAAATAAGATTCCAACCAACTTCAACAGCTGCACGAAAAACCGCGGGCTGCTTGCAGCCCGCGCAGCGCCCGGAAAGCTAGTTATATATATATAAACCTACATTACCACTGACTCACTGACTGATTGACATAGTTGTTTGACCTGTTCCCGGGTGGGTGGGGTAATGATTGATGTATGGTCGTGTAGAGGGTGCTCCAGTGAGTACCAGAAAAATCGGACATGTTGAAGATCATCAGATCTTAATGTGGACGAGGTACAGCCTGCAAAAACGGTTAGGTTTAGGGGTGTGATTTTTTTTCCAAAATGTAGGGGGTTATAAGCAATTTGACGACTGTCATTTGTTTTTTGATTTTTTTCAAAATCCAAGATGGCCGCCATACAAGGACAATTCCGAGGGTGACGCCCGAGCCCCTCTTGACCTCCCCCCTTCCCCCAGAACCCCCCCCCCCCCCCCTCAAGTTTCTAAGCAAAGCCAGAGGCCAACTAAGCTTCTCGCGAGGCCTCAGGCCGAGCTGCGTGGCGAGGGCGAAGCCCGAGCCCCTCCTGACCTCCCCCCTTCCCCAGAACCCCCCCCCTCCAAGACACTAAGCGAAGCCTGAGGCCGAAGGCCGAAGGTTGAGCTATACCGCGAGGCCGCAGGCCGAGCTGCGTGGCGAGGCCGTAGGCCGAGCCACTCCCACCAAGCGCTGAGCGTTTTTTTTTAATTTTCCAAGATGGACGCCAACAGTCGACTGCTTCCGATTTGACTGAAATTCAGTATGCAAGGGTTTTTTGGATCGCGGAAACCAAATCTGATTTTTTTTTTGGAATCCAAGATGGCGTCGTCTGGATTTTAAATTTTTTTAAATTTATTCGTTTATAACGTCCTACTTAAACAAAGATGGGGTCTGAAATTTTGTATGCTGGGGTAAAGCACCCCGCGGTATTCAAAACTGCAAACAAAATTTGATTCCAAGATGGCGGCCCGTATACGTTTTTATTTTTTTATACTGACTTTAGCACCTTACCTATTCTCGCAACTGGAAATAAGATTCCAACCAACTTCAACAGCTGCACGAAAAACCGCGGGCTGCTTGCAGCCCGCGCAGCGCCCGAAAAGCTAGTTATAATATATAAACCTACATTACCACTGACTGACTCACTGATTGACATAGTTGTTTGACCTGTTCCCGGGTGGGTGGGGTAATGATTGATATATGGTCGTGTAGAGGGTGCTCCAGTGAGTACCAGAAAAATCTGACATTTTGAAGATCATCAGATTTTGATGTGGAAGGGGTACGGCCTGCAAAAACGGTTGGGGTTAGGGGCGTGATTTTTTTTTCAAAATGTAGGGGGTTGTAAGCAATTTGACGACTGTCATTTGTTTTTTGATTTTTTTCAAAATCCAAGATGGCCGCCATACAAGGACAATTTCCGGGTGTGTCCTGAAAGCGAGGCCGCAGGCCGAGCTGCGTGGCGAGGGCGAAGCCTGAGCCCCTCCTGACCTCCCCCCTTCCCCAGAACCCCCCCCCTCCAAGTCACTAAGCGAAGCCTGAGGCCGAAGGCCGAAGGTTGAGCTATACCGCGAGGCCGCAGGCCGAGCTGCGTGGCGAGGCCGTAGGCCGAGCCACTCCCACCAAGCGCTGAGCGTTTTTTTTTTTAATTTTCCAAGATGGCCGCCAATACTCGACTGCTTCCGATTTGACTGAAATTCAGAATGCAAGGGTTTACTGCGTCACGGAATCCAAATCTGACATTTTTTTTGGAATCCAAGATGGCGTCTGGATTTTAATTTTTTTTAATTTATTCGTTCATAACGTCCTACTGGAACATCGAAGAGGTCTGGAATTTTGTATGCTGAGGTAAAGCATCCCGCGGAAATCAAAACTGCAAACAAGTTTTGATTCCAAGATTTTGCCGCCCATACATTTTTTTTATGATTCCCTACTGGCTGCAGATTTTTACCCATTTACTCATCTGAAAATGTACTTTAGCCAACTTCAACAGCTGCACGAAAAACCGCGGGCTGCTTTCAGCCCGCGCAGCGCCCAAAAAGCTAGTTATAATATATAAACCTACATTACCACTGACTCACTGACTGATTGACATAGTTGTTTGACCTGTTCCCGGGTGGGTGGGGTAATGATTGATGTATGGTCGTGTAGAGGGTGCTCCAGTGAGTACCAGAAAAATCTGACATTTTGAAGATCATCAGATCTTAATGTGGACGAGGTACGGCCTGCAAAAACGGTTAGGGTTAGGGGTGTGATTTTTTTTTCAAAATGTAGGGGGTTGTAAGCAATTTGACGACTGTCATTTGTTTTTTGATTTTTTTCAAAATCCAAGATGGCCGCCATACAAGGATAATTTCTGGGTGTGTACCGCGAGACCGTAGGTCGAGCGGAAAGCGAGGCCGCAGGCCGAGCTGCGTGGCGAGGGTGACGCCCGAGCCCCCTTGACCTCCCCCCTTCCCCCAGAACCCCCCCCCTCAAGTTTCTAAGCAAAGCCAGAGGCCAACTAAGCTGCTCGCGAGGCCGCAGGCCGAGCTGCGTGGCGAGGGCGAAGCCCGAGCCCCTCCTGACCTCCCCCCTCCCCCAGAACCCCCCCCCAGTCACTAAGCGAAGCCTGAGGCCGAAGGCCGAGGGCTGAGCTATACCGCGAGGCCGCAGGCCGAGCTTCGTGGCGAGGCCGTAGGCCGAGCCACTCCCACCAAGCGCTAAGCGTTTTTTTTTTATTTTTCCAAGATGGCCGCCAATACTCGACTGGATCGCGGAATACAAAACTGACATTTTTTTTTGGAATCCAAGATGGCGTCTGGATTTTAAATTTTTAAACTTTATTCGTTCATAACGTCCTACTGGAACATCGATAGGGTCTGGAATTTTGTATGCTGGGGTAAAGCACCCCGCGAAACTCAAAACTGCAATCCATATCTGATTCCAAGATGGCGGCCCGTATACGTTTTTATTTTTTTTATACGGACTTAGCACCATACTTATTCCCTCAACTGGAAATAAGATTCCAACCAACTCCAACAGCTGCACGAAAAACCGCGGGCTGCTTGCAGCCCGCGCAGCGCCCGAAAAGCTAGTATATATATAAACCTACATTACCACTGACTGACTGACTCACTGATTGACATCGTTGTTTGACCTGTTCCCGGGTGGGTGGGGTAATGATTGATGTATGGTCGTGTAGAGGGTGCTCCAGTGAGTACCAGAAAAATCGGACATGTTGAAGATCATCAGATCTTAATGTGGACGAGGTACAGCCTGCAAAAACGGTTAGGGTTAGGGGTGTGATTTTTTTTCCAAAATGTAGGGGGTTGTAAGCAATTTGACGACTGTCATTTGTTTATTGATTTTTTTCAAAATCCAAGATGGCCGCCATACAAGGACAATTTCCGGGTGTGTACCGCGAGACCGTAGGTCGAGCGGAAAGCGAGGCCGCAGGCCGAGCTGCGTGGCGAGGGTGACGCCCGAGCCCTTCTTGACCTCTCCCCTTCCCCCAGAACCCCCCCCCCCCCCAAGTCACTAAGTGAAGCCAAAGGCCAAAGGCCGAAAACTAAACTCTCCGCGAGGCCGAAGGCCGAGCTGCGTGGCGAGGGCGAAGCCCGAGCCCATCCTGACCTCCCCCTCCCCCAGAACCCCCCCCCCCCCCAAGTCCCTAAGCGAAGCCTGAGGCCGAAGGCCGAAGGCTGAGTTGTCCCGCGAGGTCGCAGGCCGAGCTGCGTGGCGAGGCCGTAGGCCGAGCCACTCCCACCAAGCGATAAGCGTTTTTTTTTTAAATTTTCCAGGATGGCCGCCAATAGTCGACTGCGTCCGATTTGAGTGAAATTCAGTATGCAAGGGTTTTTTGAATCGCGGAATCCAAATCTGACATTTTTTTTGGAATCCAAGATGGCGTCTGGATTTTAGAATTTAAACTTTATTCGTTCATTACGTCCTCCTGGAACATCGAAGAGGTCTGTAATTTTGTATGCTGGGGTAAAGCATCCCGCGGAACTCAAAACTGCAAACAAAATTTAATTCCAAGATGGCGGCCCGTATACGTTTTTTTTTTTTTATACTGACTAGCACCTTGCCTATTCTCTCAACTGGAAATAAGATTCCAACCAACTTCAACAGCTGCACGAAAAACCGCGGGCTGCTTGCAGCCCGCGCAGCGCCCGAAAAGCTAGTTATATATATATAAACCTACATTACCACTGACTGACTGACTGATTGACATAGTTGTTTGACCTGTTCCCGGGTGGGTGGGGTAATGATTGATGTATGGTCGTGTAAAGGATGCTCCAGTGAGTACCAGAAAAATCTGACATTTTGAAGATCATCAGATTTTGATGTGGAAGGGGTACGGCCTGCAAAAACGGTTGGGGTTAGGGGCGTGTTTTTTTTTCAATATGTAGGGGGTTGTAAGTAATTTGACGACCGTCATTTGTTTTTTGATTTTTTTCAAAATCCAAGATGGCCGCGATACAAGGACAATTTCCGAGTGTGTACCGCGAGACCGAAGGTCGAGTGGAAAGCGAGGCCGCAGGCCGAGCTGCGTTCCGAGGGTGACGCCCGGGCTCCTCTTGACCTCCCCCCTCCCCCCAGAACCCCCCCCCTCAAGTGTCTGCGAAGTCAGAGGCCAACGGCCGAAAACTAAGCTCCCCGCGAGGCCGAAGGCCGAGCTGCGTAGCGAGGGCGAAGCCCGAGCCCCTCCTGACCTCCCCCCTCCCCCAGAATCCCCCCCCCAAGTCACTAAGCGAAGCCTAAGGCCGAAGGCCGAAGGCTGAGCTATACCGCGAGGCCGCAGGCCGAGCTGCGTGGCGAGGCCGTAGGCCGAGCCACTCCCAACAAGCGCCGAGCGTTTTTTTTTAAATTTTCCAAGATGGCCGCCAATACTCGACTGCGTCCGATTTGAGTGAAATTCAGTATGTAAGGGTTTTTTGAATCGCGGAATCTAAATCTGACGTTTTTTTTGGAATCCAAGATGGCGTCTGGATTTTAAATTTTTTAACTTTATTTGAGGTCTGAAATTTTGTATGCTGGGGTAAAGCACCCCGCGGAACTCAAAACTGCAAACAAGTTTTGATTCCAAGATTTTGCCGCCCATACATTTTTTTATGTTTCCTTACTGGCTGCAGTATTTTACCCATTTACTCAACTGAAAATCTACTTAGGCCAACTTCAACAGCTGCACGAAAAACCGCGGGCTGCTTGCAGCCCGCGCAGCGCCCGAAAAGCTAGTATAAGGTATAAAGTAAGCTTTAAGTAAAACATAAAATAACCCTTCAGCTGTCCGGCCGTTCCGCGAAATGTAATGTGTTACGTGTCACCGCCCCGCGCTCCGCGTCTTAAGTGCTGACGGAAATCGTCGTCCCATGCCTTGTTGTTTATTCAAACCCATACAATGCTTACATTGTTGGACTCGAGATTACATCAGCTAGCGTTTGTTTACAATTTGAGCCCCGATAGTTGATTGGCCTTGGAACCACGATGCAATGAATGTTGAGAATCAAGATTTTTTTCCCTTTGTACTTTATAAACGATTTCAAATAAAGTTTATCAATTTAGACCTTATAAATTAAGTAGGCCTTTTATTCATTAAAAACAATATCAAACGCGTTTGCTGTACCTGCACCTTTACCTGTATGTGTTTTCCTCTTTGGCAAAACACACACGGTGCATTTTTCAGCAGTGGAAGTGTGTTAAAAAATGTTTTGTCCTCATCCCTTTCCAATACTTTATATAGTTGTTCTCATCTCTTCCCAATACTTAAAATAGTAAAGGAACGAGATAAAACACATTTTATCTAAAATAAGTTTAGCAAACGTTTGATATTATTTATGAATAAGAGGATAAGTAGAATATACAAACTCTAATATGGCACACAATAGATTATTACTGTATCTTTTGAAATATAAAATGTAAGGGGTAGAAAATGAGAACAAAGTTACGGTTGACAAATAAGTGGAGCTGGCTTATGGCGAGCTCCACTTATTGCAGACAAAATCGGAACTAAATTGATTGTGGCAATCGGCCGTCACCGTCACCGTGACACAGAATGGACACTTAGCTGCCGGCCTGTACTGCAGCCTGATACTAAAGCTGCGCACATTTTATTATAAACTAGTCTTTTATCGATTTCCAAGGCAGGGATTCCATCGGCATGTATGCATATTTTTATGGCCTACTGCTTCGTGAAATCTCAACAGAAAAATATCTTACGTACCTTTAGTGATTGTTCCAAAGCATTTCAAGGATTTTCATGTACGTGGATGTATCAGAACTCAATAAAAGACACACTTCAATAACATTCAATGTTTTATTGTCCTTAATGGCTAAACTCTAGGGAAGTGCTCGTTTATTCTCACGTAGCGTCGACAAATTACCTGAAAAAGAAAAGTATCAAATTACTGTAGTTAAGTCACGGCCGCCAGTTTGATTTCCCTTAAAAAAAATTTTGACTTCCCATTAAAATCGGTGCTTAGCCAAATGGATTTTGTATGGGAGGATGAACTTTTTTTTATCGATTTTCGATAATTGTTTGTATGAAAGTTGTTCAGTATCACGGACTGAACTTTTCCACAAACTTTGCCGGTGTTTAAGACGATGCACGGAGTCCAGTGCTCCCCCATTTGAAATAAATTATTTGAATAGAGATATCGCCTATATTTTTAGGCGCACATGCCTATTCATGAAAGTTTTAACGAACTATTTTACATTGCAGGCGGCCTACCTAACCTAGCAAATCGCGACCCTAGTTCTTGGTAACCCGTAGGCAAATACGTGTGATGTTTGCTAATAAAAAAAAACATAGGCCCTCCGAGTGCCGGCAGAAGTGGACACTTGAACAAGGTGGCGTCGGTCACGGTAACAGTGCCACGAGTTCAGCGGTTTTTTCACATCTCAAAAAATACCCAACGCTTTTAAAGAAGTTTTCACTTTTAAGGGTTCCGTACAAAAATGAAAAAACGGAACCCTTATAGGATCACTCGTGCGTCTGTCTGTCTGTCCGTCCGTCCGTCATACTTGTCAATTTGCTCCGAATCTACTGGACCAAATCAGGTGTTTGGTAGAATGGTGTAATCCTAGCTATGACCCAATTACAGATGTACAAAGTAAATATTTTAGGATGGTGTAATCCTAGCTATGACCCAAACACAGATGTGCAAAGTAAATATTTTAGGATGGTGTAATCCTAGTTATGACCCAAACACAGTTGTGCAAAGTAAATATTTTAGGATGGTGTAATCCTAGTTATGACCCAAACACAGTTGTGCAAAGTAAATATTTTAGGATGGTGTAATCCTAGTTATGACCCAAACACAGTTGTGCAAAGTAAATATTTTAGGATGGTGTAATCCTAGCTATGACCCAAACCCAGATGTGCAAAGTAAATATCATTTTCGGGAAACAAATTAGGAAATTAAAAAAAAAAAGTTTTGCAAACCTTACTGTGACGTATATCAAATAAAAGGGCTCGTTATGAGGACCTCAAATATGTACTAAAAGAACTACTGGGATCGTTTGTTCTCAGTAGTCCCTTTAGTGGTTTGTTCAGAGGAACTACTAAGCTTTTTTTATCTCTGTAGTTCCTTCAAAGGTACTAAAGGAACTACTGGGACCGTTTGTTCTCAGTAGTCCCTTTAGTGGTTTGTTTAGAGGAACAATTGTACTTTTTTGTCCTTGTAGTTTGAAGAAACTACAGAGACCAAAAAAGCTCAGTAGTTCCTCGAAAGGAACCACTAAAGGGACTTAGAGAAAACGCCTTGTTCAAGTTTTCACTTCTGTCGGCACTCCCGGAGTGCCGCTGTGTTGCTGCTCTCAGGGAGCACCAGTGGCCGCCGTGCGCCGTCAGCAGCAGCCATACCTCCTGCGCTGGTCAGTCCTCGCGGCGCAGCAGGCGGGGCCCGCCGCGCCCGCGCTTGGCCACGATCACGCGCGTGAAGCGCCCGCCCTGCGCACACACAACACATTACTCCGGCGTCGTCCCTGAGCCTTTGTATTCAAAACATTCTTTTTATTAATTTATAATCCCATGCAAATTCGAATTCAGTCTATAATTTGTTGTTTTGTAATAGAATATAAAATTATCGCATAATGAGCCGTTTTTAGGGTTCCGTAGTCCACAAGGAATTCTTATATTAGGTCCTTACATATGAAATTGCCGATTTTCAATACTGGCAACTTTAAAATCAAATATCTTGCGTTTCATTAGGAATTCCAAATTCAAATTTATTTCGAAATAAAGCCAGAAAAATATTGTTTTAAAATTCGTATTTCATTTGTTTGAGTTTAAACATTGCTATAACAACAACTATGGACAAATTGAAAATTCGCGGTATTTACGAATACGAGTTCCACCGTGGCACCAGTGCTGCAGAAACGACTCGAAGAATTAACGACGTGTATGGACACCGCTAACGAACGAACGGTGCGTTTTTGGTTTCAACGTTTCCGTTCTGGAAATTTCGATTTACACAATGAGCCTCGTGGACGACCTGATACTCAAGTGAATAACGAAGAATTGAAGGCGATAGTGGAAGCTGATCCATCTCAAACCACTTTTGAATTAGCAGCAGCCTTCGGCGTAAGTGACAATACGATACTTATCCACTTGCGCCAAATCAGAAAAATTAAAAAACTCGAAAAGTGGGTACCGCACGAATTGACTAAAGCAAACCAACAAACACGCGTTGCTTGCTGCGTTTTTTTGCTTAATCGCCACAATAATGAGGGGATTTTGAACCGTATCGTGACTTGTGATGAGAAATGGATCCTGTACGACAATCGGAAGCGATCATCCCAATGGCTTGACCCTGGAGAACCGGCAAAACCTTGCCCTAAGCGAAAACTGACCAAAAAGAAGATTCTGGTTAGTGTTTGGTGGACCAGTGCTGGTGTTATCCACTACAGCTTCTTGAGATCAGGCCAGACGATTACTGCAGACTTGTATTGCAAACAATGATGGAAAAGCTCGCCATTAAACAACCGAGACTGATGAATTGCTCTAAGCCCACTGCTCCTTCAGGATAACGCTAGACCACACACTGCACATCAAACGATCGCCAAGTTAGAGGAGCTGCGACTGGAACCTCTGCGTCACCCACCATACTCTCTAGATCTTGCCCCAACCGACTACCACTTTTTTCAAAATTTGGATAACTTTTTACAAGGAAAAAATTTCAAATCTGATGAGGCAGTCAAAACTGCCTTCAAACAGTTCATAGACTCTCGCTCCCAGGATTTTTTTTCCAAAGGTATCAATGATCTGCCTATAAAATGACGGAAGTGTATCGATAACAACGGCGCATACTTCGATTGATTAAATAACAATTTCATTAAAAAAAACTTGTTTCACTTTTTTGATACTGAACGGCAATTTCATATGTAAGGACCTAATAGTTTCGTCATGTCCGTCCGTCCGTCTGTCTGTCCGTCCGGGCTCGTACTCCGCCGCTACTGCACCGATTTTCACGAAAATTGGTGGAAAGATAGATATTGAAGTTCCAAAAGTTGTTTTTTAAAATTATGAAAAAATGTTTTTTTTTTAGCCCCTCCAATACAACGAAAAGTGAATTTAAAAAATTAAATTGGACTAACCCCAACGTGTGGGCTATTGTTGAAAAGGTCTTTTAAAATGCAACAAAAACTGCTTTGAAACTATGTAGATCAAACCCTCCAGTCTTGAGATAATCTAATACAAAGTTAAAGTTTGAGGAGTCCCCCCCCCCCCCGTAACTTTTGAAATATTACTAAAATAATTCTGAAAAAAATGTGGTATACAGGGTCTAACAAAATATACTGAAACTATTTTAAGGGTGGATTCAGTCAGTGTTACTGAACAACTTTCCCCAAGGAACATGTACCGAAATATGAAAAATAATTTTTGACCTCCCATACAAGTTGACCGATCAGCTGATCCGAGTTTGTAGGGAAAGCCAAAGATTATATATCATATTTCGACATATGCTCCCTGGGGAAAGTTGTTTAGTATCACTGACTGAATCCACCCTTAAAATAGTTTCAGTATATTTTGTTAGACGTTATATACCTCAAAGTCATCATCATCATCCTCCGTGTCCCCGGCTGCATCTTCAGCAGCGGTGCTGCTTCAGCGCCCGGGCCGCTCCCTGCCCCAGGCGATTTGACGAGGTTACTGGTTTTTACACAGAGCGACTACCGTCTGACCTCCGCAACCCAAAGGGTAGACCAGAACCATGCCTAGGATAGGTACAAACGCTAGATGGCGTTCGGGACCAACGGCTTTACGTGCCTTCCGAAGCACGGAATCATCTTTCTTTTCGGATAATCACGTGCAGTCTGTGGGCTGACAGCGCTTTGCGCGTTCAATACAATGATGCGTTCAGGATTTTGTTTGGGTTGCCGCGTTCTTGTAGCGCGTCAAAAACGTTTGCCGACGCCAATACAGACTGCTTTTATGCAATTATTAGAAAGAGGTGTGCGGCGCTATTAAGTCGCTTACGTGCTAGCTCAAATAGTATTCTGCGCATACTAACTGACAGATGGGACTCCCCACTACTGGGCCACTGGATGCGCTTTCATACTGAGGTGGATGTTAAGATACCGGTGGCCAGAAGGTGGGAACCTAGCTGTTAGTAAGTATGATTATTTTGTTATGTTGTGTTTTCGTGTTCATGTTACTAACACTAGATTAAGTTACCTCTGTTAATTACTAACACAATATGGATCAAGGTTGTCCGAAATAAAGAGTATTATTATTATAATCAGGTGATTCAGTTTGCAATATCCCAAACTGACTGGAAATAACTTTTCACAAAGTATGCTTCCCAGTGGGATTTGAACCCATGACCTCCGGATCACAAGGCAAACGCCTTGACCACTGGACCGCGGAGGCAGTCAAAGTATGTACTTTTAATTAAAACTATAGCGGTCTCGGTATCATAGATAGTAATTTTTTAATACGTCATAAATCGTAAACCGCAATTTACCTTTAGAACTTTTATATTATGTTACTTGCTGCTACGGAACCCTTAATGGCAAGTCCGACTCGCACTTGGCTGCTTTTTATTTAAATGTCTCACAATATCGTGTCACCTTTTTTTTTAACTTTGTAAAGTATATATTTTTATTCAAACATCAAATAATTATTAATACATTCAATAAAAAAAAAACTTGTCAACTACTTAGTTCCTCCTTAAGTTGCAAGCTAACAGTGTTTAGGATCTGGCAGGGACTCCACAGAGGGACCCGTACGTTTTAAAAGAGAGATGAAGAAAAGGTAGAATAAGTAAATTATTTAAAAAAACAAAAAGCCCGACTGCACGATACAACTGCAGGTGCCAGGGATCCAACCGGACACGCTCGGAAGAACGAGGTACCTAATGTTTTTTAGCATTGCTCATTTCAAATTACATTTAAACATATAATTCATGTTTATCTTTATAATACTTATATAAAATCCTTTATTTTGATACCAATCGACAGGTGTTAAATCAAAAAAAAATTAAAACAATATAAGTAGTTCTGTATAGCCGCCAAAAATATAGCCCTTTGACAAAATTCCACCATTTCTTTTTTATTTAATTATTGATATGCATAGGGACACTATACTCTTTGAATTAAGACGAATCTAACAACAATTCATCAAACCGTTAAGTTAAGGCTGTAGAGCGTGCCCAAGAAAATTACATACATACATAATACATAAATCACTCGATAAACAAAACCCTCCTTGCGCAGTCGGGTAAAAATACGAGCGAGTCAGGAGCGGCGCGACGTAGATGTAGATGTACTAACCCTCGGGTCCCCGCTGGTGACGGTCAGCGGCGCGGGGCCGGGGGGCGGGGAGAGCGGGGGAGCGGGGGGAGCGGGGGGCGCGGGCAGCGCGCGCTCGTCGTCCGCGAACACGATGGGCAGCTGCAGGATGTCGGCCGCGCTCGCCAGCACGGGCTCGTCGTCGGCGGAGCCCGGCGCGGGGCCCGGTGCAGGGCCCTGTGCAGGGCCCGGCGCGCCGCGCTCCGAGCGCCGCGCGCGCTTGGGCGGCAGCAGCGCCAGCGGCGTGCTGCCCGACACGCGGGACACCACGCGACCCTCTGCGAGGAGACACCTTGCGATTCATTTCTTTTTATTTGTTTTCAAGGCCATCGCCGATGCCGCTATTGCCTGTGTCTTCGTTCAGTCGGTTTCCACATAAGTACGAGTACCTACGTTTTTGTTTCGTGAGGCTCAATTTACACTGTGACAGAAGCGAATCGAATTGAAGCGTCAAATTCACCTCCGCGAGAAGACGTTAGTTAGGCCGCGTCCACGGACATGCGGCGCGGCGTGCGACGCCGGCCGCAAAAAAATCCAGTTTGTAGTTGCGGCGGCCGCTCAAAACAAAATGGAAATCTTACGGCGGCCCGCATCGCACGCCGCACCGCGTGTCTGTGGACGCGGCCTTAGTCATAATCTTTACTTGACAAGAATGATTGACTTGGATTTGGATCTTATTTTTATATTGCTTATTTCTGAGGCAGACGAAAAAGAAGAAAATTAAGAATATCAGAACCGACACCACACCGCACTGATTGACTCCGGCGAGTCGCCGCGTCGGCCCGCGCCACCCCGCGTGGCTGCGGCGCTACCCTAGTCAGTCCTGCCAGTCCTGCCGCGCGCGACATCGGTGCTACCCTAGTCAGTCCTGCCAGTCCTGCCGCGCGCGACATCGGCGCTACCCTAGTCAGTCCTGCCAGTCCTGCCGAGCGCGACATCGGCGCTACCCTAGTCAGTCCTGCCAGTCCTGCCGCGCGCGACATCGGCGCTACCCTAGTCAGTCCTGCCAGTCCTGCCGCGCGCGACATCGGCGCTACCCTAGTCAGTCCTGCCAGTCCTGCCGCGCGACGCCACCCCGATTTCGTTGCAAAACTTCGCTTTGCTTCGATTTCGCCGCAGTGTAAATTGAGCCTAAATATCAGTTCAGATCATCGGATCAAGAAATGAATGATATATACCTATATAACAGAATTAGTGTGTTCAAAAATACTTGGTGCAAAATTTAACTTATAAACCAAATGAATTACCTGCCTCACCATTTATTAAGTAATGGTGATCATCGATTTATTTTATTTATTTATTTAACTTTATTACAAAAAATGTAACAGGCGGACTTAAGGCCCAGGTAGTGCAGATAAAAGCAAAATTTGGACGATTAGTACATTCTAATTAACTATTTGACCATTATTAAACATTTACCTAAGACATATATTCATATATATATTTTCTTATACATTCATAGACCTACATATAAAAATACATAAATATTTTATAAATTCATAACATAAACCCTACATAAACTACACAAATATTTATAATATTATACTCTATGACAATTTGTGAATATAATGAGCGCGCACAGCACTCTTAAACGCTTGGCGACTAGGGGTTTTGCGGATATGAACAGAAAGGGCGTTCCATAGCTTCACGGCTTGTCTGGTGAATGAATGTTCAAAAAACCCACTCCTGCAGCGAGGCATATTGAGAAAGAGATTGTTGGAAGAACGAAGAACTTTGAGATAGTTCAAAGAGTATAGAAAATAAAGTAGTAAGAATATGCAAATTGCGACGTTGACGGATGGGTTACCACTTAAGTTTAGATCGGTAAGACATCGGAGACAATTGTTTTGAAGTCTATCAAGTTTGTTGAGAAAGTTGCAATTCAGATCTGAGCAACACACATCGGCGTCATCTAAATGGGGAAAATAAGAGAATACACCAACATAAGTCTTAATACTGATAGGGAGAAAGTTTTTAAACCTGTACAGAGAGCGAAAGGAAGGATTGTACCTTTAATTTCAGAATAGGGATGTCGACTGAATCCGAAAAATATTATTTAGTCTGTCAGGTAGATTCTCCAAAAATAATGGACCCATGTTTTTCGGTTTATATAAGTAGTAAATATGAGCCAAAGATATTTTTAGTCCACATCCGTATTGCGGTTTTTAATTTACTATGTACAAAATCAGGTTCAAATTTATTTAGATTACATAAACGAGTTAGACTTACCGACTATTTCGATTGACCGGCTGGATCTAGAACAAGGCAATGAGTATTAGTGCTCGGACGGCGGGCGCGAGTCGCGCGTGGGGCGGCGTCGCCACTCAGCTCGGGCAAACTATATAGGTATACACGCTCAGGACATACAATAAGGGACAAGTGCCGTACACCTCAATTGCAACAAAAACCTATGTCTCCAATTTCTCCCACCGCTGCAACAACACTGAACTGTGTACAAACAATAGCCGTCGACTCTCCCACAACATGCAAACAAGCGCTGTCATTAGCTTAAATGCACTTAACTACGCACACATTAGGTAATTTATTTTACATGAACGCTAGTGGGAGACAAACGTTAAAATGAGGTTTTATCGATATCGACATTGGTGAAACGTCCTGTGTGCGGATGGGATACTCCGCTGTAATATATTTTAATACGGCCACAAAATTTATATAATTCACTTATATTATTTTGCAAAAAAGAATAATAAAAATTGGAAAAGAGAGTACAGAATTATAGCTGTACCTACGTACCTACATGCATAAAAAACAAACATGAATACGAACTAAGAACTTCTGGTGTGGTTTATACGATAGAATGAATGATCGATGATGATGTAAGGTATGGCGGTACCTATAGTTAGTAAGTAACATTTATATTGTGTATCAGGAGGTAGTCGAATAATAAATCCAGTTAGAATCCAACCGGCGTTTTATTACGTTGCACTGGCGACGAGGTGCTAATAAAATTGGTTTTTTTGAGAAACCTACGCGTATTTCGAGCCAATTTATATCAATTTTAATCGTTTGTGTATATTAGCACGTTACGATGCCAATCGGAAAAATCGAACCTTCCGATTTGAGCTCTAAACAATGGCCGGCTTACGTAAGACGTGTCAATCAGTTCATTAAACTCAATGAGATAAAACCGGAATTTAAAGTGTCGATGTTAATAACGGTGGTCGGTGAAGCTACTTACAGCTTAATGTGCGATTTGTGTGCACCAACTAACCCCGAAGATAAGACCTACGCTCAGTTGGTGGAACTAGTTCGAGCCCACCTCGAACCGCAACGGTCAGAAATAGCCGAAAGGCATATTTTTCGACAGAGGAGGCAGCGGGTCAGGGAAAATCTCACCGAGTACCAGGAGGTACCTCCAGGCCCTCAAACACCTTGCGGTCACATGCAATTTCGGGCCCCGACTGGAAGAGGATCTCAGGGATCAATTCGTATCGGGATTATGGAGTGAGCTGCTGAGATCTCGAATTTTCGCCGAGAAGTCGATCGACTATCAGAAAGCGGTGGAGCTAGCTCTGGCTCTGGAAGCGGCAGACCGGCATGCCGAGACAAGCGGCACGGCCGGGCAGCGCGCGGCGGGGAGCACGGAGGACGGTGGCAGCGCGGCCGGCGAGGGCCTGCATGCCGTGCGAGCGCGCCGCGGGGGGGGCGCGAGGGGCGGAGGCCGGGACGGCGCGGAGTGTTGGCGGAGTGGCGAGGGGCGGAGGCCGGGACGGCGCGGAGTGTTGGCGGAGTGGCGAGGGGCGGAGGCCGGGACGGCGCGGAGTGTTGGCGGAGTGGCGAGGGGCGGAGGCCGGGACGGCGCGGAGTGTTGGCGGAGTGGCGAGGGGCGGAGGCCGGGACGGCGCGGAGTGTTGGCGGAGTGGCGAGGGGCGGAGGCCGGGACGGCGCGGAGTGTTGGCGGAGTGGCGAGGGGCGGAGGCCGGGACGGCGCGGAGTGTTGGCGGAGTGGCGAGGCGCACCCGGCGGCCCGGTGTCGCTACGCTAATTGCAATTGCGATAATTGTAATCAACGCGGACATTTACGTGTGATGTGCGGCAAAGTGCGTGATCGTGTAGGTAAATTTAGTGAAATGCGTCAAAATTTCGTGGATGAGTGTTCGGAAGAAGACGACTTTTTTAATATGGTTGTACGGTTTACGTACATTGACCTCGCGCGGACGCACGGTCAGCATATTGTCGCCGCGCCCGATATTTCGATTTTAATTATAATTATGTTCTTAGTTAGTACGCCACCAACCTTCTTACCATTAAATACTCGTCGCGTGTACTCACACCATTATTCCTTAACATACTATTCACCAACATCCCCATTTACCATTTATTTCCCATTTAGTCTATATTTCTATTATTTCGTACCATTGTTGTTTATTTGTGTTTTTCGCAATAAACTTCCTTTTTTGTTACTAATATAAAATCGTTTACATTTACCAATCCCCACCCTACACTATCTACCATTAACTTTTCTTATATGTATATAACCCGTACATATAATTTGGTCCTTCGAATTACAGCTTAGTCCCTGTCCCGAGTGAGTGAAAGTATTTTCCGATTTACGCGGACTTACCTTATACTCGTTGAGAGGTAACTAAGTGAAACCAGTGCAGAACAGTACCAGTTCAGTGCCTATACGAACTATCGTTGGAGTTACCAGAACCAGGTTACCAGGTCTAGTCGTCACCAGGATTAGGCCGTACCGTAGTCGGGCAGAACCATTGCCGGGCTACACGCAGTCATAATAACCAGTCACTCGTGTTGAGCTAACCAGGAGCTCGCACAACCAGCGTAAGCCAAAAAGCATCAAGTAAGATCTTTCCTTTTTACCACTTATTTGATTTTTTCTAAACCATGGAAGGCTTGCTAGCGACACAAAACCAGATCATGGCAGCGATGGATCAGCTGCTGACTAACTTTAAGAAAGATAGTCGTGATCGTAAAACACCAGATAAAGTAAGGAGGAAGCTGGAGACTCTTGATGGTTACTGGGAAGAGTTTCAAGCTAACCATTTGCAGTTATGTAATTTAATTGTTGACAGAAACCAGGCGTATTTTGATAATAAAGATTTTGAGCGAACTAAAGAATTTTACAATCAGGCTAGGCAATGTATACAGGGTTACCAGGTAGAAGATAGTCGTCCATCAACACCAATTTTAAAACCAGCTACCCCATTTAATTTTCCTTCGGTTTCTGAACCTGTTATGTCCGGTCCCTCAAAAAAATCTGAGGGCATAAATAATAAATTAGACGAATTGCTACGAAAACAAACCAGTAATTTTAAGGCATTTTCGCGAACTATTTCGAACATCGACATCAATGCGTTAAGCGACAAATGGGAGTTTGAAGACGCACTCAAGATGCTGCATTCTCGCTGGCAAATTATTGACTCCTTGCATTGGGAGATTGATAGTGAGCTAGACGGTGACCACAAGCCGTATGAAGCGCAGTTCTCCAAGTACGAAGATTACTACACCCATATGAAGAAGTCAATCAACGCTAAAATGTGGTCTGTGTCACACGATCAGGCCACCCCCAAGATGGATATTCCAGTTTTCACGGGCAGCTACCAGCAATGGACGTCGTTCAAGGACTTATTCGTCGAAACAATCCACAATAGCCCTTCCCTGTCGAGTGCTCAGAAACTTCAATTTCCGAAAAGTAAATTGAAGGGCGAGGCGGATAAGCTAATTCAACACCTTAGCATTAGCTCCGAGAACTACCAAATAGCCTGGGAAATTCTCAACCATCGCTATAATAATAAGAAATTGATTTTTACTTCGCATCTCAATACCCTTTTAGGCCTACCTCACATTCAAACGCAAACTTCCGCTTCGATCAAAAGGCTGCACGATACCACTAACGAGTGCTTGCATGCGATCGAGAGGCTGGGAGTCGACATATCTTCGTGGGATCCGCTTATAGTGCATCTATTGTCACAAAAACTGGACGCTGAGGCTCTAAGCGACTATGTGGAAAGTCTCAAGAATCCAAAAGAATTACCAACTTTAAACGAATTCATGAGTTTTCTGGAAATGAAATTTACGTCCCTAGAAGTATCAAGACGTAAACAAGAGACCATCAAGTCAACAAATCTAGAAGATTCACGTTTTAAGAAACCGTCCTACCAAAATTCCTCCAATAACCAACATACAAAATCAACCAAACCATTTTCATTTAAATCTTTACACGTGGAAAATACCAAATGTCCTCATTGTAAAGAAAATCACGCAATATATTTTTGCAAATCATTCCGTGAATCTAGACCAGAGATTCAACAAAAAACAATTGCAAAATATAAATTATGCAAAAATTGCTTGATTAATCACCAGGGCAAGGAATGCGAATCAAGCAAAACTTGCCGCTTTTGCAATGAAAATCACAATTCGCTGATCCACGGCATGTTTTCGACAAACAAAGAAGTTGCAAAACCAGTAACTAACGTCAATACGAGCAATGACCGAAAATCATGTCACACAGCCCAAGATTGTGAAGCGGACAGAGAAAGTCTCCTAGCAACAGCGTTGATCGGGGTCCAGGCTGCAGATGGAACACTCCTCACCATGCGTTGTCTCATTGACGCCGGCGCCCAGACATCCCTAATCTTCGAGAATGCAGCTCAAATACTAGGTTTACCAAGAAAACGTTGCAAAGGTGTCATATTCGGGGTCGGTACCAAGGAAAATAATTGTAAAGGCATCCTAACCATACAGATGTCATCCCTACACAACGACTTTTCCCTATGTATCGATACGTTTATAATGAATAGGTTAATCCATCATTTGCCAAACCAATCCTTCGAAAAACCATCTTGGAGTTTTCTAGATAACATACCACTCGCAGATCCTCAATTTTACGAAAGTCGACAAATTGATTTGCTATTAGGCGTCGATGTTTATGCTTTAATATTAATGAGTGGTATTATCAAAATTAGTCCGTCTATACCAGTTGCACAGGAAACTAAATTAGGGTGGATTTTATGCGGAAGCATTCAACCAACCTTTCATTGTAACGTCGTTATAAACCAAATGGACGAGTTACGGACATTTTGGGATATTGAAGACATATCTCAACAGACATCTCTATCGGAAGCTGACGACCGCTGCATCAAGTTCTACAAAGAAACCACTAGAAGAGATGAAGAAGGGCGGTACCACGTCAGACTACCCCTTAAACCAGATTTTGAAGAAAATTTGGGTCTATCGAAACCATTAGCGATTGCTCAATTCCGACAATTAGAAAAGAAGTTTTCTAAAAATAAACCATTAGAGAAAGAATATAAATTATTTATAAATGAATATCGCTCTTTAGGACATATGAAACCAGCCACCGGCGCCAGTAATCAGACGCCGGCGATTTACCTACCGCACCATAGCGTGTTGCGTTCAGACTCTACTACTACTGCACTTAGTTGTTTTTAACGCGTCCGCAAAAATGACAAGTGGTTGTAGTCTTAATGATTTGATGGAGGTTGGCCCTAACTTACAACAGGACCTACAATCATTAATTCTAAAGTGGAGGCAGTTTCCGTACGCCTTCGTTGCCGATTTGGAGAAAATGTACCGTCAAATTAGGATGCACGAAGATGACCAGAAGTACCAGACGATCGTTTGGAGAGACACACCAAGCAGTCCTATCGAGGAATACCAACTTACCACGGTTACTTACGGAACAAAATCCGCTCCATTCCTGGCGATGATGACTTTAAAACAACTCGCTAGTGACGAACGACTTAATTACCAGAATACCAAGGCCATCAAAGTACTAGAAGAATCAATGTACATGGACGATGTCCTTCACGGTGTTTTTAATCCTTCTGATGGAGTAGTGTTGCAACAGGATCTCATCAAACTATTTCAATCGGCCGGTTTTAATCTTAGGAAGTGGAGATCGAACCTAAAAGAATTACTACCAAACCAAACTTCAGACCAAAATCACTTCGATTTTAAACCGCAAGATGAACCAACCAAAACCTTGGGACTTCGCTGGGCTCCTCGCGAAGACATATTCAGCTTTGAACCAAAATATAAGTTTTCTGATTCCCATCCTACCAAAAGGTCATTGTTATCGGATATTTCGAAACTTTTCGATCCCCTTGGATTTCTGTCACCACTAACCACTAAATTAAAATTACTTTTCCAATTAGTTTGGCAAAAACAGATCGAATGGGATAGTAAACTACCAGAAGAAATCTGCAAGGAATGGACAAAAATAAAGGCCGAAATACACGAAATCAACCAACTAAGCTTACCAAGATGGCTCGGTACAAAAGAATTTGATAAAATTGAATTACACGGGTTTTGTGATGCCTCTACCAAGGCGTACGCTTGTGTAATTTATTGTAAGATTACTAGAGCCGATTCAACATCCATTGTCTTGCTCATGAGCAAAGCTCACCTTGTCCCAGCCAGTAAACCAATCAGTCTACCAAAATTAGAACTGTGCGGTTCGCATTTGTTAAGTAGACTCATGCAAAAGGTTAAAGACTGTTTAACAGATTACTACATAGAGATGTACGGTTGGATAGACTCTATGGTAGTATTGGGGTGGCTCAACGGGGAACCAAGTCGTTGGAAACCATTTGTTGCGAATAGAGTCAGAAAAACCACTGACGTCATGCCCGCCAGCTGTTGGAGATACGTAAAGTCGGAAGACAATCCCGCCGACTGTGCTAGCAGAGGCCTATATGCATCGCAACTCAAACAACATCCTTTATGGTGGCAAGGCCCAGCATGGCTGAAATCTCAAAACCTACAACACCACCACTCCAATACACCATTATTTACCACCGAAGAAGAGTTAAAAAAGGTTGACAAACGTAAACAAACCAATTTAGTTAGTCATTCACCCGACGATAACATCATACAGTCTCTAATTACGAAACATAGCACTTTTGCAAGAGTCGTACGTGTTTTAGCTTGGATAATGAGATTACGTTATAAGGACCAGGAACCATATTTAACCACAAAGGAATTATCTATGGCAAGAGACATGATAATCAAGAATACCCAATACCTGGAATTTTCAGACGAAATCTCCAAATTAAAAAAGCAAGAGAATGTCCACAAAAATAGTAAAATTATTAACTTAAATCCGTTTATCGACCAAAACGGGTTATTACGCGTAGGCGGTAGGTTAGAAAATGCCAACATCGGAGAAGATATGAAGCACCCTATAATCTTACCCTACAACCATCGATTAACCGAATTAATAATAGATCAAGCCCACCAACAAACCCTTCATGGAGGAGCGAGACTAACATCTGCCATTCTGAGACAGCGATACTGGATTATCAGCGGAAACCGTGCCACCAAAAAGCGGCTCCGTCTGTGTGTAACATGTAGACGACACAGTCCCAGAATCCAACAACCACTGATGGGGAATCTCCCGGTATCTCGAACCAACGTCTCAAGACCATTCTCGAAAATTGGAATAGATTTTACGGGTAATTTTCTTATAAAAATAAATAAAGGTCGCGGTTCCAAGACTACCAAGGGATATGTCGCTTTGTTCATATGTATGGCAACCAAAGCCGTACATCTGGAACTAGTGTCGGACCTTACGACTTCTTCATTCTTGGCTGCTTTACGTAGAATGATTTCGAGAAGAGGATTACCACAACACATATACAGCGACAATGGTACCAACTTCGTGGGAGCCAACCGCGTTCTTAACAAGGAGCTAGAGGAGCTACACCAGATATTCAACAACGAATTTAAGTCAGAGATTGCAGAAATGGGAGTCCAATGGCATTTCAACGTCCCTTCCTTCCCGTCCGGAGGTGGACTTTGGGAAGCCGGAATTAAAAGTGTTAAATACCACCTCAAGCGAGTTGTCGGCGAGCAAAAGCTCACGTTCGAAGAATTTACCACTATTCTAACTCAAATCGAAGCGTGTCTTAACTCCCGGCCACTGAGTCCCCTTTCAGAAGATCCTGATGGATTAGACTACCTCACTCCATCTCACTTCCTCGCTAGCGGACCTGTGTTAACCATTGTTGAAACCGAAAGAGATGCACGTACCAGGTGGCAACTCACTCAAAAGATATTTCAAGATATTTGGAAGCGATGGAAAACTGAATATCTAACCCAATTGACATTGAGAAGTAAGTGGAGAACACCAAGCGAGAGCATTAAAATAGACGATATTGTCATAATTAACGACGCTAACCTACCACCAGGGAAATGGGCGTTAGGCAGAGTCGTACAGATACATCCAGGAAAAGACGGCCACACCAGAGTCGTCACCCTTAAAACCAAGAATGGATTAATGAAGCGACCTGTCATAAAATTGTCAGTCTTACCCGTTCACGAAAACCAGTCGGAACAACCAATGTTATCAGACACCGCGTCCAACGTCACCACTGACGTCACGACTGATGCAAAATGTGACATCAAGTCTGACGTCATCGCCCGCGCAGCCCCTGAAAACCGACGACGTACCAAGAAATCGTGCAGCTATTTATCTCTCTTGTTTACATTTTTCATGTTTTTATTTACACCAATTAAAGCGGATTATAACATATCCATGTTAAAAAACAATCAAAGTATGTTCTATTTCGATTCAATTTCAACTATGTTACTAGTTCGAGACGAGTGGAAATTGATAGTTTATTATGACTTACAACCATACTGGCAAAGTGATGTGTTAATCAACAAGTACCTCGATCATCTGGAAACCATATGTTCTAAGTTCAAAACAAAAATACAATGCGACGTTATCCTATTACAATTACATCATAAATATGAGGAGTACAATCATTATAATAAAATTCTACTCGGTCAGCAATTCACACTGCAGTCACCGCATTTAAGGCAGCGACGCGGTCTCATAAACGGTATCGGTTACGTTGCCCACACTTTGTTTGGAATTTTGGACGAAAACTTCGCCGAACAATACAGTAAGGATATCGACTTATTGAGAAGCAACCAGAAACATCTCGCTAGCTTATGGAAAAACCAAACATCTATTGCTGAAGCGGAATACAACTTGTTGAAAAGAACGGAGAGCACTATGGACCAGCAACACAAGATTTTCAACCAGCATCTGATATCTCTTAAAAACCAGGTCCAGGACATTGCCGGAACAACTGACTTCGCTATGTCGTCAATAATTGCTATCAACATATTGAATGACTTAAGAAACATTCAAGATACCCTGCTAGACACCATCACCAACATATTCTATGGAAACTTTAATATTCATCTTCTTTCACCAGAACAACTTCTTAACCAACTTAATATTATTGTGGGTCATCTCTCAAAGGATCTTGCCTTGCCCATCGATAATATACAAACCAATTTATCAAAAATGTATCGATTACTTAAAGTACGTACGAGAATCACCAGAGAATATCTTATATTCGAAATCAAGATACCACTTGTGAGCAGAAGTCTCTTCGATATTTATCAAATAATTCCTATCCCACGAGAAATCAACGAAACTATGGTAACCCTAGTGCCTACAACTGGTCATATTGCGATGAATTTGCAAAAAGATATATATGTGCCATTGTCGGACAATGACTTTAACAGCTGTTTTCAATCAGACGAAAACACGTATTTATGTTCGTTAAACAGTCCTCTTTACCAATTGGAGACTGACCAGATCCCATGTGTTAAAAGCTCGTCTACCAATAACTGCAAAACTAATACTCTTTCCTGTAGTAATTCTTGGCTTCAGCTTCACAGAGTTAATACCTATTTATTCTCTTGTTGCGGTGTTTGCTCAATTCGAGTTATTTGTGGAAACCAGATCACGACAGAGAGACTCACTCAGGCAGGCATCATTACTCTCGAAGCAGACTGCGTCATCAAGAGTGATTCGTTAACAATTATTCCTCACAAATTGTTAACCAGTCAATTAAACATAAAACCAGACATTGTTTTGCCTGAGATTCCACCTATCAACCATGTTATCAATGTGTCTCTGCCTAACGCCACCTTTAACTCCGAACACAGCCAGCTAAAGGAAGATCTGAAAAGCATCAGTAACCAAATAGATCAAATGAAGTCGGAGAAAGGTATATCTGATCAAATTTCATACCATGACGTGCACCATTACGTCATTAGCTATGTCTTAGTAGGCGTAGTAGTTGTCGGCATCATCGCGTGGGCGTGCCGGCGTGTGCGCAAACTGCGTGCGCAGCGACGCGCTGCCGGCGGCAGTGACGCCGACGCCGCAGACTCTCCCAGCGTACAGTGCGTAAGTGTAAAAGTGAGTGGTTCTCGTGATATGTGCTCGGCTCATAGTGTTAGTGATCTGAACGCCCCTAGTGTTAGTGATCTCAATGCCCCCAGTGTTAGTGCAAGTGATAGTGAAAAGGTCGCAAAATATAGTGCGCGAGTGGAGAAGGGTACCTCCCCAAAATTACGGTATCAATTTAGAGAATCGTTTGACCAATCGGACTCTTAAACTTTTACTTTAGTTTTAAAAATATTATTATGCCCAATCATCTTGTCAATCACCAAATATTGATTCACCTTTGTAACCATCTCACCAAATCACCACCATATCATCTCTCATTTAAGATAACTTTTCTCGCCCGGGAATATGTACGGTTTACGTACATTGACCTCGCGCGGACGCACGGTCAGCATATTGTCGCCGCGCCCGATATTTCGATTTTAATTATAATTATGTTGATGACGCCATTATTAATGACTGGTTGCGCTGGCCCGTCGCGAGAAAGCCATGCGGCATTTTTGTACTTGGGATATATTGCGAATATTTCGTGAAGAATTGTCGCTAATTGTTGTTTGTTTGTGTGCGCCCAATTTGTTTGGAACGGCGTGGAGCCGGGAATAGTTTGTAGTACGTATAAAAACAGTGATTTGTGTCAAATGTGAAACGCGTGACATTGCGTCATTATAAATTGTTGGTTTTTGCCTATTGCCCGTGTGGTACGGAAGTATTGGTAAATTGACTATAAAAGGAACCAATTTTGATGGCGTGGATGCCCATAAATGTATAAACTGTGATAAATGTTTGAATCGGAGCGAGGGACATCCCATGTTACGTTCCGCTGTTAGGTTATGTGCTTAATCTTGAAGTGTCAAGAAGAAGAAGAAACTTGTTGTGCTGTGGTGAAGTGGTGCTATAAATACGACGTATTCGTTTGGGGCGACATACATGAGCTCATGGGTAGGTTCGCTTAGGGACCCCATTTTCTTCACCACTGACTTGGGACCCGTGATGGGACCTAAGGCCGTCGCCAGCCCTGAGGAGGACTTCGGGCTCGACGCGAAGGCCAGGCGAGGCTGCCTGAAGACGGCATGGATGCTGTAAGTATTATCTTGAATTATTTCCCATTTGTAATTAGTTTAATTACTTTTAATTAGATTTAAGTTTAAGGTATAATTAGGTTAGGAGGTTCCCTGGACCTTATCTAGGGTGGTAGCAGACTGCGTAGGTTTGTTTGTGTGTTTGTTTGTTGCCGGTGGGATTGCCGGACTCGTACCAAGAGCGTAGTTAGTAACATCTTTGGTAGCAGATCGTAATCTTAGCTATCTGCGCCAACAGGGGCGGAAGACCCTTACTCGGTCGAGATTGGTTGAAAGCATTACAAATAACTCAAATTAATGTAAATAAATTAATCGAAGAGGATCGATTAGTGAGCCAGCTATGTAAGGAATTTCCCGAAGTTTTCACTAATAAATTAGGTACTTGCAAAAAAACGTTACGGTTACAGCTCGCAGACTGCGATGGGGTGTACTGTCGCGCGCGGGCCGTCCCGCTGGCGCTGCGCGGTCGGGTCCAAAAGGAACTTGTTTTGAATAAAAGTGCTTTGTTAGGAGACTAGCGCCATCTGCGTGTGATCTCCACAAACACGGGCAAGATTATCGATTCATCGATATTCCGGCTGTGCCCCGCCCTGCGCGGATTGTCTTTGCCCGGCCAGAAAAATAATCATTGTCAACATAAAATCTGTAACGCCTAATCAAGCATGCAGCAAGGGTGTCTATTAGAATACAGATTTTTTTGACATCGAATTTCATTTCCCAGAAAACTATTCCACGATTTTTAATATATATTTTTCTTAAGAAATCGAATAGTATATCATCACAGTTTAATACCTACTAGCAAAAAAAATATTTTAAAATTGTTTTTGTTTCTATAAAAACGGTATATCAAACTAACATTTTACATAAACTATTAAGTTATCGATAAAACTGTTCACAAAAACATGTTTCAGTATGTAACCTAGTAAAATGGATAGAACTTTCCTAGCACTTGCTCGGCTCGTGCGTGTGTTGGTCGCAGTTCTAACCTAACCGATAGGTTTGTCCTAATCTAGTAAAATGGATAGAACTTTCGCCACCGCCACCAGCCTCAGCTCCTCAGCCCGCGGGCCACAGGGGAACCACAGGGGTAGGGCAGACAAGACTACGTGGAGTCGGTTTTGCAGCGATTCGTTTCTGTAACCGACTTTAATAGCACAACATTTAGCTTTTTTGAGCATTCTTTTGAAAATTCCGCCATCTTTTTAGTCGCGTAAATAATTGTCTCAAACATATACGATTTTAGGACATCTAATATTAGAGATTCTAAAATTAGAGCTAACAATTTTAAGGCTACTTTTATTGTGCAAAAACATCAATTAGGCTAAACAATAATTTTGCATTACAAGTTTAGGCCAATAAGGTTCGGCGAAGTGAAATTAGAAACAAAAATTGTAAACGAATCGAAGGGCACCCAATATGGCTATTAAATGATATTTTTAGGGTTCCGTACAAAAAATGAAAAAACGGAATCCTTATAGGATCACTCGTGCGTCTGTCTGTCAGTCCGTCTGTCACAGCGAATTTGCTCAGAATCTTTTGGACCGAATCAGATGAAATTTGGTAGGATGGTGTAATCCTATGACCCAAACACATGTGTGCAAAGTAAATAAATATTTTCTTAAAATAAGGGTCATTTTCGGAGGATAAATTAGGAAATTGAAAAAAAATGTTTTGCTAACCTTACTGTGTCATCACATATCAAATCAAGAGAATCAAGCCTGCGTTGACATACTAATTAATGGTCAGAAACTCGATCTGGTTGAAAGTACTACCTTTTTAGGAATCACAATTGATTCGAAACTTCAATGGGGCGCTCATATAACTAAACTTTCTAATAGGCTTAGCTCTGCGGCTTACGCTGTTAGGAGAAAAAGACAATTGACAGATGTAGCAACTGCTAGACAAGTGTACTTTAGTTACTTTCACAGTCTAATGTCTTACGGGATACTTCTATGGGGGAGTGCAGCCGACATTCAGACTATTTTTCTTTTACAAAAAAGAGCAATTCGTGCTATTTACGGTTTAGGATCGAGAGACTCACTGAGGGAATTATTCAAGGAAATAGGTATACTTACTTTTGCATCACAATTCATATTTGAAAATATAATGTATGTAAGGAAAAATATTTCCATGTTCAATAAAGTAAGTGATTTTACAGATAGAAATTTACGTAATAAGAATGACTTAGTTAGCCCGTATTACAGGCTGAATACAGTCAGTAAGTCTTTTATGGGGAAGTGTATACTTTTTTATAATAAATTGTCAGAATCGGTCCTTGTTATGCCAGACAGAAAATTCAAAGCTTATGTAAAGAAAGTACTTTGTGAGAAGGCTTATTATAGGACCGATGACTATCTTAAAGACAAAAAGGTCTGGCTTGAGCTTGGCGCGGGTCCCTCTTAAAGGTTTGTATACTTAGACATGTCATAATTTAGGTACATTGGTACATACTAAATTTACAAATTGACATTATTTTAAATTTCGTAATTCTTATCATTCAATTTAATTATGACATAATAAACAATGTAATCTCTGTCCATCTATATAACTAATTTTAAGTTTTTAGTTTGTTAGTTGACGTCTTTGGAGAAAACGTGCAGTGCAGTTTGTTGCCGCTTCTTCTGCACTTGCGCCTAGGAAGCGGCGTAAACTTAGCTGTAAGTAACGATTTGACGTCAACATTTGTGCAAAACAAAACAAAGTGACTATTATTAAGAGATATTATAAATATCCTATGATAATAAAGATATTTTGAATTGAAAAAAAAAATGAAAGGGCTCGTTATGAGTATCTCAAATATATTTTTGTTATAATTATAAAATAAATAGTTTTGATTTTATTAATGAAAGAAGACAAAAATTGACCATCCCCCCCCTCCCCCTGATCTCCGAAACTACTGAGCCTAAAATTTTGAAAAAAATACGAAATATAGTTAATTGCTTGTAGATTACAGGAAACCCTATAAGAATTCAATCAATTGTACGGAACCCTCTCCACGCGAGTTTAACTCGCGCTTGGCCGGTTTATTATTAATTAAAATGTAATTGCACAGAGAGAACAAAATACTGCTTATAACAATAAACGCTAGAAACATAAAGGGAGCATTTGAAATCATTGGCATTAATTTAACTTGTTAACATACTCACTTATATTAAAGGTAAGAAAAATAAACAAAGTATCAAAACATCGCACGTCGCACTTGCGAGAGGGCTATGACCCCGGTGCTGGCTGACACTCACCAGCTGTGGCGCGGGCGGCCGGCATACAAAAACAGACTTTAAGTTGCGTGGATAAGGTTTAAAATCGAGTGGGGAAAGGCGATGACACGCGACCGATTGAGGGAACAAATGTTAGGTACTACGGAATCTACGACGACGCAATGAAATGAATACTATTATAATTAATTTACTTTTCATGAGTTTTATGATAAGTATTTTTGACGTGTCAACGTCTAACAACTCGATACTACGGGCTGCATGCACGAAAAAGATGACGTCATTGTCCCGTTACGCTCATTGTCGCGTTCCGCAAGCGAGAGCTCGGCACGAACGAGAGAGAGAGGCATGATCGGCTCGAGCGATCGGCTCAGTTTGGAATGTTTGACGTTGTCACGTCAAACTACCGTCCGTAAACCGACTTTACAGACAACCAATTTTTTTATTTATAATTGCAGTAATGGTGTATATCAAGGAGTCTAACGCATGTTTAGAGGTTTTCTTTAATATGAAAATGACGACTTCTGATTGAACTTTTAATAGGCTCACATTACTTTGTATCATGGGTATAGTGGATATTTAAAAGGATGCCAACGATTTCAATGCTGACGGCAGGACGGCTCCAGAGCCTCGAACATCGCCGACTTGTAGCAAGTCTGTGTGTCTTCTACAGGCTGCACTTCGGGGAGTGTGCGCAGGAATTGCACAATTTAATTCCCCCTGCACCATTTCACCATCGGACAACACGACGTGGACAGGGATTTCACCCATTTGTGGTTGATATTCCTCCCCATAGTACCTCCCGTTTCGCCTCCTCCTTCATTGTGCGAACAGCTAAGGTGTGGAATTCCCTCCTTGCGTCGATGTTTCCCCATACGTATGATTTAGGGATTTTCAAGGCAAGAGTAAATAGGCATTTTTTGAGTCTGCGTGTAACACCTTGGACCTCATCTTAGCTTCCCATCAGGCTAGATAGAGGTCAAACGCACTCAAATCACTAATAAAAAAAAATTTACAAAATATTTCTTTTTACTGATTTATAAGCAAAAATTGTAATACTTCTAATTATGAGGTGAGGTGATTCCATCGTTCTTATAGTTCTTGGTTTCACCAAGTAACAACGCTACAATTCGGCATTTTAAGATCATTACAGCTTCACGACAGAATTGAGACTGACCGGCGGCAGACAGTGATAGGTATTCGTTTTCGCCCCCTTTTTATATCTATTCCTTTATATCACCTGAGGTCACTCACCTGGGTGCGGGGAGCGGTGTGAGGGGTGCGGCTGGTGCGGCGGGCGCGGGCTCGCCGTCGCCGAGCGCGCCGCCCTCCGCCGCGTCCTCGTCCGGGCGCTCCGCCGCCTCCAGCGACCAGCGGTACACCTCCTCCTGTCACAACACACGCTCAGTTTCGCATCCAGCTGCGACACACTACTCGAGACGCTAGCTGAAGGCGAATGAGCACATTCTGCATGGCACATTTTGCATTGTGTGAATTTTATAAATTTTCATTCATATTATTATAATTCGATTTTGACTTACGACGAGAGCAGCGTCGAGCGCGTGCTGCGGCAGGCGGAGCCGCACGCAGTGCGAGTGCGGCAGGCGCAGCGCGTCGTCCGCGCCCGCTACCAGCAGCAGGCGGCAGCGGGCGTGCTGCTGCGCGCGTGCCGCGCCGCGCCAGCAGCGCGCCGCGCCCGACCCCGCCACCAGCAGCGCGGGCGCGTCCAGCGAGCGCAGCGCCCAGCCGCCTTCGGCCGTCAGCAGCGGCGGCGCCAGCAGCACCACGCCGGCCACGCGGCCCGGCAGCGCGCCCGCCCCCGCGCCCCCCTGCGCGCCCGCGCCCCCCAACAGCGCGCCCGCCAGCGCCGCACCCGCGCCGAACCCGCACACCACCGCGCCGCGAGACCTGCACACGTACCCTCCGAGATAACTACTGCCGTTTTAAACGCTTATTAACTGGTAGTGGCTGCCGGCAAATGAATTTTTCCATATTGACCATGCATAATACAGCAGTGTGGACCGAGTAAATAAAATAAAACTCATAAATTTAAAATTTATTTAATTTAACCTCCATTCACATAACCCAACTTTAAAGTGTAAAAATCTGTTAATAAATAAGTAATTATATTCCCCAACTTGGCTATGGTGAGTATGTACGTTCGGTACGTTTCACTTTTCACACACGTTTCACACGAATATTTGTCTCAAAGTCGAAAGGTCGCGACTGATGAAGTCGACGCTCCGACCTTCAGAGGTCCAAACTGAAAACTCCGAAAGCTTCCGGCTTGAACTATCCAATCGCTTCGAAGACCTTCAGGATTGCGTTACAGTGGACGAGATAAACCAACAGTGTGTAGAAGCTGTCCAAGCGGTGGCATCGAAGGTGTTTAAGTCCCACCCCAAACGCAAACCTCAAAAAATCTGCTCAGACCCTAGAATGGATGGCAGAGCGAAGATCCAGGGCTCGTTCGGAAAGTCACGCAGCGTCTTCTCATCCAAAATACCTTAGTGCCTCAAGACTAAAGTGTATAATCAATGTGTGTTACCAGTGACCGGCGGCAGTGAATGGCGACCACGTACTGGCAAGCGAAGCGTTGGACACCCACCCACCCACAGGTGGTCAGACGAACTGACTAAGGTCGCTGGAAAACGCTGGACGCAGGCCGCTCTAGATCGGTCATTTTGGAAATCCCTGGGAGAGGCCAATGTCCAGCAGTGGACGTTATGCGGCTGAAATGATGATGAATGATTACATATACTACATACGCAATGCGTTAAAATGGAATGATAATAAAACAATAGGTGAAACGAAATTATGTCAAATAATCATAATGGAATCCAAAATTATATTATTTTTGACGTGACAACGTCTTATAAATTGGTTAGCCGGGTGACACTTCAAGAAACTGCGTTACGCTCCGCTCACGTTATGCGCTCACAATGAGAGCGAGTGAGAGGCACGCGTGCCTTTCACTTTTTATGTCTGTCTCTCTCGCTCTTAGGCGGGCTAACCATGCCCGAGTGGAAGTCAAGTTTGGAGTGAAGTGGAGTGAAGTCGTTGTCACGTAAAACTTTCGCCCGTATACCGACTTTACAGGCAACCAATTTTTAATTTTATTTTAATTTTATACATTCGGAACAGCACACTGTCGCTAAAATTAGTATCTTTTTGTCTAGAAAACAAGTTTTATATTTCTTCCAAAGTGCGCGCTACATTGCGTCGCGTCGTGTCTCGTTGTGAACTGACCCTAACTTTAATACTTTACATACAATCAGTCGAAATAAATTTTGCGATAAAAGAAAAATAAATAATACCTAAGTAAGCACAAACTAACTACTGAGAGAAATTGAAGCAACCACCTTTTAAGAAAGAGTCGTACAGTAGACATTTGGCCTTGGCTGGAGAAGTGTTGAATCCATGTCTACTGTTTTAGAAGAATTATTAAGAGACTTACCTGCTCGCCACAGATTATTTGATGAAATTATGGCAAAATAACGTTGTACGTTATGTTTTTATCATATTTAACTTGGTGCATTGTATGCACAAACTAGTGTCCAATAGATAATTGAACGAAGCACACGTCTTTCATTTATACAATCCAAGATCAAGCAATAATACACCTTATTACAATTACAACATGGTCCTTCGAGCCGGATAACAGCGGACAACCCAACGGTAGCCGGCCGCAAAAGTGTATTCCGATCTCAGATAAGGATTAGCAACGAGTTGTTTACGACAAATTATATGAAGAGTGAATATAATTTTACGAATTGACGTTGTTTGGTTAAAAAAAATTGTGTTTACGATGGCTGAAGTAGTGCAGGAAGCTTTAAAAGTGGAACATATTGTGAATACACTTAAGAAAACCCATGTGAACTTAAAAAAGTGCCCCAAAGCGAGGTTGACACGTAATTACATAGAAAGTCAGATAAAGTGTGTTGATGATCATTGGGAACGATATAAACAAGCGCACGCCGATATCATACGTAATATACCTAAGGAGAAAGAGGTATTAGTGCCGTATTTACAGAAAGATGAGTTTTTTGAACACGAAGAAATATACATTTGCTTAAAAACCGAACTTATGGATTTGTTAACTAGTGAACCTTGAACTTATAGAACCGTCAAAACAAAAATCAAGCCATGTTCCTATTAAAGAAAAATCATTTCATGTTACTACAAATGTCCAAAAAGCCAAGATATGTCCAGTATGCAAAGACAACCATACACTCAGCCATTGTAAAGAATTTGGAAAACAAACGCCTACTCAGAGAAGTGAATTCGTCAAAACAAGCAACGTATGCTTTAATTGCCTTGCACCTGGACACTCTGTAAGGCAATGTCGATTACCAGTATGCTGTAGAATATGCAAAAGGCGCCATCATTCTCTCCTTCACGAAGACAAAGAAACCAACCAGAATTCAAGTGAAACATCGGGCAACACTGAGAATATTAAACAACCCCATGTGGCACTGCACACAAAGATAGAAAGTTGTGAAGAAGAAGAAGAAGAAGAAACCACGAGAAACCAACGTGACAACGTCTTATAAATTGGTTAGCCGGGTGACACTTCAAGAAACTGCGTTACGCTCCGCTCACGTTATGCGCTCACAATGAGAGCGAGTGAGAGGCACGCGTGCCTTTCACTTTTTATGTCTGTCTCTCTCGCTCTTAGGCGGGCTAACCATGCCCGAGTGGAAGTCAAGTTTGGAGTGAAGTGGAGTGAAGTCGTTGTCACGTAAAACTTTCGCCCGTATACCGACTTTACAGGCAACCAATTTTTAATTTTATTTTAATTTTATACATTCGGAACAGGCCTTCACAATTAGAAACACAATACATTAAGGCGAAGATATAGGCAAATGACCTTGAAGTGGCGCCCTCATTTGAAATAAATTGTTAACTCGTAAATATGGAGATAATTTCCATATTGCTCTTCGTCATGCACTAGATAGCCCTTTAAATTATTTTATAAACCACCGTTGAAAGTATTTACATTAGTCCGTCTAGCTTTAAAAATTGCCTCCGCCAAAAGTGGCCACGGCAAGTCTTAAAGCTAGACGGATCATCAATAATAGTTTTAACGGCAGTTCATAAAATAATTTAAAGGGCTATCTACTCGTAGTGCATGACGTTGAGCAATATGGAAATTATCACCATATTTACGAGTTAACAATTTATTTCACACTTCAAGGCCATTTGCCTATATCTTCGCCTTAATGCGTTTACGGGAACGTTACGCAGCGCGGCAAAGCACACTGTCGCTAAAATTAGTATCTTTTTGTCTAGAAAACAAGTTTTATATTTCTTCCAAAGTGCGCGCTACATTGCGTCGCGTCGTGTCTCGTTGTGAACTGACCCTAACTTTAATACTTTACATACAATCAGTCGAAATAAATTTTGCGATAAAAGAAAAATAAATAATACCTAAGTAAGCACAAACTAACTACTGAGAGAAATTGAAGCAACCACCTTTTAAGAAAGAGTCGTACAGTAGACATTTGGCCTTGGCTGGAGAAGTGTTGAATCCATGTCTACTGTTTTAGAAGAATTATTAAGAGACTTACCTGCTCGCCACAGATTATTTGATGAAATTATGGCAAAATAACGTTGTACGTTATGTTTTTATCATATTTAACTTGGTGCATTGTATGCACAAACTAGTGTCCAATAGATAATTGAACGAAGCACACGTCTTTCATTTATACAATCCAAGATCAAGCAATAATACACCTTATTACAATTACAACATGGTCCTTCGAGCCGGATAACAGCGGACAACCCAACGGTAGCCGGCCGCAAAAGTGTATTCCGATCTCAGATAAGGATTAGCAACGAGTTGTTTACGACAAATTATATGAAGAGTGAATATAATTTTACGAATTGACGTTGTTTGGTTAAAAAAAATTGTGTTTACGATGGCTGAAGTAGTGCAGGAAGCTTTAAAAGTGGAACATATTGTGAATACACTTAAGAAAACCCATGTGAACTTAAAAAAGTGCCCCAAAGCGAGGTTGACACGTAATTACATAGAAAGTCAGATAAAGTGTGTTGATGATCATTGGGAACGATATAAACAAGCGCACGCCGATATCATACGTAATATACCTAAGGAGAAAGAGGTATTAGTGCCGTATTTACAGAAAGATGAGTTTTTTGAACACGAAGAAATATACATTTGCTTAAAAACCGAACTTATGGATTTGTTAACTAGTGAACCTTGAACTTATAGAACCGTCAAAACAAAAATCAAGCCATGTTCCTATTAAAGAAAAATCATTTCATGTTACTACAAATGTCCAAAAAGCCAAGATATGTCCAGTATGCAAAGACAACCATACACTCAGCCATTGTAAAGAATTTGGAAAACAAACGCCTACTCAGAGAAGTGAATTCGTCAAAACAAGCAACGTATGCTTTAATTGCCTTGCACCTGGACACTCTGTAAGGCAATGTCGATTACCAGTATGCTGTAGAATATGCAAAAGGCGCCATCATTCTCTCCTTCACGAAGACAAAGAAACCAACCAGAATTCAAGTGAAACATCGGGCAACACTGAGAATATTAAACAACCCCATGTGGCACTCCACACAAAGATAGAAAGTTGTGAAGAAGAAGAAGAAGAAGAAACCGATATCACAATGTTGGCGTCACACGTAGTTACTAAACAAAGTACAGCATTATTAGCAACAGCTCTTGTGCAAGTTCGAAGTGAAGACAACAATACCACCACACTCCGAGCACTGATTGACCCTGGTTCACAGGCGAGTTTTATAAGTCAACGAGCTGCCCAACTTCTTCAAGCTAGGCGATATCCTGTCAAAGGCACTGTAGTCGGCGTTGGGTCCACAAAGGAAGACATCAGATACGTGACTCAAATCGATGTAGAATCAAAATGCGAGTCATTCACCATGAAAGTTAAAACATACGTTATGTCAAAGCAACTAACAACCAAAATTCCTTCCCGACATATTACTGCGAGATGTTGGCCGCACTTGGATGGATTAGTCCGAGCTGACCCAAACTATTGCAGACCAGGCCCCGTAGACTTACTTCTAGGCGTTGATGTTTACGCTCAAATTATTCAGCCTGATTTAGTGAAAGGATCGCCAGGTTCACCATGTGCGCACAAAACCAATTTTGGTTGGATATTATTTGGGACAGTCGAAGATATGACACAACCAACATCCATAGTCGTGATGTATTATGTATTATGTATAGCTTATGTAAAGAAAGTACTTTGTGAGAAGGCTTATTATAGGACCGATGACTATCTTAAAGACAAAAAGGTCTGGCTTGAGCTTGGCGCGGGTCCCTCTTAAAGGTTTGTATACTTAGACATGTCATAATTTAGGTACATTGGTACATACTAAATTTACAAATTGACATTATTTTAAATTTCGTAATTCTTATAATTCAATTTAATTATGACATAATAAACAATGTAATCTCTGTCCATCTATATAACTAATTTTAAGTTTTTAGTTTGTTAGTTGACGTCTTTGGAGAAAACGTGCAGTGCAGTTTGTTGCCGCTTCTTCTGCACTTGCGCCTAGGAAGCGGCGTAAACTTAGCTTTAAGTAACGATTTGACGTCAACATTTGTGCAAAACAAAACAAAGTGACTATTATTAAGAGATATTATAAATATCCTATGATAATAAAGATATTTTGAATTTGAAATTTGATGCATCATCAATTTATAGAATAAGTCTATTATCAAGATGGTAACATACCCAACGACTGGTACAAGGATTCTGGAAACGTTGGCAAACAGAGTACTTGTCACGTTTGAATCAGAGACCAAAATGGCTGAAAAGAACACCAGAGTTTGAAATTGGTGACACCGTTTTGTTGAAGGACGGAGGAGGATTATGGAAAAACACCCCGGACATGATGATATAACGAGGGTTTATACGGTTCGTTATAATGGAAAGTTAACTAGACGATCAATTTCAAAATTATGTCCATTACCTATTTCATCAACAGATCAATAGGTTATACATCTGTAATTTCTTATTTACAATAACATTGAATCTGTTAAAATATGTAGGGTACTTTGATTTTCTGTTATTATGTTAATGAATCGTGTTTCTATAATTGACGAATAATGTCAGAATTATGATATAAAAAATAACACTTTATATGTTTTGTTTAACTTTAAATATTTTATATAGTTAAAAGTATTGTCTTTGTCTATAACAAACCTTAACTGCTATATGCAAAGGTATTCATGACCTGTGAAACTTATTTAGGTATTTACATGTTTTTTTTTTACTTTGTATATCCAGTTTATAAAGGTTTGTATTATAATTTTTGTTTATAAAAGGTCTCAAAGCCCTTTTGATGGGCGGTATGTACGTTATGTTTTTATCGTAATTAACTTGGTGCATTGTATGCACAAACTAGTGTCCAATAGATAGTTGAACGAAGCACACGTCTTTCATTTATACAATCCAAGATCAAGCAATAATACACCTTATTACAATTACAACAAACGTTATGACAGTTGAAATGATGTGTGAAAATAAAAATAATATGTAGACAGATTGTTATAAAAATCAATTAAATCATTATGTAAAATGACGTCATGCACGTATGGGCATACAAGATCGTACAATTTGAGTGTAGGTATTGTGTGTGAGTATATTTACCCCGCCTCGGCGAGGGCGTCACACAGGTCCGCACGCAGCGCGGCGGCGGTCTGCGCGCACCACGCGTCGGGCGCGCCGCAAGCGTCCACACGCAACTCGCGCGTGTACAGCAGCGCGCGAAGCCGCCGCGTCCAGCGCGCGTCTGCTGCCGCCGCGCCCACGCCCAGCCACAGCATCACAGGGCCGGGCGCCGCCGGGCTCAGCGCGGGGCCGGTAGCGCTCAGAGGCGCGTCCGCCGGCGCTGGCAGCCGGCCCAGCAGCAGCCGCTCCGTGAGCCGCGGCGAAGTGCGGCGCAGCGCCGACACCGCGTCGTCGTATAGGCGGCGCAGTGAGCGCGGCAGGTGCGCCAGCAGCGCGGCGTTGAGCCACGCGGCCAGCCGCAGCTGTGGCGCGCCCGGCCACACCCACAGCGGTGCCAGCGCGAGCCGCAGTCGCCGCGCCGCCTGCCGCGTGACCTCGTCACCGGCGCCCACGAGCCGCGCTAGCCGCAGCCGCCGCAGTATGTCGGCGACGGTCGCCGCAAGCCGCGCGTGCGTCGCGCTCGGCGCGAGCGCTGCGACCTTCGCCTCCCAGTCATCGCCGGCGTCCTCGTCGTCGTCGTCGTCATCGTCGTCGTCCGGCGCCGGCTCGAGTGCGGCCGGCAGCTCGGGGTCGAGGCGCTCGACGTCGACGTCGCAGGTGTCGGGCGGCGGGCGCGGCGCGAGCAGCTCGCGCGCGTCCCTGGCGACGTCGCGGGCGCGCGCGTACGAGTGCTCGACCCACACGTCGCCGGCGCGGCCGTGCTCGCCGGCCACGGCGTGCACGAACGCCACGAGCCGCTCGTGCAGCGCGCGCGCCGTGTCTGCACCGACGTCGGCCGCCACGCTCTCTGCGCCGCTGCCACCGCTCTCTATCGTCTACAAATCACATACATACCTATTTATACATAAGCGTTTGGTCAATTCAATTTCAGTATTTGAATTTCGCAAACATATGATCTAAAATTATAAAAAAACTATTTGTCTACAGGAAAAATTCTTATATTACTGAAATCTAAGACAAATTGTCCAGTTGCCTCTAGCACAGTAACTTGTGTAACTCTTGCTACTGGATAGTAAATATTGAAAAAAAATTAAGCCAGAATATAAAATTCATCTTCTTCGTCTAAGCGCGTTCCCAGTTGCATCTTCAGCTGTGCTGCTTCGGAGCCCGGAGTGCGCTTTCCTGCTTTTTCTTCTCCAAATATAAATAACTAGCTTTCGCCCGCGGCTTCGCTCGCGTATCCCACGGGAACATTACATTTTTCCGGGATGAAAGGTCCTTCTCTGTACTCCTAACTTATGTATGCGAATTTCCAAGAAGATTGGTTCAGTAGATAAAGAGTTAAGAGGTAAAAAAACAAACAAACAAACATTTATAATATTAGTTAGGATTAGGATAGCCGGACCAATTTAAATGTTTTGACTGTTTTTACGACCGGCCGCCTGGCTGACGTAACCCATTTAAGACAAATTATCCAGTTCCTTTAAGCACAGTAACTTGCGTAACTCTGGCTACTAGATAGTAAATATTGAAAAAAAAAATTAAGCCAAAATATAAGATTGTTCAGCTTTTAAAAGATGTAAGATGTTAAGCTATGATATGCAGTGGAAAAATGTGACCCCAAGCGAGATAGATTTTTTTTTCAATAAAATGTATAGTAAAAAATCCTGTGGGTACGATGATATTCCTACAAAATTGATAAAGGACAATATTGATATTCTAGCATTTACCTTGAACCCATTTTTTAACCTGTGTGTAGAGAAATACCTTTCCATTCCTCCTCATCGTACCTCTCGATTCGCCTCCTCCTTCATTGTGCGAACCGCTAAGGTGTGGAATTCCCTCCCTGCGTCGATGTTTCCCCATACATATAATTTAGGGATTTTCAAGGCAAGAGTGAACAGGCATTTTTTGAGTCTGCGTGATACACCTTAGACCTCATCTTAGCTTCCCATCAGGCTAGATAGAGATCAAACGCACTCAAATTTCTAATAAAAAAAAAAAAAAAAAAAAAAAAAGACAACAAAAAATTGCAAGAATTGTGCCTATTCACAAAAAAGGCTCTAAAAAGGATCCGTGCAATTTCAGGCCCATTTCGGTACTCTCAGTACTGTGTAAATGAGTTTTTTTCGGCGTTTCTTTTCAGCAGTGGTCGTTGCGAAACGCTAGTATCGGTAGCTTTTGAACAAAAAAAAAATTATAATTTAAATATAAATAAACATTGCACGTAATTTACACTATAATTATTGACGTGTAAAAGTGCTTGCAAAGGCCTTATTACTGAATAAATATTTGATTTTGATTTTTGACTCTGATTTTGATTTTCAGTCTTTTCAAAGATTTCCGGAATGCTAATTAAGACTAGGTTGCTAGAACATCTTAATGAGAATTTGATATTGGTAGATGAACAGTACGGATATCGAAATAATATAGGAAGTAGATATGCTATAGATACACTTGTTAATGAAATAGTAAAACATCTAAACAATAAGAAAAAAGTAGCTGGTCTCTTTCTTGACCTGAGCTCTGCTTTTGATTTGGTTCATTCAACGTTCAGTCAACAAGACATTCTGTTAAAAAAATTGGTTGTCTGTAAAGTCGGTTTACGGACTGTAGTTTGACGTGACAACGTCAAACATTCCGAACAGAGCCGATCGCTCGAGCCGATCATGCCTCTCTCTCGTTCGTGCCGCGTTCTCGCTTGCGGAACGCGACAATGACGTCATCTTTTTCGTGCATGCAGCCCGTAGTATCGAGTTACTAGACGTTGTCACGTCAAAAAGCTGGAGCATTTCGGAATACGTGGTAAAATACTTTTATTATTTAAATCTTACTTTGAAAATAGGAAGCAGTTTGTATCGAGGGCGAGAGTGAAAATACGGTAAGGTCCAAATCACTTGCAGTAAGGAGAGGAGTGCCTCTGACTGACTTCAAGAAAAAAATTAAACCAGCCAAGTGCGAGTTAAACTCGCGTGGAGAGGGTTCCGTACAATTGATTGAATTCCTATAGGTTTTCCTGTAATCTACAAACAATAAACTATATTATGTATTTTTTTCTAAATTTTAGGCTCAGTAGTTTTGGAGATCAATGGGGGGGAATGGTCAATTTTCGTCTTCTTTCATGAATAAAGTCAAAACTTAAATAGTTTTGACTTTATAATTTTTTATAGTTTCATAATTATAACAAAAATATATTTGAGATCCTCATAATGAGTCCTTTCACTTGACACATATACTATGATAATTGGTAGAAACAGATGGAACAATTAATAGTAAGATTATAGACTGATTTGATGCCAATTAATAGTAAGATTGAAGACCAATTTGATGTGAATTAATGGTAAGATTAAACACTGATTTGATGCCAGTTAGAACTGTAAAACTGTATAACGGTAAAAGTTGTTGATTAATTTGTAAAAGTCATAAATATTTAAAGTTGCATTAGGTATATTTATTTATTTATTCAATGCTGTGATGATTTAGTTTGTAACCTATATGAATAAAAGTTGATTTTTAATGACCTATGTTTTATTTTAGCCCACACATTAGCGGGTTCCTGTCCCGGACGGGATGGGCCGTCCGTGCCCGTTTTACCATCAGGGCTGTGCCGTCCGGGTTCTGTGTTCACACATATCAGGGAACAGCCCTACTGTTACGGTAACCGCTGCCGTGATTAGGAATAGCGGGGCTGCTGAAGACTGAGGGCCGTGAGGGCTATCCAAGTGGACAAAAGTGATTTGGCCGTAAAACGCCGCGCTGGCCCGTGCGTCTTGGCAAGTTTCTTCCTGTCACGTAGGCTTATGTCGAGTAATACAGTATTTTCATACTATATTACTTGCCATAATTATCAGGGGAGACCACGTGGTATGAGCTAGGAATTGAAGTCTAACTGGATGTCGACATAGGTAAATCAAATGACTCCATCCAATGTGGCGTCACCCCTTTACCCACTATCACTTAAGGCAAAAGCCATATACTTTTTCTTAAGAGCTGTGATGTTACACAGAAACTAGAAATTATCTAATTGAAATTCCCCATGAGGCTGGCATAGTCACACGAAGTGAACTGAAGCCTCAGAAAAAATAAACAGGCCAAGTGTTAGATTTCTAGAGATTATATTTCGATGTACGGAAGCCTAAAAATAGATAAAAAAAATATTAACTATTTTGTGCCTGTTTTCTAAAGTGCCCCGGAGACGATCATTTGCAATTGTCAATTGTTACGTTATTGAAGGACCAAACGATCGTCTACAGAGGAAATTGACAGCGAATGACAGAATTTTTGATTAAAGCCCATTGACAATCACAAATGCCGCGACATTGCTTGTCTTGTCGTGCACTCAGAATAACTCGCTCACACTCAATTCTAAGGTTGTGCATTACAGAATTTTGAAGCAATGTTTCACCTAGTAGATAGTGTGTAATTATAGGCTATTAGTTTTCTTTTTCTACTAAAGGTGACCACACAGCATTTCAAAGGGTTAAGATCTAAGTTTAGTGTAGGAATCAGGAAATAGTGATTGATCAGAATGTGTCAGTGCCTTACCTCTCTTGGGTGATAATCGGCGCCGGCGATCCGGCCGGCCGCCGACCCAAGCACCATCTCTGACAGCTTCACCAAACGCTCGCTACTAACACTTGCCTCACAGACAATAGGTAAGTACTTATATTATAGGACTACTTCAGTTATGTACTGGTACACTTTAAAAATAAATAACTAAGTAACTGGTATGTAGGTATTTTGCAGTCAAAAGGTTGCAGATACAATACACTCGTTTGAAAATAAAGTTTCACATGTTATGTAAAGCCAATTTAATTTTTATATTATATTTTACTTTACTACACAATGCTTAAGGTATTAATAATGGTCAGAGGACTACTATATAACTAATTTGTTGTCAGGTCAGAACGGTCTGCCCAACCTGGCCATGGTTGGTTGGATTTAGGCAGCAGCTTATTTGTCTACATCTACCACAAATACACAAACCATATATATAGGGCACAAACTATATCGGGAATAGGGATCACCACAGATCTGTATATACTACTAGACATGCCTATGAAACTTAGAACATTGCAGAATTTTGATAAAAAAATTCAATAAAACGCCATCTAGTCACGAATCAGCTGACCTAACTCCTAATGAAAAAAAAAATTCATGTTGTAGAATAGTAATATCAAATGGTGAAGAAATTCGCCATACGAAGTAGAACACGTGATAGCTCAGTTGAATAGAGCATGGTTAAAATAAGAGCAACGTTGCGAGTTCAAGTCCCACTCAGGCAGTATATTTAATACACCATTTGTTATTTGATAGGAATATTATATGATGGATAAATTCGACATGTGCGGTTAATCACTCAATAGCTCAGTTGTTTAGGCTATTGAACACAGTCGTATTGAACCGAGATCGCGGGTTCAAGTCCCAGCTCACGGAGTAATTTTTTCACCGTTTTATTTCATCTTTTAGTCCTTTGGTGTTGCGAAAGCATGTTACCAGATGGCGCCACTGGTTTGATCTAATGTTAAAGCCACAGTTTCTTATCTATTTCAGTATATAAAATATTAATCTATGCTACTAGATAAATAAAATCTTTCATTTTGTATGAAATCCTCAAGCGAGTGCCAATTTTGAACTGTCAAATGTAATGTCAGTGGTGACATTTAGTGACAAGACACCGACCAAGTGAATGAAAATGAATGCAAATTCGATTTTCAGTCGATTATCACGATTACAAGTAGCTTCTCGCCGTTTGCCCCTCTGTATGTATGTGCACGTAGAACTACGCAATGAATTTTAATGCTATTTTCTTTCATAGATAGAGGGACCGAGCGTTCTAATACCAAATGAAAATATTAGCGCTGAAGAACATGTTACCAATATATTACGTTATTTGATATCCGAATAACATGATACCGAGTAACCGTCAAATAACAGATAAGTATATAACTACACTTTCGATACGATAAGATACGAGTACGTGTTATGTATGTAAGGATATGTAGGTATGTATGTATGTATAAATGTATATATGTAAGTTTATTGCATGTATCTATATACTTCTGCGCCATACCCACTTTACAACTTGAAGTCCTACTACTGTAAGAAATTGCTTTTGCGATAAGGCCGCCATTGTACATAACATATTGTTATCATTATTTACTCTTATGTATTCTTAGTGCAATAAAGAGTTTTTATTATTATTATTAAGTATCTCAAACCGTGCCTGTGCTCGCGGAACGTGGAGTTTTGACGTTCCTCCATGTTATCCGTTATGTACGGCGCAGGCTTCGATTTCACCTAGGCCTACGCCATACACGAAGAGATGATGTTGTTGAGGTTGGTTGATGATGATGGTATGGAGACACAAGACCACGTCACGTAGAAACTGGTTTATTGTTTATATAAATTACATGTTGTAGAGCTGGGTGTGACGGGTCCTTTCTCGATCGCTGCTCGATAGTGTCTCATTTGATTGCTTTTATTAGATTTAAAAGGTAAAGTAAAAACAGCTGACATGCGACCTAAATCGTATGTAGCCGCGTGCAGCCGAAATGTGCGAGCATGGCTCGTACATACTCCCAACCCCAAAAGATAAAAGATAGATCGAGTAAGGAACCGCCACTTGACATGATAGTGATAGATAAGAGAAATCATTTGAATGTTGGTTATGTTCGCTTCAAAGCACGCAACCTAGGGATCCCTGGAATCGTCCCGGCGTTGTTTATCCGCTGCTGCTGCTGCGCGTCCTCCCGACCCGGACCACTCGAACAGGAATTCTTGAAATAGCATGTTGATGATGATGATGTTTGTCTCAGGAACACATGATATGAGTACAGGTCGCAAAGACATGATGTTGATATTTAGTCATTGCTTGATTACTTGATAATTGTTGTCATTCGATGTGACGTATTTTATTATTTCAAGTATCCGGACGTGTCCGATGAAGTAGGCACGCAGTCTTTGCAAGCTCGCAAATTGTTGCCACCGGCCTTGTGCAATGTCCATGTCGTTGAACTTCCGATGTGTTGTAATGCAAGTAGGCATCGCATGATATTGTTTGATACTTTTTGATGAATTGTATGTATGTTTCTTGATCATAACTCATGAGTTCTGATTTATGAAGTCAAAATTACTCTTTCTGAGTATATTTTCTGTGTAGATTTGTGACACATTCAGTGACCACAGTGTTCGTAGTTAGGAAAATAATATTCCTTGCTTAGCTTACATTGTTGATAAAATGAAAAATCCACTACCTTGTTCGCGGCGTAGCTTCTATTCTATGATGATTAATGATTGTTGGTGTCCAGCTGAACGACGGAGACTTTCCACTGTTTGCGGCAAAGCTCCAATGTTTGTTAAATGTTAATGATATGTCCAGCTGAACGACGGAGACTTCCCACTGTTTGGGGCGAAGCTCCAATGTTTGTTAAATGTTAATGATATGTCCAGCTGAACGACGGAGACTTCCCACTGTTTGCGGCGAAGCTCCAATGTTTGTTAAATGTTAATGATATGTCCAGCTGAACGACGGAGACTTCCCACTGTTTGCGGCGAAGCTCCAATGTTTGTTAAATGTTAATGATATGTCCAGCTGAACGACGGAGACTTCCCACTGTTTGCGGCGAAGCTCCAAGGTTTGTTAAATGTTAATGATATGTCCAGCTGAACGACGGAGACTTCCCACTGTTTGCTCGATAGTGTCTCATTTGATTGCTTTTATTAGATTTACAAGGTAAAGTAAAAACAGCTGACAAGCGACCTACATCGTATGTAGCCGCGTGCAGCCGAAATGTGCGAGCATGGCTTGTACACGTTACCTAACAGATACGATACGAAACGTTATTAAGTTATCCTAAAGAATACGTACCTAGAGTCCGAGCGCCGCTCCGGCCATCGTTTGACAGACATGATTGAAGCTGAACGAACCATTCTATCTCTTTCTGTACCCAGCACAAACGTGATTGAATATATAACTTGAATTACTTCTCCCAATTAAGTACTCTCTGGCGTTCACTGAGTCACTGACCAAAACCAGTCGAAGTTGGCCTCCCGACTCGCGTGCGGCATTTCTTTTGTTTTGCCCTAGATTTTTTTTTGATTTGGTTTAAACTAAACCAACGACTATTACTATGTGGGTAAATATTGTTATAAAGTGTATATAATAAGTTAGTTTTAAGTGTAATTTGTTCAATTAGTGGTGTAAATATAGTTGCGTTTAAGAACAATTTTTGTAAATATGAAGCGTTTGAAATGTCTGTTGATAGATGTAAGTACTTAATTGATTTGCTTGGATGAATAATAGGTAGTGTGGTAGGTATCATATAATTCGCATAAAAATACTTATAGTCTCCCCAGTCCCCAAATATTTAGTCTATTCGATCAAATGGATGGCATGCCACGTGACTTCCGGCTTAGAATAGGACCACTCCATACTCTTACTGTCTTCTGTGGATAAGTATAAATTATCCAAAAATTTTTGAAGAATCGAAATCCGTCCATGTATAACGCTAAAGCAATCTTCTCCCAGTTTTCCCTCCTCCACTCCCCCTTTTTTGCAACATTTTGTATAGAATTAAATCGTTACCGCTCGACCACAAATATACGCGACAGCGACGTTGCCGTCGCCGATATTCGTGGCCGAGTGGTTAGTATGCCTCTCAAGAATGAAATACGTCGATAAATAATTCTATTGCAAACTTCCCCCACATCTTCCCCTTATTATCCCCCCAATCAAAAATCGCGATTAAGTTAATAATTTAAATAAATCAAGGTACTCGCGTGCCAATTTTCGTCAAAATAGGTTGAAAAATGCGATCTGTAGACGAGAACAGACAGACAAAATAATTTTTCGACTAATCTCGAAACTGAGACGCTTCGCTCGCTCGGTCAATAAATGTTATTTTCTACAAATATATTACAAACACACTTATGCCAAACTATCTCAAAGCAAACATTAGGTAGGTACCTCTCAAACCAATGTTTCCCTAATCGATTTAGAGTCATAACATTGTACAACACTATCGTTAAGATGAAGTGGTAGCATAAGTGGCGCACTCATTTGAAATAAATTGTTTAAAACTAAAAATGATGATATTTAAAAATTTGATTTGTATCAATGTCTAAAAAGACCTTTAAACTATTTTATGAAGAACGCGCCAAGTGATAAGAATAAAGTCAGAGTAACAATGAATGATTTTTTGTAAATATTATTTTTTTCTATCGCTTGTAACTTTTTACCTATTAGACTTACAGGATAAACATGTATGCAAAAAATGTAAGTAATTTTGTCTTCTTTATACCTCTCATAGATATGTTTGTGATATAGTAAGCGGTTGTGACGTTATTAAAAATAAACCTTATTTCGGCACCTTTAATCCAAGATGACGGGTCGCGCATGCGCCCTCCAAGGTCGAAAACTTGGATTTTTATTAGGCCGCCATACCTTAAGGCCGTACCTGAATTTTCCGGGGTCCAGTGCTGCCCCCATTTAAAATAAATCATTTCAAAGAAAACGGAGACGTCATTTAAAATTTTGCTACTACCAAGTCCTAGAAAGCCCTTCAAAGTATTTTATGAACTACTTTTGTTTCCAGTAAAGTGAGAACGTTAAGCTTTACTACGCACATTTGCGAAAAACTGCCACTTTTGGCATGGCCTTAACAATATTATGTCAAAACATTTTCTACGCCAGTTTTTGTAGGTCAAAGGCCTTTTTATATCCCCACAGACTGGACTTAATTGGACTATACATGGTGTTAGTGTAAATAGTCTTGTCCTTGAAACCAGTGGTTTAGTATCATGAGTAGTCGAAAACCAGTGAAAAAAATAATGTTTTTTTTTACTTATTTAAAAAAAATTCCTATAAAATCATTAGCGCGATAGACCTTGCACGGTCATACCATACGTAAGATCGGTGGGGTCAAAGTGCAAGGGGTGCGGGGCGGGGCGCCCACGATCTGCCGCCAGTCGCTCGCTGGCCACCCACCCTGGCCGGTGACGCCAGTCCGTCCCGTCTCTGTGCGCCGCGCGCGATAGTACACGACACTGTTACAGCCATTGACATGAATATATAGACTCGGCATCTTCAAACTCGGCCATGTCCTTTTTGGTAATATAGACTAAACACGAGAGTAGTACAGAAAGGTCAATATATTTTTACATACCTACGAGTACGTGGGTCAAATTAAATCCTACATATATTTTAATAAATGCGGATGTTGGTAAGTATGGCTGGATGTACGGATGGGTGTATGGATGGTTGTATGGTTGTATAGATTTTTATATTGTAGACTCACGACTATCATATTTATAAAGGTAAAAGTTAAACTGCACATATAATATCCGTTTCTTTGGTAACCTTTTATTCTTCTTACTTAATTTCTTTACATAATGTTTTGCACTAGAAGAAAGTGATTTCTTGTACTTGTGGTATACCTTTTTTTTTTTGTTGGCTATCTCTGTATTTAATGTATTATATAGTCATATACGTAGGTATTGGGTCTAAATTACATATGTTTATTTCGATTACATGTATGAAGATTTGTAATATAGGCTTATAGTTATATAATAATTTATCAAAATCGATTTAGCCGCGTAGCAGTTACGAGGAAACAGAATTATAGGGACAAACATAATAAAACATCAAAAATGTGTAAGCGGCCATCTTGGATCCAAAATCTGATAGCAGTTTCAAGTTGCGCGGGGCACTTGTAGGGGTACAGCCCCCACATACAAAATTTTTGAGCCCTCGGATCGGAGGTCCTAGTGAGACGTTACGAGATATGACTTAATTTTATAAAGGATTAATAGGATTTTAGGAAACTTTTGTTAAGCATTTATAGCATATGTAGATAAAAATTATAAAACTTAAACATTTTTAAACGTTTTACAAACATTAATAACTGAGTAGCAAACAAATAGTTTTTCGATGCTTCCATGAAGAAAGTGAAATGTAGGCATATTTATGATGTCTACATTTCACTTCTGTTTTGTTAGTCTATGACGAATCATTCCATCGGTTGACAGATCATTCACTCATTACATTAATTATGGCAGCCGAAATTTTGCAATCCGTATTTAATTTTCAATCAATGAAATCTAGTTACTTACCGATGGAAAGTTATTCCTTCATATTTTGCTTCGTTCTTTGAATTACTTGTGCAGTATCTCAACACACACCAAGACATTTTTGACTAAGTTGACAGAGTTTTCTATAATGAATTGTGGAGTGTTTTATGCGCGTATTGCTAGCGAGTGACTAATGTGAGGTTAACAGTGATAGCATATGATGAACAGACCACAACTGTTGTATGTGGCGTCTTCTCTAGTACGTAAGTACATAGATCTCGTTGGTTACAGCTTACAGCGCGTTCCGTGCGAATCCCGATTTTCGCGCCATCGCGCCTAAATTGTGTAATTAGATACCAACTTAGCTTAGATCTCCGTACTTGAGTGAAGTCGATAACCCTTTTGTGCTTTCGCGAGTGAGCAATAACCTCAGAAAACGCGCAGAAGCTTGCGTGGTTCTTTAAAAGTGATCAACTTCTCCAGCCTAAGTCAACCTTGCCAAGGATCCAAAAAAATTGTGTCAATGTAATGAAGTTGAGATTTGTCGTGTTTTCGAGCGGCCCTATCGGACTCCGCTCGGGCCTGAGAGGTATGTACTTATATTTGATTTGTAAACAATTTTTTATCGAACTGTACATAAGCTTGATTGATGATGATTTTTAAAAGTACGCCAAAAATACCTACTCAACACAACATCGATACTTACTTTTTTAATGTGTTTAGGTAATTTCAACAATTTTACTTGTATCGCAAATCGAAAAGTACCTACTAGATAGGTAGAGGGTAGTTATTTTTTTTTTGCTCGTCCTAAGTAAGCCAGGGCCCCGATCGCGCTAATTTTGAACGGTTTTGCCATTCGAACGTAACGTATTTGGTTCTGGTTTGGATCTGGTTAATCCGATGTAAAAAATGGTATCGCGCTATTTTTCTTGAACGGTTAAATCGTTGACGTTACCAAAAGAAGTCCAAAGTTGAAACGTTTAGAGCATACAACTAGTATGCATTAAATACTAGGCCTAGTCCCGTTGCCAACCCAAAATGGATGAATTAGCCAATAAAAAAAGTAAACTTTTCAAATCGATGACACTTTAGGTAGGTATGTCAAAACTCAAAATTCAAAAGTTTCAAAACTTCGGAATCTTTGTTTGAATGAGATTGTGAATTTGTGAGTGAAAAATTGTATTTTTTACCAATAGGTAAGTATT